>CM031240.1:286130279-286253248 GCA_018340775.1 Taxus wallichiana var. yunnanensis
AGTTCCATTCCAATAGTGAATGCCCATTCCAATAGGAAATGACCTCTTATTTTAACTATCACCATTTGGGTGCTACTCCCAATGGTTTTCCAAAAGGATATTTTATATGTTTATACTTTATTAGGGTGCTTGATGCATACTGATTTTGTTTGATCATGACATCTGCACTTTTTGCTATGGTTCTTCAATCTTAAATTTGTGGGTTCAAATTTTAGCCATGGTGCAAATTTTACCATTACTAGATCCAAAATCAGGTAACAGAATACTACCTTGCTTCAATCTATGTTCAGTCCATTCTCACTTGATGTTCAATTATGGCAGTTCAATAAGTTCAAGTACAAGGCCATTTCTGCATATAAAGAATGTGAGCATGAATGGTTTTATATTTGCATGCCCTTATTAGCATCCTGGAAAATGAACTGTGACTACAATAAGAAGATTTCTTTGATTTTGCTGAAAACTATATAATATGCACGGTTAAAATTAAATCAATCAAGCATGACCTCTTTCCATACTACTCATGCCCCTTCTACCTCGATATATCTCCACCTATTGATAAATTAAGAAGGAAAGAAGTTCAGCTTTCTATTTCCATTTGGGTTGCAAGTCCTTAAGTGATTATATTAACAATCTCTTCTTCTTGTTATTGAGACTCCTTGAATATATTTTTTTGATTTGTTTCAGATTTAGTTCCACGTAAACTTTCTAGCAGCAAGGGCTGGGAAAATTTAGTACCCTTCTATTAACAGAATGTTGTGACCATGGCCTACGAAATTTACTTGGTAAGTATGAATGTGGGATCGAGGAATTTTTACATGGGTTATGTTGGTGCTCAATTTAATCTCACCCGATTTGTTCAAAATTTCTTAGTCCGCATGGTTTGAAGTATTTTATGTCTCCCTGTATGGATGCGTGAAAATAATTTCCTTCTCTAAGATGTCGTTGTCAGTCATTTCCTTTGGTCGTGGATCATGTTGAGCCAAGTATTGTTTTCCATTTCTCTGTCCATGAGAAAGAATTTTTAATTTTGGCATGAATTCGGGGTTTCCCCTTCCTTCTATTTTTCCAGAGTCATGTTTTCCATGTAAATTTTTGTCCCAACATCCGTGGAAACCTAGTTCTTTCTGATTGCATGTGGTCCGACAGGGATTTTTGGTGAAACTTGTCACTTATGTCACATTTGTAAAAAATACCAAATTGGCCCCGTGACCCCGATAATATCTAATTGGTTATTCAACAAACATGAAGCGGTAGGGTAAAATTCTTACTTTGACCCCGAAGATGGATATGTATCAGTTTTTCAAGACAAAGGTGGAGAGGCAGATCATCGGAACATTTTGAAGATTTTTGCCTTTTTGTGAAAAAGGAGAAAATTTATAAATTGATCTACAACCCCGCAAGGGGCAGAGTGATGTCACATGTTCAAGTCAAGCATTTGAATATTCAAAGCAGGGAAGTGTGTGTCGAGGAGAACTTTGGAGTTTTTAAGTTCTGTTTTCAAATGATGTAAATGTATAAAAGTGAGTTGCGACTCGATGGGGCCCACATCAAAAGTTGGAAGCAGGAGGTGGGTCACTGAGAGCATTTTGAAGTTTTTAGCCACACTTCAACTTAAATATTTTCCATGTGGAGGGCCTACACTCATTTGAGGATTCACCTCTCGGTTTGACCTTTGGAGTTGCACCAAGGAGACACGTGGAGGTTTTTGCTAGCCCTTCCCATACTTATCCTTTTCTTCAAGTGATCGGTGTAGCTTTGTCAAACCATGGACATGTGGAGGGCCTGCGCTCATTTGAGGATCCGCCTTTGGGTCCTACCTTTACAGTTGCACCAAGGAGACATGTGGAGGCTTCCACTAGCTCCTCTCTATACTTATACTTCTCAAGAAAATTTATAAGGACTGGGACAAGTGGAGGTTTCCGCTAGCCCTGCCCATACTTAGACTTCTCAATGGCCAAGGAGACTTTCTCAGATGCTAGGTACAGAGACTTTCTCAGACACTAGGTTTTCGCTAGCCCTACCCATACTTAGACTTTTCAATGGCCAAGGAGACTTTCTCAGACGCTAGGTACGCTGGTCCTTAAACTCTTTGAATAAATTTGTTAGTCTGAGACACGTGGTGAGCCCGCATTTGTTTAGGGTCTCGCTTTTGGGCGCCATATCAAACGTGCAATGAAGAGACATGTGGAGGCTTCCACTAACTCCTCTCTATTCTTAGAATTCTCAAAAAACTTTCTAAGGCCTGGGGCATGTGGATGGCCCATGCCTGTTTGGGGACCTTCCCCTAAACTTTATTTTGAAAGAGTGCCAAAGTGACACGTGGAGGTTTCCGCTGGCACTGCCCATACTTAGACTTTTCAATGGCCGAGGAGACTTTCTTAGACCCTAGGCACGTGGCACCTTCTGTTGGTCCTTAAACTCTTTTAACAACTTTGTCAGGCTAAGACACGTGGTGAGCCCATGCTTGATTAGGGTTTCCACTGGCACAGTCCATACTTAGAATTTTCAATGGCCGAGAAGACTTTCTCAGACCATAGGCACGTGGCACCTTCTGCTGGTCCTTAAACTCTTTTAACAACTTTGTCAGGCTAAGACACGTGGTGATCCCACGCTTGATTAGGGTTTTCGCTTTTGGGCACCATATCAAACGTGCACTGAAGAGACACGTGGAGGCTTCCACTAGCTCCTCTCTATAATAAGAATTTATTAAAGGCCAGGAAAATTTTCTTGGGCCCAGGGCACATGGAGAGCTTGTGCTCGTTTGAGGTCCCACCTCTAAACTTTATCTTTGAAGTTGTCTTTGAGCAGACACATGGAATCTTCTCGCTAGGCCTTCCAATACTCGACCTTTCGAAATCGGTGCAAATATATATGGTTCGAACACATGGAGATCCCACGCTCAATTGGTAACCTGCCTCTGGACTTGACCTTTGTAGTTGCGCTAAGGAAACATGTTGAGGTTTCCAGCTGGCTCCTATTTTCACTTGTCTGACTTAGACTCATTTCTAAGAGGTACGAATGTAGGTATCCATGTGAGGGAACTCATTTCTCAAGGTGTATTCTCGAGGGTGAAAAGGATTGCTTGTCAGATCCAGCCATATGGAGCCACCTGTAAATTATTAAAAAGGGATTTCTTGCATGACAGAATAAAAGAATGATTAGAAGGACTATCAAAAATTTATGGCATGGCATCCCAGTCATGGTTGAGGGTCTTAGAAATGTGATCAGTTCATGATTATCGACCTGGCAGCTTTTTGGTGTAAATTTGTTAAACGTCACTTTCTGGAACAAACTTGTAACAAACAAAGGATTCCTCGAATATTTTTCTTTTGGAGGGAAAATTTGGGATGAGTGAGTGAGTTTAATTTTATAAATGTAATGAGAATACTCTTGCAAAATGTTGGAGGTTAAATTTTCTGAGAAAGTTTGAGAGAAAATATTTTCCCGAGAGATCGTTTGAGAGACCAGTTCATTTTCCCATGTCTTTGGATTCAATCGTGTCAAGGTGGTTGCAAGTGTACAACCATTAACAGGCTCTGAGATTGTTGAGGAAAATTTCCCTTGTTGATGAATATGATGAACCTTGAATGATGTTGTGTTGATCATGTGCATTATTGTGTCTTCTTTTCTTTCATAATGTTTTCAAATAGTTTTTCTTGTTCATATTGCAATATTATGTTAAAATATCTCTGATTCACACAAGATATCATCCGTTTGTTAGTATTGTGGAATTTTCAATTTCATTATGAGAAGAGCCTTCATCTATTAATGAATTAAACAATTTAAAATCACTTTACTCTCATTATGTTGATAAAGATTGTTTATAAGCCTATGAGTGTATCTTAGGCATGACGAAGTAGGGATTTCTAGCATTTAATTGAGTCTTTAACATGAGCCTTTGTGTTGAATTCTCAAAGAGTGTGTGAAACCGTTCATCTATGGGCCTCCATTGATGCACACCTTCTGGGTGAAGGAATATCTTGGTTATTCTAAAGCATTCTGTCTGTGAGTTTCCCAATATTTGTAAAGACTCTCGAATATCTAATATAATTTGATCTATCTTGCTTAAATTCCCACCAATAAATTTCTCAAATGACGAATCTGACACGAACTACCCTTGTTTGTACTCTGTATCCACAATTGAACAAATTCTAGTGCCAAAGTATGCAAGGAAAATTAGGATTCAGTTATTGTCTTTGGTAACCCGAACTTTTTCTAGGAAACATCTCCTATCTCTAGTGTGACAACTCATAAGAGTTATATTGTGTTGTATTGATCATTTTCCTCAAGGTTCTCATGAAAATTGTGCAAAGAAGGAGCTGTCAATGTCCTTCACTGACACAGGTTATAGAACGGATCCTCTCACCCTAGTTGAAGGCACAACCTAAAGTAGTGGGGGCATATCAAACCCTCAATGAGGTGCTCCCCACTTCTCTAATGCCTGAGTTTTCAAAGATTCAAATGAATCCCATCCCCGTGTACAAAATGACTCATATTGTGGTCCGTATGTCCCTAAGCATCCTATCAGTTCCGTGATGTTGCTTGGCTCCTACGGGAGAATAAATTTGGATACTAACATGAAATTGGCACCGTTTTCGGGGATTATTTGAACTCTAGGACCTATTTTTGCAGCAACAACACCAGACTGGGGTTGTTTTCAGGAATTATTTGAACACCGGGACCTATTTGTGTGGCAACAACACTGAATTAGCATAGTTGTCGGGGATCTTCAAAGGAATTCTTATATTTGGCCCTAGTAATGTTTCTTATATGATCTAAGTGCAAATACATTGTTTAAACGTCATCTTGTGTTGAGATTTGTAAGAATTGTGTGAAGTTACAAGTTCTGTGTGCAATATTTCTAGTTTCTAGTGGTTATTGCACTAAGTTTATATTATCAGTGATAAATACTAGTAAAGGAAGGTCAAACCTGATAAGCTTTGTAGGAATAAGGTATTTACAAACATTTGATAGATCATTTGTAGTACATTTTCATAACTAAGGTTAAAATCCTTAGTGATGACTCCGTGTTGTTTTAATTTTTGATAAATACCAGTGCCGTAACCTGTTTTAAGTGAATTTGTCACTAATCTTTGCAAAGCTGGAGGGAAGAAGATCTTCTTCATTAAAGACCCTACTAGAAAGTTATTTCCAGAGCTCAGAAAAGCAAATTCAAAAGGAAAAAGAGTCTGGAAAGTTGTTAGAGATCAGGGATCAAGAAAAGGGATATCAATTTTGAAATGTGATCAACCTGTAGTTGAGGATTACCATTCTTCTTTAGGTGGATCTAAATCGGTAATATTTATATAGAATTGAATTTTGCAACTAGAGAAGGGCCTTCATTTGTGTCTGATAAGAGTGCTTCTCATTTTGTCCCTGTATTTTCCAAAGTTGATAGGGTTTTCCATGAAACAGAGTCTTTAGAGGAAATTCATTTTGAAAATTATATTGTTTTGTTCCAAAGACCCCTTGTTCCTCATCATTTTGTATCTCCTATAAGATCACCTCCTCAAATCAATATGGCCCAACCCCACCTAGACCTCCTTTTGTTGTGAATACTTTTAGTCCTATAAATTTTAGAGGTATGGCTGGATATCCAAATGTAGTGCCATAAGATGTTAGAAATAGGTTGCCTAAATTTCAAGGGAATAATGCTATCACTGGTGATCAACACTTAAAACTTTTTTCAATATGATGGAAGACTTTGAGATTGAATTTGAGGATGTGTATATAAATTTTTTTATTCATACTCTTGAGGAGGATGCACGTGAATGGTATAAATATTTACCAAACAACTCAATAGACTCATGGACAGAAATGGAGAATGCCTTTAGATTGAAATATGGGGATAAGACAGATCCTAGGTTTCTTTTGTATAAATTTGAAAATATAAAGAAGAATCCTAATGAATTTGTCCATGAATTCAATACTAGATTTAATAATACCTTGAATAGGCTACCTATAATCCTAAGGCCAAGTGATGTGTCTTGTTTGATAAAATATTCTGACACTTTTGATAAAAACAGCTGCTTATTATTTGAGGGATAAAAACCTTGGAACTTTGAGGTAGACCTTCACTATGGCTTTGCAGATTGAAAATAACATCAAGGCATTTGGTAAGCCTCCTAAAAGAGAGGGTATCAAATTTATCAATCTAGAAAAGCCTCAGTCAAGAAAATTTGTTGATCTGGAAGAGGTTGTAAAAATTTTGGCCGGAGCTATTAAAGAAATATTTTACAAACTAGCCAAAGCAGAGAAGGGGATTGGAAAAAGTTCCCAAGATCAAGCCACAAGGTCAAGAGATATTTGTAAATCATCCTAGAGGTGATCATATATCAGATGATAGAGGAAAGGGACCCATGGGATCAGGAAATAGACAACCCCAACCCCGGGAAAATAGAATGGTTCCTGATCCTTTAACTGCTAGAGTTTTTGTTGTTGAAGAAGCTCATGAAATTGAGTGGTGTGATAGTTGTTTCTTGCCACATTCTCCATGTGATGTTGAAAAGGGATTTGAGGAAGAAGTTGATGATGATGAGACAGATGATGATGCATGCATGATGGAGTGCTCTACAAGTTCATAGCAGGGAGTGACCTCAACTGAGCTGATAAGTGCCAGAACTGTTGAAAGATTATGGGATTGCATCCACCGGGTATTACCTCTTCCTCCCACTAATACTTTTGAAATTGATATGGTACAAGCTTTTGATTTTCCCAATAATGATTTTGAATACTTGAGGGCATTGATGATTAAAAATTATGATGGAGGAATTCCTTCAGAAGAGGACATGCAATTGTTAATGAATGTAGTAGTTGCCCAAGAAAAAGAATATAATACTAGGAGTAAGGTTGCCAAAGGGGTAAGGTCGCAGGACAAACCAAAAATTCTAGTTTTTACCAGTATTCCTAAGGAAATCCCTAAAAAATATGCATCTGGCAAAGGCTTTGTCACCCCAAATAAAAATTGCGTTGCTCCCTATGCTCAGACTGTGAAAAATCCCGTGCCATCAGATGAATTTGTAAACCTTCCTCTTAATATTGTCTTACCCAAATATGTTCAATGTGACATAGAAAAAATCTTGAGTCTGATCAAGATTACTGCTCCTATTGTTTAATTGCTTAGAATCCCTGAGCATAAGAAGAGGGCGTTTGAGTATTTGGGGCTTAAGGGAGAAAAGGTCACCGAGGGTAAAAATGTAAACAATGTAGAGGTTCCTCTTGCCATTGCAAATTAGAAAAACCAAAAGCATTGGAGGAATTGGGTGAACCACCTAAGGTTTATTTGGGAACTTCTCTAGTTGAGTCTCAGCTGAGTGTGGATCCATTTTTTACTAATATGATCATTAAGGATAGATTGTTCATAATTGCATGTTTGATTCAGGAGCCTCATGTAATATAATGTCTCTTGAGGTCATGAATGAGTTAAATATCAAAGTAACAACAACTTATGGGAAATGTACTTCCATGGATTCAAGAGAGGTGTCATTAGTTGGATGTGTCAAGGGTTTAGTAGTGTAATTGGAAGTGTATCCAGGCAAGTACTTAACCTTGAATGTGGTCATTATGGATTGTCCTGCTAAATGGGGGATGTTATTATCCAGAAAAAGGGCAGGTAGTGTGGGTAGAAGTGTGAAAATGGACATGTCTTATGAAACCATACAAATTGAGGGTAGCCTTGTGAAGTTATATGGTGAAAATAAAATGTTATATCTCATTGAGGACCCCAACAATGCTTCTTATGAAGTATTGCACATAGACATTGATGTTGATAACTTTGTGAGCTATGTTGTTTTCAAGGAGTATGAAATTGATCAATGCAGATATCCTAAGTAGGTTGATTTTCCTGGGACTTTGATGTTTGATGCAACCTCGAGAGATGTTGAAAAACTTGACCTAGGCACAAAGGATAAGCCTAAAAAAATGTGGTCAGATAGCAACTTGGATGGAAAAGAGAAACAATCATATGACCAGTTGTTAAAGATGTATCAGAATTGCTTAGCATGGTCATATCCAGAATCGAAGGCACTTGAAACATCTCCTTGACTGATTTCTCATAATCAAGGCATGCATCATTGTACAATGTATAGTATTTTGTTTTTGTTTTGTTTTCACATTTTTTCTGTTTCAGTTTACCCTGGTCCTTGGTGACCAGTTTTTGTTGGTTTCTCGATTCAATCTTGGGAGGTTGGAAATTGTTTTTCTGCTTTGCAAGCTTGTTCTTGAATCTGTTGCGTAATGGATTTTTGACACATGGTCTACTATTTTATTCTTGTGGCACTCGCTGGGAGGGCCCATCCCGAGTCAGAGCCGATGTTGGTGCTCAATTTAATCTCGCCTGTTTGTTCAAAATTTCTCAGTCCGCATGGTTTGAAGTATTTTATGTCTCCTTGTATGGATGTGTGAAAATATTTTCCTTTCCAGGATGTTGTTGTCAGTCCTTTCCTTTATTCGTGGATCATGTTGAGCTAGGTACTATTTTATATTTCTCTGTCCATGAGAAAGAATTTGTAATTTGGGCGTGAATTCGGGGTTTCCCCTTCTATTTTTCCACATTCATGTTTTCCTATGAATTTTTGTCCCAAAATCCGTGGAAACATGGTCCTTTCTGATTGGATGCGGCCCAACGGGTCTTTTTGGTGAAACTTGTCACATTTGTGAAAAATACCAAATTGGCCTCCTGCGGCCCTGATAGTATCTAATTGGTTATTTAACAAACATGAAGTAGCAGGGAAAAATTATTACTTTGACCCCAAAGATGGACACATGGCTGTTTCTCAAGAAAAATGCGGAGAGACGGATTGTTGAAACATTTTGAAGATTTTTTTCCTTTTGTGAAAAAGGAGCAAAGTTATAAATTGATCCGCAACCCCATAGGGGATAGAGTGATGTCACATGTTTGAGTCAGCATTTGAAAAGTGAAAGCAGGGAAGTGGGTCGAAAGAGCACTTTGGAGTTTTTAAACTCGTTTTCAAATCATGTAAAGGTATAAAAGTGAGTTGCGACTCCAATGGGGCCCACATCAAAATTTGGAAGTGGAGAGACGGGTTTCCTGAGCATTTTAAAGTTTTTTAGCCCACTTCAACTAAAATATTTTCCACATGGAGGGCTTGCGCTCATTTGAGGATTCTCCTCTCGGTTTGACCTTTAGAGTTGTGCCAAAGAGACACGTGGAGGTTTCACGGCCCTACCCATACTTAGCCTTTTCTTCAAGCGATCGGTGCATATTTGTCAGACCATGGACACGTTGAGGTCCTGCACTCATTTGAGGATATGCCTCTAGGTCCCGCCTTTACAATTGCACCAAGGAGACATGTGGAGTCTTCTGTTGGCTCCTCTCTATACTTATACTTCTTAAGAAACTTTCTAATGCCTAAGACACATGGAAGTCCTGCGCCTGTTTGGGGACGTGCCCTTGAACTTTATTTTGAAAGAATGTCGAAGGGACACATGGAGGTTTCCATTCGCCCTACCCATACTTAGAATTTTCAACAGCTGAGGATAGTTTCTCGGACCCTAGGCACGTGACACCTTCCACTAGTCCTTAAACTCTTTAAAAACTTTGTCGGGCTTAGACACGTGGTGAGCTCACGCTTTTTTAGGGTCTCCAGTTTTGGGCACCATATCAAACATGTGTTGAAAAGACATGTGGAGGATTCTATTGGCTCCTCTCTATACTTAGACTTCTCAAGAAACTTTCTAAGTCCTAGGACATGTGGAGCGCCCGCGCTTGTTTGGGGACCTGCTCCTGAAATTTATTTTGAAAGAGTGCCGAAGGGACCCATGGAGGTTTTCCGCTAGTCTTGCCCATTCTTAGAATTTTCCATGGCCGAGGAGAGTTTCTCAAACCCTAGGCACGTGGCACCTTCCGCTAGTCCTTAAACTCTTTTAACTACTTTTTCGGGCAGAGACACGTGGTTAGCCCGCACTTGTTTAGAGTCTTCGCGTTTGGGCACCATATCAAATGTGTGCTGAAGAGACACGTCGAGGCTTCTACTGGCTCATCTCTATACTAAGACTTTTTGAAAGGCCAGGGAAATTTTCTTAGGCTCAGGGCACGTGGAGAGCCTACGCTCATTTGCGGTCCCGCCTCTAAACTTTATCATTGAAGTTGTACTGAACAGACACGTGGAAGCTTCAAGTGGGCCTTCCCATACTCTAAATTTTCAGAAATCAGTGCAACTCTCTATGGTTTTGAACACGTGGAGGTCCCGCACTCATTTGGGAACTTGCCTCTGGACTTCACCTTTATAGTTGCGCTAAGGAGACACACGGAGGTTTCCGCTGGCTTATCTTTACACATGGCTGACTGGGACTTGTAGTGTAGGTATGTGGTATAATCCATGCGAGGAAACTCATTTCGAGAGGCACGAATGTAGGTATCCATGCGAGGGAACTCATTTCTTAAGGTGTATTCTTGAGGGTGAAAATGATTGCTTGTCAGATCTAGCCATATGGAGCCACCTGTGAATTATTAAAATGGGGATTTATTGCATGATAAAATAAAGTAATGATTAGAAGGACTGTCAAAAATTTATGGCATGGCATAACGTGATCGAGTTCATGATTTATTTACCTGACAGCTTTTGGGTGTAAATTTGTTAAACATCACTTTCTGGAACAAACTTGTAACAAACAAAGGATTCCTTGAATATTCTTCTTGAGTGAGCAAGTGAAATTGTATAAATGCAATGAGAATACTCTTGCAAAAGTTTGGAAGTTAACTTTTCTGAGAAAGTTTGAGAGAAACCATTTTCCCGAGAGACCATCTGAGAGACTAGTTCATTTTCCTATGTCTTTAGATTCAATCATGTCAAGGTGGTTGCAAGTGTACAACCATTGACAGGATCTGAGATTTTTGAGGAAAATTTCCCCTGTTGATGAATCTGATGAACCTTGAATGACTCTGTGTTGATCATGTGCATTATTGTGTCTTCTTTTCTTTCAAAATGTTTTCAAATAGTTTTTCTTGTTCCTATTGCAATCTTATGTTAAAATCTCTCTAAGTCACACAAGATATCTTCCGTGTGTTAGTATTGTGGCATTTTCAATTTCATTATGAGAAGAGTCTTCATCTGGTAATGAAATAAACAATTTAAAATCACTTTTCTCTCACTATATTGATAAAGATTGTTTGTAAGCCTATGAGTGTATCTTAGGCATGACGAACAAGGGATTTCTAGCATTTAATTGAGTCTTTAACATGAGCCTTTATGTTGAATTCTTGAAGAGTGAAACCGTACATCTATGGGCCTCCATTGATGCACACATTCTAGTTGAAGGAATATCTTGGCTGTTTTGAAGCATTCTGTCTGTGAGTTTCCCAATATTTGTAAATGCTCTCAAAGATCTAGTATGATCTGATCTATCTTGCTTAACTTCCCACCAATAAATTTCTCAAATGACGAATCTGACACGAACTACCCCTGTTTGTACTCTGTATCCTCAAATGAAAAAATTCCAGTGCCAAAGTATGCAAGGACAATCAAGATTCAATTATTGTCTTTAGTAACCCAAATTTTGTCCAGAAACATCTCCGCTCTCTAGTGTGACAACTCACAAGAGTTAGATTGTGTTGTATTGATCATTTTCCTCAAGGTTCTCATGAAAAGCGCAAAGAAGGAGCTCTCAATCTCCTTCACCGATGCGGGTTACATAATGGGTCCTCTCACCTGGTTGAAGGCACAACCTAAAGTAGTGAAGGCATATCAAGCCCTTAGTGAGGTGCTCCCAACTTCTCCAATGCATCACCAGCTACAAAATGACTCATATCATGGTCCGTCATCCCCAAGCATCCTGCCGGTTTGTGTGATGCTTCTCGGCCCCAGTGGAGAATCAATTTAGATATCAATAGATTATAACTTGGAGGAATTTATATTAGGGGATATCCTAACAAGGGATCACATTATAGGATGCATGCTCACATGTTCATGTAGTTCCATAAATTTTAGAGGGCGCGTGAAAAATTAGAGCTTTGAATAGATCTTAACTTGTTACTAGCATCACCAGCTTGTTGGCATGGTAACATTGTTTTTGGATAATTCTCTGCAAATAAATGATAGTTCAACAAGAAAATATAGGGGTTGGCATTAGTGGGACAAGGCATGTTCATATAAAACAGACCCTAGAAGTGAAGAATTTTCTGTCTTCCATTCAAACTGAGCAAGTTTTTCCCATCTATTTGAAGAACCAGTTATATGATGTTTGAGGTTGGGGAAACCCCTCTGTATTTTTAGTAGCCTCAGTGTACATACATGGAATAATTTTGTATTCATTGGACTGTAATTTTCTTACTACAAATTGAGGTATAACTTATTGTAGGCAAGTCTTAGTTTTTCATATTTTATTGCTATCACATGGATAGGGCACAACATTCACAAACCGCCATAAATAATTTTGTGCCCCTGGTCAACCAGGTGTTTAGATATTTTTTTGAGCCATGTGCTTAAAAAAAAATAGAAGAGAATCATGTAAATGAATGATGCTTTGTAGATTAGTTTGGATGTCATATCGACTCCAATTTGAAAGGTGCATGTTGTGCATGACTAGCTTAATTTTGCAAGTGTACTTATAAAGATGAAAAGTACATCGCTTTTGTGTTAATGCTTATAATTAAACCAAGTTAACATATATTTTGAACTTATTGGAAGGACGGTTGGTATTGTATTGAAATCTCTTGTTTCTTGTCATAGGTAGGGAATGGTGATAGAAAAATCTATTGTATTTATTCCTTCATAAAGGACACAAACTACATATTTTTGCACTATTTACATTTTTAAAGTAGGAAAGTCTGGTAAAGGGTATTAAATATTTACTTTTGTTTCGATTGCTTATATGGAAATTAACTTTTCTCCTAAGCTCTTGTAGTAGGCTTGCAGTATATTTAATGATCAACTAGAACTTTAGTGTTAGGCCTTCTTCCAAAACCAATGCATGGAAATTGCTATGGTTTGGATTTTCAGGGGAAATCATGGTATGCTCCAAAAACATTATTTGTGGAAAAGACATTATTTATGATGACATCGTTTTACATCGGGAAAACACTTCAATTGTTTATGTTTAGACAAAACTAATTTTGAAAATATTAATGTTTAGTTTCTATTATAGTTTAATTGGTTGCTTGTATTGTTTTGTAGACATGTGACAACCATTGAACAACTCTTCTAAGGGTGCAAAGGTCTCCTTTTTTAGGTCTATATGATAAATTGATACCATAACAGGCATGCATTAGCATCAAGCAACATGGAAGAGCTATGAGTATGGTTTTCATTTGTCTCATTCATAATATATATAATCCTTTTTTATATATGCTAATAAGAGGAAAGGAATTTGGACATATATAATTATTTCAATGTGTTATATATATTATATATATATATATATATATATATATATATATATATATTAGAATACTAAACCTCTTATGCACATTACACAGGCCTACAATTGGCCTACGCTTGTTAGTGATTGTGGTGGAAAAAAAAGCTTCTTGTCTTTCAAGTTCCCATCTAGATGTTTTTCAATTGTATAATTGAGTAGGTATTTCTCTTACTCTCCATGTTTCTGTCTTACTAACTTGTATTGATAGAAGAAAGAGGTGGCCCTCTAGATTTATACTCTGTGAAAAATCTTGTTGGAACTTGTCTAATGAAGGGAGTCAAGAAATGTTGTGGGCACTTGTCTAATTAAGGAATTTAGAAAATGTTGAAATTTAAGGAATTTGCAAAATGTGTTAGCCATTCTGAAATATACAAGGGAGATGTGGTCGTTCTAAAAAAGTATATGATACATATGGACATATGATTAAAGAGAAATTGTATTTTTCATGTACAAATGATTTTGGTTGTCCAACTTGCAGTAGAGCACTATCCATGGGAGAAAATCTGAGCCAATTGTACAACTTGGAAAAGCTATCTAGGGTATACCCCCAATAATCCATCTTAGGTAGATCTAATATTTGATTCAAAATTCACTAAACACTGAGATTCAATTAGGTAAGATATTTTTCAACATGTCATCTAAGCGGTTGATATTAGAAGACTCTATTTTGTATTGAACAATCACTCAAAGACAAAATAAAATTCAAAACTGAAAAAAATGAGGTGTAAAATTTATGCATGCGAGTTGTATTAATTAGGAGGTGGATTCCCATGAACATGTTTTGATGCATCGGATTCAACTAGTTTGGAATTTCGATATTTTAGGCCCTTCAAACTCACAAGATTTGATGCTTGATGCTTCCAACTATTTCCATCCCAGTTTCAAATTCAACAAAGATTTGTGGGTAGTGACTGTAAAGACTCTTTATAGAAACAATTCTTTAGAACACATTCTTTATAAACACATTGCTTGTAGCACCATAGGAAATTATATATTTCTCGTTTAGATTTTATGTGATTCTCATTATGCCATCGTACATGTGAAGAGACATGTCCATGTGCAGTATGACCAAACCTAAAGAACCTAAATGTAATGAAGAGATGTGTCAATAAAGAAATTCTAAGAAGTATTTCTTTCTAAATTGTTGTCTGATAATCTATACAATATGAAATCATGTGTAGCCATGTTAGTTATATCACCTTGATCCATTTTTTTTGTAGATCCTTTTGTAAATGCCTTTGGATGATTTGAACGGTACATAACTATAATTATGCACAATAGTATTACTAAACCCAAATTGATACAAACAATTTCTAGTTTTGAGATGGATGTTGTTCATTGCATTGGTCCACAATTTTGTTACACAACATCATATATGTCCAAGTTAGCCAATATCAAACATAGGAAAGTTTAGAGGAAAACATATTCACTGAACATTTTCTTGAACACCATTTAACTTATGAATAATTAAGAGAAAGACATGAAATAATGTTCTCTAGAATATGACCTTCGATTTGATTCCCAACCAAATTTTTGGAAAAAAAATACTCATCTTGTAATTATTATATACTTTCTTAGAGAGGCTGCAAGATATTAATTCATAATGTTAATATCACAGTTACCAAATATAGTACAATAGCTCCTATTTTCCATTTTTTAATTTCTATCATTGCATTAAATCATGGCAAGACCAATTACGAGGGAAAGAAGATTGTGGGTATGTAGTAGAGGATGAACCTAAGAAAGATGTAAAAACACTATCTGATATGTGTGACAACAAAAGGATATGGGATAATGCTCTTGAATGGGAAACTTTGTATAATTAGGAATAATATGAGTATCACAGTAGTTGATGTGACAAAATCTGATGATATGACAAAGAATGGTCAGCTTTGGGAAACTATTGCAGGAAAAGGTCACTTCAAAACATTTTTGACAAATTTTTGGTCAAATATTGCAGGAAGAAATCGGCTCAAGAGCCACATTGTTCACTTTCAAGTACTTCAAGCATAGTAGCTAATACCCCAAAGTTATGTACTTCACAATCATAAAATCTATAAGGTCTTCTAACCTTTCTAACAAATGCAATTAGGAGTAGATGGTAGTGAGAAGTTATTTACATATGTTTGAAGCCATATAGCTGAATATGGTTCAAGTTGTATATGGAAGTAATGGGTGTTGTGTATTGTGATTGTTGTTAGATATGTTTAGAGGATTCTTAATGCAGTCTAGAGTTATTGGAAATGTAAGGGAGGATTTTAAAAGGTTTTTGTACCAAATTGCAAGCCTTTTGAGAAAATTCTATCTTGTTTTATGAATAGTTTTGTGTTTCTCAGTTCATTGAATCCACAAGTAAATTACTCAAGTGCCTAACTTAGGCACTTAGATCAACACCAACTACATTATAAATGGAGATCAATATTGACACGAGAAGGTTTTGCTGATGGATTTTGGCCAGAAATTGAGGCAAACAAGGCTGGAAATAGATGCCATAGTAACATGATGCTTTTCCCATCCATTAAGATTTGTAGTTTTTTTCATACAAATAGAATGAAGTTGATTCTTGCATTGACCCTGAATATGCAAGAACAACAAGGCTTAATGAGAAATCTAATATATACAGTCATGGAATTGTTCTTCTGGAGTTGTTGACAGGAAGGAAAGATATGGACAATGACTTAAATTTGCTTCAGTTTGTAAGAATATTCTTCTTGACAACAATTTTAATTCCTATCTTTCTGACTTTGGTCTTTCCAAGCTTTTAGGGACCTTAGAAAATCATGCAACAACTGATGTTGCAAGCACATTTGGGTATGCTGCCCCAGAATATGCAATGACATGTTGTGTCTCAGATAAGGTTGATGTGTATAGTTATGGAGTTGTGCTTCTGGAGTTACTTTCTAATAAGAAATTTCTTGACCCTTCATTTTCTAGCTATGGTAATGGATTCAACATTGTTGCTTGGGCATGTATGTTGCTTCGAAAAGGACAAGCCAAAGACCTTTTCATTGTAGGGTTATGGGATGGGGCACCTCATGATGATTTAGTAGATACATTGCATCTCATTGTAATGTGTATTGTGGATTCACTTTCAATTAGGCCTACAATGAAACAAGTTTTAGCGACTGAAACAATCACAACCGTCTCCTGTTTGCTAGCCAAGCATTACATTTTGTAATTGTAGAGTCAAGGTTATTGTTCCCATCTTTTGACATTTAAAATTTTCAGACCGGTTTCTGAATTGTATCACCTAGGAAATGGACAGAAAGTCCTTGTAGAAATATTAAAAATCCTCATTTTCCAATCTTTTGCATTATAGATATTTTTTTACATTGACTGGTCTCTCTTTGATTTTGAATAGAGTCTGATGAATGTGGATAAATTTCCTCTTCCACTGTCAAAATGTGTGAGAATGTTTTATTGACAACTTAAAGATTCGAGGCCTATTTTTCATATTTGCTTTAAGGAAATTGGATGTAGAATAGGGAATAACAGGACATTTGTTCAATCTTAGAGTTGCAAACTTTGGACCTGTATGCTATATTTATACATTTTGGTGCTTATGATTCTAATAATGCAGCTAATTTTCAAACTCGGGACACGAAGTGGTAAGAAATCAGTGAAATTGTGCTCTTATTGTTATACTGGATATAGGATTTTACAAGTTTCTTTTCTCATTGCTTGACAATTCAGGGCTTATTTTAATACCGATAAATGGTTTTAAGGAAGCTTATTAATTTACTGGAGGATTTTATCAAATTGATATTTCGAGTTTTGTTTATGGGATTAAGGTTCTAATAATGTAGTTGATATTAAAAGTTCTTCTTAGTTGTAGGATTGAACTCTTACGTGACTTAAGACTGGTGTGGGTATATATATTAACTTGAATCAAGATTGTTTTATTAGCTAGAAGCTGGCTACAAATCCATGTCCACTACGCAACACACTCCATTGATTGTTCTCTTCCCCTGAAACACCAAAAAATACTCTTCCAATAGTTTTTTTGGTACCTCACTATCATTCTTTTGACAATTCTTTTTGTACCTCATAATCATTTGTTCAATCACGATTTGAACATAAACTCTTATTTAATTAATTAATTGATATCAAATAAAGAATAACTCCCTGCATACTCCCTTCCTCCATAAATTGATCACACCCTAGTGATATAAAGCTCTCCAACTCTACAAAACTGACAAATTGACCCAAAATAGTTTATAGCATTAGGCAAAAGATCATTTCTGCAACCAAAATATGGTAAATAATATTTGGTGACACCGGAAGGGTAACATTTAATAAACAATCCCACATGATTCTATCTTTGAACATCTTGTTAAATTGTAACAAATTTGAAATATAAAGATAGAACCTTTAAATGTAATGCTTCATCTATATTCCTACACTTACAAAAACAATCATACCCCTTATCAACATCAACTACAAAATTAGTAACTATCCCTCTAAATCAAATAACATATACCATTCGGTGTTCACTTTACATTGTACACATGTGATTGCTAGTTATGATAAATGTATAAATTATTAAATTAAATTGACTCGTGAATCAATACCACAAAGGATTATGTTTATTTGATGGAAGATTTTTATTTAATAAGATTTGTCAAAGATTTTATTAAAAACACACTCACATTGTTATTATTATTCATTTTATATGTATATTAGATTTATTACGTGAATTTGTTGTGTACACTTTGAAGGGTTTTAACAAATCAAAACGGAACCCAGTAGCTTTAGTCAGCCAACCGCTCAACCAAACCCTTTGCTCTTTCAAAAAATCAAAATATAAAAGATCACAAATTTAAGATACAAAGTAAGCAAATAATATTAAAAACTAGCAATAAAAATTTACAGGCCCCATTTGTAAAATCCTAAGACGAGTCAACTTTTGACCTATATTTAGTTGGTAAGTAGCTTTGAATATTCGTAAATCAATGGAAATAATTCAAATTTGCGACAACAAATTTAGACCACAACTCAAAATCTCCACACATACAACCAAAATAAGACTTTTCTACAAAGTTTTGAGCAGCCCAGGTTCTACATTTTTTATAGATATTTCAAACCCATTATACTTGTAATTATTCTATTGTATTTTCCATAAATAAACTAATAAAATGATGACACGCAACAGAAATTTACACGTATCTTTTGCCAAAATAAAATTGGATATGCACAAACTAAAATGATATTTCCAACTGGCTGACCCTTTTCATCTCCATGCGATGCTAATGTATTGGTCAATTAAAGAATAAGGCGAGAAGGCAAGGTACATTTGTTTAAATCCTTATTTAAATCTTTAAACCATAATAACGTGCTATATTCACTTTCAAAATGTTATAAACATGTTTGCACGACATCGTTACCGCCTAAAAAAATATAGAAGCAACTGGTTAGTAAATATATAAGTAGTTGAAGATAAACATAAAATTCCTTAAATTAAGTTGTCAAGGTGTCCTTAAATTATGAACGGTATTCGACACTCATCACTTTCTAAACAGTTCTTTTCATTTCGAAAGCAAATTGAAGCGCTTTTAAATCTTTTAGATGGTTGACCCAAAAAATATCAAATGTTCGTTGAATTAAATTAAATTAAAATTAAAATTAAAGCAATAATTTTGTATATTTTTTATATATATATATATATATATATATATATATATATATATCTTCAATGTAGATTTAGTGACTAAAACTTAAAAATTGTATATAAGGTTGTGGAGTATAATGAGAAGGATTGCATTCTATAATTTATTATTGTATGGATTTATTATTATTATTTTGCGATATAACATGGTATTTTCCTAATTAATTAATGAATCTTATCAATAATTTATAATTTGTATATGTATATATAAAAGTGTTTGTAATATCTAACATAAAAATATGTTTTTGATTCTAACAAATGTTGTAATGATGCTACCAATGGACATTGTCGAGTTCAGCCCTTCAAATTCGAATCACATTTACAAAAAAATCTCCAAGGCCTTTTTAGAAAAGTCATTTTGTGCATGTGCTACTATCGACACCTAAAATTTGCACCGCTAATTCTTATATCCGTGTTGGCTTAAGTCTCGACATTGATTAATATTATCATCTTTAATCCCCTATCCTAAGTCTTATCTCTCCTCATTATATTTACTCCTCGTAAATATCATTATGTAGCTGTAAAATCATATTTTACCCTTCTTAAAACCACCCAAACCACTTAGAAACCAAAAATCAAATAAAGATAAATCAAAATAAACAGTTTCTAAACCATTTAATAACCCCTTACACGTATAACCTCTTTCCAACACCCACCCTTTGTCAAAACAATGAAAAACCTTGATTTGGGAATCAGTTTCAACCTTTTCCCCATAAAACCTACCAATCACCACGAATTCTCCCAAGTCGGCGAGGACCGTATATAAACAAGTTTCAAGTCTCCATTTGAGGTTAGCTTGTAGCTAGACATTGTTTAACGACTTTACATTGCATTTTCTTTGTATCATAGCCCTGTCATAGAGTCAGAGATCATCCTAGCAACTTCCAAGACATCAATAATCTCTTCTTCAAGCCTTTGAATGTCATTCACACATCCAGAATCAACTCAACAATCTTCTTACATCTACAATCCTCCTCTCTCGAGTAATATGATCTTATTATCTTCATTTATCAACTTATATGAGGTGAGTTCCTTTCATGTTGAATTAATATCCAGTTTACTCATCATTTACAAGCTTTAATCAACTTTATCTCATATTTTAGCAGCCTCTGCATTTCCACGACAATCGTCGGTGATTCTCCTAATTGTCGTTGATCGACCTCAATCATCAACGATCATTGTGTTTTAGATCATTTGACCCCTAATCTTGTTTTTTATATATCTAGATCCCATCACTTATTACCACTCTACCTTGCAAGTGTATGTCCAGTCATATCAAGCTCTTTTGAGCCATCTTTAGCACTCTATCAGTTATCTCAATCAAATATATCACTTGGCTCACCTTTGTGAGGACATAGTTGTCTATATCCTTGCTCCTTTGAGGCATTTTTGTGATCCCTATATTCCCTTTGGATCAGGTATCATGATCAGACCATCATATAGCCTTAGATAGCGCCAGTCCATTTGCCTTTGCATTGTAGGTTATATTGTTTATTTTATCATTTTATCTCATCATTACCAGATTTATTTCTTGAATGCAGATCGAGATCCTTGCAAGGAAGTCCATTGATTTTTCAAGGACTGGCCTTTTCGAGAAATCTGCCATATATTTATCTAATCCTATCATTTTTTAAGTGTTTTTGCATTACAGGTAGCTTATCCCATTAGAAAGAGGAAGCTATGCGCCCACTTGGATCATTCGACACTAATAACTCATCAATATCTGAACCATTCGTTATGGGTATCGGTAAACCCCGTCATCTTCGACATAAGTTTGTTTTTTTATTTCATTTAATTAAGTTAATTTTGGAAAGAAAAATCTCTCTAGTATATTTTGGCATGCCTGGTGGGATATTTTTCCCATTCTTTCATTTTAAATTAATTAATTTTCACCTTTAGGCTCTCTACTTTGCAATCGTTAATGATCAAGTCAAATTGCCAGCTATTCCTGTAAATCGCTGATGATATTTATAGATTCTTTTTTATTGCTCAATCAATTAGCCTCTAACCATCATTTTCTCTTTCTGTTTTTTGTATTCCACTAACCCTTGCAGGTCCCTTCTCTGGGTTTTTCTTGTTGTGCAATTGTTGTGCTAAAAAAATTGAATAATTAAAAATAAAAAAAAGTTAAACAAGAATCATTTTACAGGTATGTCTCTTTTCTTTCTTTTTCTTTCCAAGCATTACATTGCTTCTTGTTGTCCTCATCAAAATCAATCTCTATTTTGGGCTTAAAACAAGCCTTTCATTCTTCTTGATTACATAGTTTAATTAGGAGGTTAACGGATTGCATTCATTTAATCTCCCTCACACATAGCCAAATCACATCAAACATAAAATGCACTGAAAAATTCCTACCCGGGTTTACCTACTTGGAATTTCATCACCCAATAGGAAATTCACCGTAGTGTTCTGGCCACGTTATAAACCTAGCAGAGATTCGGGCCTCACGTACCTTTGGGTATATCAAGGACTCCAATATTTAACAAATTTGAAACCAACCTTAGAATGACCATATCATTAGGTTCCCTTTGATCCTCTTCCTCCACATCTAAATTCTAACTAAGATAATTAAAAATTTCTACTTGAATTTGTCTATGAAATTTTTAGCTCTCTTATGGATTTGTTGTCGATTAAATATCTTTTAATAAGGATAAACCCTCCATGTTAGCATATTCTTTTACCCCTTATGCTTCATTTTTACAATCATCTTCAATTTCTTCATCTACATCTTTTCACCCCAATCAATCTCAAACATACCCTAAAAAGGATCAAATCCTTATCAAACTCATTAACCTATCACATCCCATCGAATTCACTTAGCTCGGCAAGTTCCCGAGCCATCTAGATCATATCTTGTTCCCTATGGAACCTCTACTTTTCAACCAGTCCTACAACCCTACAACAATTCCATCCAACAACCTTATGAGAATCCTTTACGTCAAGACTACTTCTAAATTATCACCCCTCAACCCATAAAAAGTGTATGCCATCAATTCATCCTTGCCACATCCCCTCCTTCATCACAATCATATCAAAATCTTAACATCTCCCATATTTCTCATCAACCTATCTCGAATTCAATACCTCTCTCGATACCTTAGACATCCCAAACCCATACACACATCCCTACTCAAACTCAATCAACCCCTCTCATCCAGAAAAAAACATCCAACATCCTTACGCATCTCCCAACATCGCTTTATAACAACCTATTTTGCAATCAGTACCTTCTCAGGTTACCCATTATCAACTTTCACATCAAACCCATCAACAAAAAAACCATCCTACTCTCCATCATCTTCAATCAAGTCGACGAAATTGACATCTACAATCACATTTTAATTCCTTCAAATCTAATCCTACACATTATCCTATGCAAGCTCAATTGAATAGATTAGACAATTTGGAAACCGCTACCATGGGACCCAAACATGCCCTTACTTATGATTAGGTTTGTAATGAAACCATCCATCAATTAGTACCATATAAGCCCTATCCTCCATAGTGGGAATTTCCTAAATTTATCATGTTCCATGGCCAAGAGGATCCTCAACAACACATATTATCCTTTAGAAACTCATGTTGCCTCATCATCCACGATCAAGATCTCCTTCTTAGATATTTTCCTATGTCATTGATGGGACCTGCCTTGGATTGATACAACTCCCTCCCTTAGCATTATTTATTCTCTTTCATGCATCTATCCCTAATGTGTCTCGAGAAATTCTCCATCAATTTCACTCATATAATCACCATTTCTTACCTCTCTACCATCAAACAATCTAAAAATGAATCCATTATTGACTTCGTTGATAGATGAAAAAGCATTATCAATCAATTAACCTTCTCATTACCTCAATTAGAACTGATCGAGTTGTTTTCTCAATCATGTTCCCATCACATCTCATCTACCCTTTAGATCCACACATTCCATAATTTTGACGAAGCCTTCACCATGGCTAGAAAATTAGAAATCCAAGCCCTTGAATAAGGCCATCTCAATCCTCAATCTACACATGTCCCATATGATTCCCCTAGGAATTCCTACGAACTAGATGAGAATACCACAAATGTTTTTGTTTCTTATCTTTCTGAACAAATACCCTTAATAAAGCCAATCAATATAGACATTACACATCATTTGAGTCACATCATCAATATTATCACACAGGATCTTTCCCACGAGGAGACCCCTTCATCATCAACGTTGCCACTCGAAGACTCAGAATCCTTGGATCATATTTTTAATAGTCCCCATGCATTGATTTTGCCTTTTTTCTTCGACCAATCACCTACTACCTCCTTACATCTTTCATACTTGACTTCGCAAACTGATACAAAGGAGGCACCTATAATCAAATATCTTTACATCCAACCATTTTTGAACAATCAAAGACTTGGGTAGATCACATGAAAGTAACCCACCTCAATCGTATCGGAGATAACATCTCATTGTCTTGAATCAAATACTATACAACCAAATCCCATCAAATCCACGACCTAAGCTTCATCATTTGACATGAGACCCTCTCCTCTATCTAAAGAAAACATTACAAAATTGAAATCTATCACATCCATGACCTCATCCTCATCATCTATCGTAAGACCATATTCTTTACCTAAATTTAACATTATAAAATCAAAACACACATCATCTAGGGTCTCAACCTTACCATCCATTTTGGGAACCCATCCTTTATCACAATCCAAATATATCACTCATACAGTTCTACATTTACCATTTGTTTTAGGACCTCATCCTTTATCTCAATATCATGTCACACGGTCATACCCTATCTCACCCATAATTCATCCCTTTTCATCTATTTTGGGACCTCATGTGTCATCCAATTTTATCAATCCTACATCCTATCCCATCCTTAGATCGCATCCTCTTTCTTATCAACCTCATGACATCCCTATGATGCTTCAACATTATATGACACCCACGAATCCACCCCCATCCAAAAATAATGCACGTTCTACCAAGCATTCTCATAAATCAAAATCAAAATCCATTAATCCAAATCCCCCAAAAGGGACTTACATTGACATCCTCGAGAGGCTTGTGCAGCTTCTCTTATTTTATTACCACCAATACAAACACCCAATCTACATATATGAAACTTGCCTAGTATGATCAAGATAAAACTTGTGCTTACCATAGAAGCCCAATTCATTACACAAAGAGTTGTAAAAATATTAAATCCATAATTTAATGGTTCTTCCTTATAAATGATCTTCTCCTAGAAGAAGAGCATTCTAATTCATCATCGATACCATCTACACCTCCACCCCCACCAGTGTCTCACACCGACATCTAAATTAAGGACAAGGGGGTTATCCTCAATCAGATTTTTGAAAATCATTCTCATATGTGTTCTCATCACCATCCATTAAGGGTCCCTTGTCTCGAGTAAGTATGGTTCTCCCACCTTCATGAACTAGAAATCGTCATACACGAAGAAAATAAAAAACCAAAGTTTCATCATCTCCCCTCCTCATCAATCGCCTTCTCATATATCGTCTAGATTTTTAATGCCCCCATTATTAAATGTTTGTATCTTCCTTTATTCACAATATACTCAATCAACCAACATCAAAGCTTTTATCATCCTAAGCTAAAAGACATTGTTCCTTTTCGGTGCATGTTATCTCTAGCCCTAGCATCACACTAGGGGTTCTTCTCTCTAGTGAGACTCGAAAATATTACCTTGCATAGAAACACACATTTGAATTATCTCGTGCATATGTCTAAGTCACTCCCAACTAGGTTCAAGAGTATAACATCCCCATAGCTTCCCAAGTAAGAAGATTCAAAATCCAAGTCAATCACAAACATACCAAGGTGCTACAAATCATTAGAAATTCATCACATTGCCAAAGATAACTGCATCCATATATATAATATATCTAAGTAGAGAACTATGTTCAATTTGAGGCCTTCTTTGAGAAGTGCTCACATTGGCAGTCTATGGATTACACTTCAACCCAACCACTAAAATTTTTCTATGGTTTTTATGCATGGTCATGGTTTGAAATTATTTTAGTCCATACAATTTTTTTTGTAGATTTGTGGGAACTAGGATTCCATAGGAAGGTATATTCCATTTTCTCAAGCATGTACATAAGATTGCAAAACACCTCGGCATAACACTATATAATCGCATATAAAAATTTAATGTCTACAAATGTCCAAAACAACTAAATGGAATCTTGCTCTTGGAGGTCAGGTTGTTCCTCAATCCACAGGTGTGATTTTTGCTCTTTCCCCCATCTGGGATGAAGAAGAGAAAGCTCATTGCATTATTGTCCCAAAGATTAGTGATTGATGACAAGGCCAATTCCGTGTTTCCTTTGCACTCATACAGGATACCACCAAATATTGATGCAGTCCGTAAATGGTGCGGGCGGAAATGGTGTTGTTGGGTAGATATCATCGCTCTTCCCAATAGCACCCTTCTTTTCAATTTTTCGAAGGAAGAAGAGATGGTTAAGGTCCTCAACGTTGCCCCTTGGATGTTTGGAAGAGCTACCCTGCATCTGAAGCGATGGAAGCCAGGGGTTTCTCTTCAAATCAAAGAGTTTCCCATTTGGATATCTCTGCCGGCTCTTCCAGTGGAATTTTGGGAGGACGAAGTCCTACTTGGCATAGCCGCATCAATGGGAGAGTTAATCTCCTTGGAACCTGCAACAAAAGCCAGAAGCAGGCTTGTAAGAGCACGGCTATGTGTTAGCATGGAGGTGGGGGCTGTTCTCCCAAAGAACATCATACTTTCTTCCCCCACTGGCCGTTTTGTGCAGAGCATAATTCCTGAGGACCACGGTTTGGTCTGTCCCAAATGCTGGAAGGTCAACTTCCAAGCCAAACTGTGCACATGTTCAATGGGGGCAGTGGATGGAATAGGCAGGAGAAACAACAAGTGTGGCGGAGCGAGTCTTCAGCGAAGAGATCCCTTGCCCAATGCACACAGGCAACTGCAACAATGGTGAAACTGGCCCGTCCAAACTGGGCCTGGCCGAAGCGCTGTGTGGAGATCCCTCTGCCCACGTAGGACAGGCTGAAACGGTGGAGAAGGAGTGGGAAAATCCAAAAAAATAGCTCACGCGTCAAACAATGTGGATAGTGAATCCTCTGAATGGGAAACTGGATCAGAGGATGAAGAAAATGCGGCAGATTTGGCATCTGAAATGATGGAAGTGAACCGACAAAGTATCTCTAATAAAGATCCTAAACAAAGACTTTTAAATGCTCATTTGAACCGTGGCGGAAGGACGAAGGACAGTTCAGGTGAAAAGATAGCATTGTTGACTTTGGAGGCGAGGGATCCAAATTTTGATTCACCCAAGTTAAAAGGCAATTTAGAAGTGGTTCTGGATGTGGAAGACGAAAACAATGCGGAGTGGAGCACTGTTAGTAGAAAATCATATCGTGGTTTTGGGGGGCAGACTGGTGCACTTAGGTTGGATGCAACTGTTCTCATCGGCGTTGTTCTCTTTTTGTTGTTTACTCGCTGTGTTTTGCGGGTTTTTGTGCTGATATTGGTAGGATATCTTCCTGCTTGCGTCCTTGTTGATTTTGATCTTTTGTTCTTTTGCTCGCTTGGGCACATCTGGCTTCTGAGCCATCTCTGTACAAGGGTATAGTCCCTTTCATAAAAACTATTTGCCACTAATAAAAAAAAACACTATATAACTGCCAAAAAAGTATGTAATCGTGAAATAATTTTGACATAAATAATTAATTGTTTTGTCTTATCTAATTGTACATCTCCAAAACCCAAAACAATGCTTATGTAGATCCTTTTTATTCCTTTTATCCTTCTTCCATAGCCAAATTTACTTCACGAGTTGTATAATAAATAAATTTATTTCTCCTATTGTGTATTCTTTTATTTAGTACATGTAGTTAGAGTGTTATATAGAAAATTACTACTACAATTTTTTTATTCTATGTACATTAATATTGAATTAATTAATCTGAATGTATCTCTTAATCCTAACCCAATCCAAACTTTAATAAAAATACGCTTGTTTAATTTTTGGTGTAGTTAATATTTGAGTGTACATATAAATTTTACAATCTAGCTTAAATTCATAATACACAAGGAATCATCCAAAACTATATATAAGTTTTATATCAATCATACTTAATTTTTATGAATAAAGGTTTTATATAAAAAAATATAGATTTAGCTTAGTATTTTATTATATTATATATATTTATTTTTGTTTAAATAATTTAAAAGAAGAGAATGGGAGAGGGCTTGAACCCTTCCCCTTCCATATCATTATTTTGCATATACGATCCAGAAACTTACATTGCATTGTCTTTGAGTAGGGGTTAAAGTTATAGACCACCAATGTTTGTCAAACATTTTTATGTGATAATAATAATTTAATATTTATTTTGAACAATGAAAAATAATGTTGTTCAGATAATATTAAAATATATAATGACTATTTTATGTTTATTAAATTCTCACATGTTGGAAGAGGAAGGATATTTTTCCTTCGTTGGAGTTTTCGAAGCATGGCCTTTTGCAATAGAATTATAGCCTTTGGGTGGCCAAATTAATGTTACATGAAGCTTAGAAATTACACATCCTTTTCTACGAGCCTCACATCCCACACCTTTAAAATGTTGTGCTTTTATATTTCGTAATATTCCCTTCTCATTCAAGACCTTTAGCCCAATTTTGTTTCCCGGTGGCTAAAGGGTGTTAGAAAGGGAAACTTATCATAATAAATTAAGTATAGAAGAGAAAATTAAAATAATATTATAATAAATTTATATTCATTTATTAATGATAAAGTCAATTTAAAAATAGAAAAGACAAATATAAAGTGATAAAAGTCTAAAAAAAAGAAATAAGCATGTATATCACTTTATGTTATTATTCTCCCTAGAGAAAATGCGACCTCTTTGGAGGATGGAAATGGTGGAAAAAATCATTAAATGTTAGGGGTGAAATCTGATTAGAAGTTGGGGAGGCTATTTGGTCCATTACATCTATAAAAGCAAGTTTATTTGCTTGTAGAAAGCATGCCTTTTCTATTTTGAACAAATCTGAATTTTGTCTCATTAGCGTTTGAGATTAGCAAAAATATTTCTGAGGATGAAAACCTTTAGAAACAATCTCTTGAGGATGAAAATCCTCTAAGGGATCTAGTAGAAGGACAAAACCCCTTCTCCTTGTTGAGAGGATTCTCCACACAGGGGTTTACATTGCATATTAGGGAGATAGTTGATTTTCCAGTACTTTTTTGACATATTCGAGGTCTGAAGGTTGCATATTTTCATAAGGGTTTGAAGAGGAAAGTTGTGGATGTGTTTTATCTTTATTTCCAGCCCTTTTCTAGGAGGTGTGGCCCATTTGAAGAGTTGGATAGTGGGGTTCTAGAGCTACTCAAGATCAAATTTTGATCATTGTTCATATTCATGATTTTTAAAAATTGGATCTACTAATTTTTTAGAATTTTTGGTGTTGAAGAAGTGCTATTTTAAGTTATGTCTAAGGGAAACTATCTGTAGAAATTTGATAACATAATTCTAGCATGTTTTGAAGTCAAATATGGTATTTCTCTCTTGATTCCATCTTTATAAAATTTGTTGAGTTGATTCCATTAAAGATTCAATGGTTTTGCCTTTTATTTTGTGGGTTTTCATCTCCTATGCAAGTCACCATGCATGTATAAAATTCATATCTGCATTGAACTATTTTATAAATTATTTAGAAATTGTTCTTTGGATTGGGATTTTGCCTAAAATCCATCTGGGGGTAAAAATTGTCCATTTGGGGACATTATAGTGGTATCAGAGAAGTGATTTTACCATCTCATGAAGGGAAATTAGATTTACATGGACAGAGGTGAGAAATATTCAATATGAAGTGGACCCAAGTTCCTTTCTCTGATGACACTACTGAAATATATGCTAGATTGTGGTAGAGGAATTTGAGAGATATTTGTTATGTAATCTTAAGTGTCAAGATGATTCCCTTGTAATCATCTCTACATACATGAATGGAATAGCACATAAATGGTGGCATCATTCTCTTAAAGACCCAAGGGGTTGAATCCATTGCTTCACTTAAAGATTTAACAAAATTATTTTGAGAAAGATTTGATGTGCAAGGGTGTGAGGGTAATAAAGGAAACGAAGCCATGTAATCTACACCCATGAGGAAGAAAAATAAGATATACACCTAAGTGAAGAAGTAAAAGGAGACCTTATGGAGAAACTTGTACATGAGGACAAGGCTTCCATGGAAACTTGTGTGAAATTGCATCCTATTGTAATTTCAAGAAAATCAACCTTTGACAAGCTTTCAAATGTGCAAAAAAATGTTTAATGCTTCCTACTATGCCACTTCCATTTGATGGACACCTTAGTGGTTACCCTAACAAAAGGGAAAAGTTCAAGGTTGATATCAGTGATGGGGATATAAGTGATAAGGAAAGATCAGTTGTTGTTCCTATTCTCTTACATATAAGGCTCATAGATAGTGGCGTCGAGGGTAGATCAACTTATGTCTATTAACCAAGGAAGGACGATCATTCAGAGGATAGATTAAGATATGAAATATTATTGCCTATATTGTGCCAAATCTGGATCATTATAGGAAGTGTGGTAGATTGATGGATATGTGTTGAAACATAAGACATATAAATATTGTGATGCAAATTGATGTATATAATCATCTTGAGGGAAGTGTATGGTAAGCAACATCTATATCACTTGACAGGTACATGAGTCAGAATTTTTGAACACTATAGCATGTTTTATCTCGTGTACTTTGAACTTGGACAAATGAGTCACAATTTCTTGAGGGAAAGCAATTTTGGGAATGAAGATTGTAATATTTCCTTCTCGATCAAAGACCTTTAGCCCAATTTATTTCCCGATGGCTAAAGGGTGTTAAAAGTGAAACTTATCATATTAAATCAATTATAAAAGTACAAAATAAAATAATATTATAAGTAATTTATATTCATTTAATAATCCTAAATTCAATTTAAAAATAGAAAAGACAAATATAAAGTGATAAAGTAAAAAAAAGAAAAAAAGAAAATCACATTACGTTGTTATTCTACCCTAGGAGAAAATGTGACCCCTTTGGAGGATGAAAAGGTGGATAAAACATTAAATGCAAGGGGTGAAAATTGATTGGAAGTTAGGGAGGCTATTTGGCCCAATACATCTATTAAAGCAAGTTTACCTACTTGTAGAAGAAATGCTTTTTCAATTTTGAACAAATTTGAATTTTATTTGAGCCTTTGAGCTTAGAAAAAATATTTCTAGGGACGAAAACCTTTAGAAATAATCTCTTGAGGATGAAAACCCTTTAAGGTATCTAGTAAAAGGATGAAATCCCTTCTCCTATTTGTGAGGATTCTCCACACATGGGTTTCCATTGCATATCAGGGAGATAGCTTATTTTCTAGTAGTTTTCCAACGTATTTGAGGTTTGAAGGTTGCAGATTTTCATAAGGGTTTGAAAAGAAAAGTTGTGGTTGTGTTTTCTCTTTATTTCTAGCCCTTTTCTAGGAGGACTGGCCCACTTGAAGAGCTCATTTGTAGGGTTCCAGAGCTGTTCAGGATCAAATTGTGATCAATGTTCATATTCCTGATTTTTATAAATTGGATCTACTAATTTTTAGAATTTTTGGTCTTGAAGAAGTGTTATTTTCAGTTGTGTCTGAGGGCAACTATCTGTAAAAATTTGATAGAATAGTTACATCTTGTTTTGAAGTCAAATAATGTATGTCTCTCCTTATTCTATCTTTATAAAATTTGCTAAGTTGAGTCCACTAAAGATTAAGTGGTTTTTGCCTTTTATTTTGTGGGTTTTCATCTCATATGCAAGTCACCATGCATCTATAAAATTCATATATTCATTGAACTATTTTATAAATTATTTAGAAGTTGATCTTTGGATTGTTGGTTTACCTAAACTCCATTTCGAGGTATAAGAATTGTGCATTTGTGGACATTACATATTCACATGCCTAGTCATAGTTCCATGACTCTCATCCCTCATTCCACAAGTTGGAGCACAAATTCTATTATATTTCTTGATTGAATTCTTCTTGGGCTCTGCTGATGTCATGTGCAAGGGTTTACACTTTACATTCGAGTTCAAGTTTTGTTCTTAATGCTTCCAACTAATTGTTATTTTGCCTAACCTATAAATGACATTTAGCTATATAGATATCTATTTTCCTTTCATCCCCACGTGGACCCTTTGCATTTTACATAAGGTATTTTGTGTGTAGACTTTTACACACCTTTTCATATTTCTAGGAAACTTTTGAGGGTATTCTTGTTGATAAGGAAGCATGAGGCCAAGATAGCTTTGTAATATTGAAAAAAGCAAGATCGAGCCTATAAGGGAAGTTGAGCTAGAGGTAAAGTAATATGCATGTGTAAATGAAATAACATGAGGAAAACAACCCATTTGAAAATGACCTAGAGATGTAGTGAGAATATACCTACAAGGGTGGGATGAATCCAGTGTGATGGCCAAGACATTATGAAAGAAGAAAACATTGTGGTAGGGAGCTAAAGCTTGAGAAGAGGGATATCAAACTTGGTGCGATGTGTCACATGATTTGAGGCTTTCCCCTTTCATTGCACATCATAGTATTTTCCTTGGGAAGGCAATTGACCTCTTCACATAGTAGAGGAAAAGACTTTAATTTGTTGAACATTCACTGGGCCTTTAAATAAACATCATCTTTGTGACATTGTTGTGACTCTTGGAATTTGTTGTGTTGTTGGAGGTTTGCTAGCTTCAATATAACTTTGCTAATTGTTTTGATGACCGCCTCTACTTTTATGAAATAAGCATAAATTGTGGCATGATGTAACAACAAGGGCCAAAGATTGAGCAAAGGAAACATAAAACTAGTGTGGTGTGCCACATAATTGAGTTGAGGATTTCCCCCTTTGATACAAGGCATCATGTTTGCCTCGCGGAAGACACTCGACCTCTTCACCATTTACCTCTGGGAGGCCAAGGTGTTGCATTTCCACTCGTTGTGTCATCTATAACACCCGTTGGTCTAAGTTTTAAACATGTGCATAAACATGAAATCAAGGAAAATAATCAAATCGATAAGGAAAATATGTATATAATAGTGTTATGAACTTGTAATTTGAGGAGCTTCACAAATACACATCCATAAGGAAAACCCTTGTGGCCAATATATATGCATGCACAAGTTTAGGAAATGGCCTAAGATAATGGTCTATAAAGATGACACAAAACCACAAGACCTACCATGCTTTGTGGTTGAAAAAACCAACTACTATATTGACATGACATGGGATGTCCAGTCCCCTTCACATGTCTGTATCTCTAAAGTATCATGCGGAACACAAGAAAATTCCCCTAAAATTGATGCATGCGCTACTTATCGATAAAAAAGAAGGGCTAAAATTTCAATAATCAACTATTACCATTCATGAGTATTAATTGATGTGACTTTGCTTTATGGGATATCTCGAAAGTACATTACCTCGGCGATCTCTACACCAAACCCCCTTTCTCCTTCCAATGAATGACATAAATAACACTGTTCATGTATCTTGTCGAAACCAAAAATAGTTTCACATACATCCCCGTATCTCTAAAGTATCATGTTGATTCACTAAAAAATTCAAACACTACCGTGATTGCAAGTTTTAAAATTGATAAATATTTGCTTCAAAAATTATCGATAAAAAAAAGGGTTGAAATTTCAACAATAATTGGAACTATTACCATCAATGGAGTATTAATTGATGCGACTTTTCTTTATGGGATATCTCCAAAGTACATTGCCTCGACGATGTCTACACCAAACCCCTTTCTCCTTCCAACGAATGACATAAATAAACTCGGTTCATGTATCTCGTCAAATCACCAAAAATAGTTTCACATACATCCCCAGTAAATTTTTTTTTATTCTAACATTTGATTCTTTCTAACTTGAAATTATTCAAACACTACATGTGATTGCAAGTTTTAAAATTATGAAATAAATATTTGAATCTTCAAAATCTTAATAATTATGAAGAAAATAATTGTATCTCATCACGGATCAATAAGTAAAACTAATTGGAATAGTTGACTCAAACAATGGAATATAACATCCCATTGAATATTGTCCACTCGTTATATTAAAAAAGAAAATCGTGCTCTAAGAGAAAAGAAAGGCAACCGAAGCTTTATTAATGGTGCGAAAACAATACACGTGTATCACGTTATGGAACTCTTTTTCAGTCGAACCTTTCACATGATGTCAGACAACTGATGCTGCTTCCAAATATACGTTCTGTTTTAATGCCGACGTGGACCCGTTTGTGCATCGCGATGTGCAACAGCAGCCATAACCCCACTTTAAGTATTGTTTGTCTTGTTGAAAACAAAAATTTAGAAACTCCATAATTGGAAGGGGTCGAACAACGTGGACTCCACCTCCAATTGTTGTCTATGTCTCTCTCTAACTCTAACGGCGATGTATTCACTCACGGAACGAGAATTTATCCCAATCTTCCAACTCTGAGTCAAACAATGATTCCCACTCCCACAACGATGCAAACTCCACCTGCTCCTCCGACGATGACGATGAGGAGATCGCTTGACTATCACTTGACGCCTCCACTTCTGACAGAAACGACGAACTCAACGGTGACGGTGCTTCTTCATTGACGAAATTACTGTTATTTGTATTGTCGATGGTGATGGAAGGGATATGAAGGAGGGAATATTTGGTTGCAGTGACCTAAATCTGATGACGGGAAAGCGAAGATGCAGACAAAATGACGGGTATACAATTGAGAAAAATTTTGTGAAAATTTTCCAAATTTTCCCCACCACCCTGCCGGCCCGCATCCAATTAGAGGCTGCCATGTGGCACCATGAGGTTTCAGCGGAGGGACGGATCCCCTTTTTAACTTAGAGCTTTCAGAAAATTTTCCAAAAATTTTCCGCCGCCTCGTGTCCAATCGGGGATGCCATGTGGCATCACGAGTCATCGGTGAAGGAGTGGGCCCCTTTTCATTTTTTGCATTTCGGAAAATTTTGGGAAAAATTTCCAAGTTTTCCCCACCATCCTGCCGGCGCACATCCAATCAGGGGCTACCACGTGGCATCGTGAGGTGTCGGCGGAGGCGCGGGTCAATGTACCCTCTTAGCCCTTTGGGGCATTAAGCCAATTTTCTCCCACCGCCCCGCCTTCCCCGCGTTGTCTTAGGAGATGCCACATGTCCCTTGTGGACTCACGGGAGCGCGGGCGCAAAGATGACTTTCACCCCACGCGGGAGAATTTGCAAAATGTCTCCCCGCCCCGTTCTCCCCGCGCTGACTTGTGAAGCACCATGTGTCCCTTATGGACTTGCGGACCCGCAGGAGTGTGGGCACAAATGTGATTTTTTCCCCATGTGGGAATTTTTCCAAAAGTCTCCCTGCAGCTCGCGAACCCGCCCTTTGGGAAAATTTTCTCCCCGGGCCCGGAGCCCGCCCTTTGGGGAAAGTTTTCACGCCAAGGCCCAGCTGCCCATAACTTAAAAATATATGAGGTGTTAGGAGGACTTCTTTATATCATTAAAAAGGTGAGGAAATTTCCTATCCAATGGAAGTAATTTAGTAAAATTTTGAATGCGTTAAATTGTAAAAAAATCAAGTTGAAACTTTAAGCCTATTAAGGAGTGGGTATGGTGAGGAATTGCCCCTGAACCTAAGTGAAACTTCTTACCCTTAAATTTTGGACCTTGTGACCTCTAATAATTGTTAATAAAAGAAAATTATATTCTAGTAGATTAGAATTGTTCGAACTTATTAGTGACAATTGTTGTCTTATAACCTGGTTGTAGACTCTTTTAAACAAAAAAAAATTATTCCATAATTTTTCCTAACTAATCCTAGGTTGTTCTTGGGTCTCAAGTGGGTTGTTTTAGCGGGCATCACAACCATCTTCTGTTTACTAGCCAAGCATTGCATTTTGTAATTGTAGAGTCAAGGTTACTATTCCCATCTTTTGACATTTAAAATTTTCAGACTGGTTTCTGAATTGTATCACCTAGGAAATGGACAGAAAGTCATTGTAGAAATATTAAAAATCCTCATTTTCCAATATTTTGCATTATAGATATTTTTACATTGACTAGTCTCTCTTTGATTCTGAATAGAGTCTAATGAATGTGGATAAATTTCTTCTTCCATTGTCAAAATGTGTGAGAATGTTTTATTGACAACTTAAAGATTCAAGGCATATTTTTCATATTTGCTTTAAGGAAATTGGATGCAAAATAGGGAATAACAGGAAATTTGTTCAATCTCAGAGTTCAAACTTTGGACTGTATGCTATATTTATACATTTTGGTGCTTATGATTCTAATAATGCAGCTAATTTTCAAACTCGTGACATGAAGTGGTAAGAAATCAGTGAAACTGTGCTCTTATTGTTATATAGGATATAGGATTTTACAAGTTTCTTTTCTCATTTCGAGACAATTCAGGGCTTATTTTAACACCCGATAAATCGTGTTAAGGAAGCTTATTAATTTACTAGAGGATTTTATCAAATTGATATTTCTAAGTTTTTTTATGGGATTAAGGTTCTAATAATGTAGTTGATATTCAAAGTTCTTCTTAGTTGTAGGATTGGACTCTTATGTGACCCTGATCTTCAGACAACCATAACTTTCGACTGGAAACTTGGATTTGGGCGAGAGAGGACTTTTTGGAAAGATCTCGACGTTGGCTTCTCACCTGCCTCCATCAGTGTTTTGACTTGCTATTTTGAGGGCTTTCAAGTCTCCCACCTACCGGCATGATGAAGAATGGGCCTCTTTCTTTCCCCAAGAAGGGATAAATGACGGGGCATGGGTATTGCAACGAGACTCTTCATCATGGTAGGTGGATTCAATGCGCTTCTAGGGGTGGTTGGAGCAGAGTTTGAATTCTTCCCTCCTCTCTCTCTTATTCTTCCTATATATTATAAAGGAGGGGCATTTTCTAAAAAATTGGTCATTGTTTCTCTCCTGCCTCCCTCTCTCTTTCTTCCTTAGGGTAGAATGTGGAGTCTAAGCCTCCTCTCATGGCTCTGTAATGGCATTTTCTTGGCCCTTTCCCACTGATGATGTACCATGTAACTTTTGGAGAAATAAAATATGTTTCGTGATGCTTTTTGTCCATCCTTGCTTATTTTGTTGTCTCTTCTTGCCTCTCATGATTGCAGGTATACTATGCATACTGATTTTTTTTTCAGTTCTAAGAATGTGTTTAATGGGTTTTGAAGTGGTGTTCCATGTGAACTTCATCTTTGTTTTTGGTGCATCTTGTCCACCCCCTCCATTGCTCACATATCTTCACTTTAGGTAGTTTCAATTTTTGATCAGCCACTTCCTTTTCTAGTGTATCACCGCTTAGTGCAGCTCTCTCTTTCTCTCTCTCTCTCTCTCTATCTCCTTGGAATGGTTAGATTATGATAGATTAGTTTTCCTGCACTAGAGTAGCTTGTGGTAGGTAGTTTAGGAAGAAGGAACCAACCTTCTCTGGAGGTCCATCTCAAGTTTTGCAAGTCCCACAGCTTGAGAGATGGTCTAATGTTGTACAATCACACCGAATGCCCCATTTCACACTCAGATCTGAGGCCATTCAGGGGTGTCTTTGTGATTTTGCATCAACAGTCATCTCTCAACAGATGCACTTTCGAGAGATAACACCACCTAACTAAACACATCATCCCAAACAAAAGTAGCGCAAATTCTATTATATTTCTTGATTGAATTCTTCTTGGGCTCTGTTGATGTCATGTGCAAGGGTTTACACTTTATATTCGAGTTCATGTTTTGTTCTTAATGCTTCTAACTAATTGTTATTTGCCTAACCTATAAATGACATTTCGCTATATAGACATCTATTTTCCTTTCATCCCCACGTGGACCCTTTGCATTTTAGATAAGGTATTTTGACTTTGTAGGCTTTTACACACCTTTTTCATATTTCTAGGAAACTTTTTAGAGTATTCTTGTTGATAAGGAAGCATGAGACCAAGATAGCTTTGCATTGAAAAAAGCAAGATCAAGCCTATAAGGGAAGCTAAGCACTAAGTAATATGCATGTGTAAATGAAATAACATGAGGAAAACAACCCATTTGAAAATGACCTAGAGATGTAGTGAGAATATACCTACAAGGGTGGGATGAATCCAATGTGATGGCCAAGACATTACGAAAGAAGAAAACATTGTGGTAGGGAGCTAAAGCTCGAGAAGAGGAAATATCAAACTTGGTGCGATGTGTCACATGACTTGAGGCTTTCCCCTTTCATTGCACATCATAATGTTTTCCTTGGGAAGGCACTTGACCTCTTCACATAGTAGAGGAAAAGACTTTAATTTGTTGAACATTCATTGGCCCTTTAAATAAACATCATCTTTGTGACATTGTTGTGACTCTTGAAATTTGTTGTGTTGTTGGAGGTTTCTAGCTTCAATATAAATTTGCCAATTGTTTTGATGACCGCCTCTACTTTTATGAAATAAGCATAAATTGTGGCATGATGCAACAACAAGGAGCCAAAACTTGAGCAAAGGAAACATCAAACTAGTGTGGTGTGCCACGTAATTGAGTTGAGGCTTTCCCCCTTTGATATAAGGCATCATGTTTGCCTCAAGGGAAGGCACTTGACCTCTTCACCATTTACCTCTGGGAGGCCAAGGTGTTGCATTTCCACTCGTTGTGTCATCTGTAACACCTCGTTGGTCTAAGTTTTAAACATGTGCATAAACATGAAAGCAAAAGAAAATAATCAAATTGATAAGGAAAATATGTATATAATAGTGTTATGAACTTGTAATTTGAGGAGCTTGTGTCAAATACACATCCATAAGGAAAACCCTTGTGGCCGATATCTATGCATGCACAAGTGTAGCAAATGGCCTAAGATAATGGTCTATAAAGATGACACAAAACCACAAGACCTACCATGTTTTGCGGTTGACAAAACCAACTACTATATTGACATGACATGGGATGTCGAGTCCCCTTCACATGTCTGTATCTCTAAAGTATCATGCGAGAACACAAGAAAATTCCCCTAAAATTGATGCGTGCGCTAATTATCGATAAAACAAAAGGGCTGAAATTTCAACAATCGACTATTACCATTGCGAGTATTAATTGATGCGACTTTGCTTTATGGGATATCTCCAAAGTACATTGCCTCGACGATGTCTACACCAAACCCCCTTTCTCCTTCCAACGAATGACATAAATAACACTCGGTTCATGTATCTCGTCGAAACAAAAAATAGTTTCACATACATCCCCGTAACATTTTTTTTTATTCTAACATTTGATTCTTTCTAAGTTGAAATTATTCAAACACTACACGTGATTGCAAGTTTTAAAATTATGAAATAAATATTTGAATCTTCAAAAACTTACTAATTATGAAGAAAATAATTGTATCTCATCACGGATCAATAAGTAAAACTAATTGGAATAGTTGAGTCAAACAATGGAATATAACATCCCATTGAATATTGTCCACTCGTTATATAGAAAGGAAAATCGTGCTCTAAGAGAAAAGAAAGGCAACCGAAGCTTTATTAATGGTGCGAAAACAATACACGTGTCCACGTTATGGAACTCTTTTTCAGTCGCCTTTCACATGATGTAATTTGAGATTTCTGTTTGTGAGGTACATTCAGAATTTTGAGGATAAATTGCAGTTCCACACGGTGTAAACATCACCACTGAAAATCTAAGTAAATTCACCGTATGATATAAAAGCGATCTTTCATTGCCAATTTACTGCTCATTATGGAGTCGGACAACCGATGCGGCTTCCAAATATACGTTCCGTTTTAAAGCCAACGTGGCGTTTGGTGCCAACGTGGACCCGTTTGTGCGTCGCGAGTTGCAACAGCAGCCGTAAACCCCCACTTTTTGTCTTGTTTATCCAAAACAAAAAATTTAGAAACTCCATAATTGGAAGGGGTCGAACAACGTGGACTCCACCTCCAATTCTCTGTCTATGTCTCTCTCTAACTCTAACGGCGATGTATTCACTGACGGGAACGGGAATTTATCCCAATCGGATATGTGATTGTCGTTTGAATCTCCCAACTCTGAGTCGAACAACGATTCCCACTCCCACAACGACGACGATGAGGAGATCGCTTGACTGTCACTTGACGCCTTCCACTTCTGACAGAAACGACGAACTCGACGGCGACGGTGCTTCTTCATTGACGAAATTACTGTTATTTGTATTGTCGATGGTGATGGAAGGGATATGAAGGAGGGAATATTTTGTTGCAGCGACCTGAATCTGATGACGGGAAAGCGAAGACGCAGACGGAACGACGGGTATACATTTGGGAAAATTCAATTTGGCACTGGATCCGCCAAGACAATAGACGGCGGCGTCGTAAGCGCGGGCAGCCTGCTCTGCCGTGTTGAAAGACCCGAGCCAAATTTTGTCTCTGCATTTGGGCATTCTCACTTCCGACACCCATTTCCCCCATTTTCGCATTCGGACGCCTTTAAATTGCCCGCACTTTTCTTTCTTGATAACTTGCTCAGGTGTGTTCATTTTCTGAAGCAAAAATTAAAAATGGAGGATGTGAAGCAGTCTACTGAGTAGTTTGTTTGTTATGCGACTCACAGTAGTTATGGTCTTCAGAACAAGGAAGAAGCGAAGTTAGTTTTGTATATATAAATGGACAAACTACGTGTCTGAAGCGTGTTGTGTGTTTTTGGCTTTTGGAATAGTATAATAGCTTATAAGTTTGGACTTGACTGGAGCTTGGCCGTGCGAAGAATTGAAAAGGAGAGCAAGGCCTGTAAAACGTGTATGGAGATCCTGTGAATCTGTGATGGAGATGGGTGTCCCCCTTATTACGTAAGATATGACTTGTGATGGATTGAAATACGAAAATGCCAAAGTATTCCATAGTTTTCCAAGTGTTTCTGTAATGATGTATGGCCACAAAAACAAATCATTGGTCCTCCACATATTCGATGTAAAGAATGTAGTCCCGAGTCCCGACAACTAGCGTGCGAGCGATAATAATTGAGCGTGTCCCGACTACCAGCCCGTCAGGGAAGGGAAAAGTAAAAACTTGGCCGTAAAAAAAAATCAAACTTTACCCATGACTTGACAAAGTAGAAGTTTTAGTTTTATTCTAAATATCAACAGAAGGGTTGAATTCCGAAATGCCTGTCAATTTTAACTATTGTCATATCACTTCAGCAGGACTATTGGGATTGAAAGTGCAAGTTGGCATTGGCGCTGGGATTATAAATAGTAACCATGAAATATTGTTCACCAATATTCTTGACTCGATTTCCTCGGCAACAAGTCCAATAGTATTTTCTTGTTTAATCATCTCTGTAAGTGTGCAGGACTCCCAATCTACACCTTTAGGTAGCCGTGAATCAATAGACGAGGATAAACCATTAAATCCATTTCTAAGGTAAGTGTTTTTCCACTTGTAACATTTGTAGTCACAGATTTGGAGTGTATTTTAATTTTTGACTTGTAACATTTCTAGCATTTCCTTACTAGATAAACCTTTGTAATTCCCGGCTCCTATATCTTCTCATTATAAGACATTTTTCTGATGGCCTGTGCTTTCCCCATATTTTAAAACTATAAGACATCATTATAAAGTAAAGTTACAAAACTAAATGAATCCCACCCAAAATTAAAAGTGTCTATGAAGCTGTGGGTTTAAAGGAGGCACTATATTTTCTTGCTCTTAGCAATGAAATGCTCCCTAAATTGAATCAATTGAAGATCCATTCTGATTTTGATGTGATTCAATCTTTGCCTCATCAAAAAATACAAGCACAAAAAGTACCGTCGTGGAATATGATTAAGAAAACTTGGTAGAAGTTAGTTTTCATAGACAAGACCATCAACAAAACTAATTATATTTGAAAAGCTAAAAAACACCGAAAACTCAAATCGATATTCAATTATGGATTTAAAGAAGGATAATTGCTTACGAACGAAGCCCGATTCAAAAAAATTCCCATGGGAGAAAAGAAACAAAAAGCATATCATCATCATGTTGAAAAATCATTGGTCCTAAAGCCTATAGATGCCCAATATCTAACAAATCTCGTGAAGTTGGTGAAACGTGATATTAATTGTATGGGCCATATGACAAAATATGTTGAGAAATTGTATTATAGATATCCTAGAGCATAGAAATGTGTAAGAATTCTAAAAACTCATTTATCTAATAAAAAAACATTTGATTATGCATTTTAGATCTAACATACAAAATGGTGTTAGTAGGCTTAAAAACATTTTCTTTTCTTTTATTTAACATTTTGATTAAATTATGATTGAAGTGAAAGCATGGCTGCGAACTTGAACTAACCATGAAGAACACCATATTATATGCAATTAGCTAGATATAAATTTCACAAGACATATTTGGTGTCATTATATATGCTTTAATATTTTTTTAATTTTGTTATAGTCTCAACAATGTCTGTTCTTATTCTCACAAGCCACCTATTAACATGGTTTAATCCTCTCTTATCCATTGTCTTCCCCATTATCTCTCTATTACAACAATGGTAACTTTTGTATCTTTTAGTCTTTCCCATTATCTCTACATGCTGAATGCGTGGTAACTTTTTTATCTTTTTGTACGTAAGGCTTGGTAGTTTTGCTCAGGTTGTTGGTAAGACTCACATAATGCCAATAAACTTATACACACAGTCACAAAACAATCTACTATGCAATTATACATCTTTTTAAATTTAGTTGTACATTCATTTTTGTTGTAGGAGTCCTGCTATTTCATTCTCAAACTTGCTATATATTATGAATGACATGTGTAATAAGGTTTTTCTTGTCAATTGAAGTGTAATTGTTTGTGACAACTTTTTTTCATGGAAGGGTTGATCAAATATATGCCCTTAACATTAAAATTTGGACTAGCCCTTCAAATTTGATAGCTATAGTGAGAGACCAAAAAATAGATTAAAACTAAGATGAGCAAAGAAAATAAAAGTGTCAAAAAGAAAAAAAATGCTAAGAGGCTACAAGGAAGCCAAAAGGCTACAATAAACTCATAATTTCTTTAAAACTAGCAATCACATGCGAAATGTGCAATGTGAATGGTGAAGGGGCAGTGTAGGAGGAGGTTGATTTTGAGGGACCAAAACATAAAATGAGGAAGAGGGGTACAAAAGAGGGGGTTAGATGGAGGAGAAGTAATTGGGAGAGGATAATATTGGGTGGAACCATTTTGAGGAAGCAAATTTTTTTACGAGGAGCATATGTAACATGTGCATATTTTTTCAAATGTTCAATGAAGAAAGGGGATATGGTGTGTAGGGCATCGTGGCAATATAGTCTGGAGATATCTTAGAAAGCAAGGTGTTGTCAATGAATACTTGAAAGGAAAACTTACATTTTTTGGTTCAATGTTGAAGTGAACATATGTTAAGAAATGCATTTCTTTGCATTGAGGATTTAATATGTTGTCGATTTAAAGCTCATATATGATTATGGTTTCTCTTAAGATTTTAAGAATAAGAATAATGACTATTAATTGTTTCTTAATCGACATTAAAAAACCTTTCTCTTGGACAACATTATCAAATTCAACATGCAGCACACCAAAATCTTTGACTCTCTTCTCATTTTTTTTCTTGTAGTTTCTATTCTTCAAGGGAGGTGTTAGGAAATAAGGGATAAAATATGTGGAACAAACCCTCACAGAATCGTAATAGTAGAAACTAATATGCATAAAATATTACAGATCTCAAATAAAATTGCAGAATAAAATAACACAACACAAAGAGACATTATTTAACGTGGTTCACCCAATTTGGGCTACATCCACCAAGAATCACTTGCTCATATTTTATTACAAGCCACCGCTCTCTCAATACAATACCTAGATCTGTTTGGAGCTATGCTCAACAAACTCTACAGAATTCACACCGAATTCAAAACACATCTGCAATGCTACATAATCCCTACCATATGCATAAAACCATATAAGTAGACAACTACTTAAGCAGTTTTACAAAACCGTGGGTATCAAAACCATGGGCCAAAACCGTCCCATAAACCTATGGGTCAAAAATCTCGCCCATATGAGAAAAGCACATTTCCTAGTATATCGGGCATGTTTTAAGGCCAATTTTTTTTTTTTTTCAGGGGCTGCGCCCCAAATCCCGCTCGAGGGCGGCTCGGCCGAACCCTGGTGAGAGAATTGTGGAAAGTGTACAATACTCTTAGTGTACAGTCTTCAACACTTTCTCACATGAAAAAAAGCTTCAAAACCTAACAATCTCCCACTTGGAGACTAGTTTTCCTCTGAGCAAGCTTCTCAACCCTTCACTAGTTTTTCCGTGAAGACAAACCAAAGCTGAACACTAACTTCAGTTTTTCCCTTGTGACCACCTTGGTCATCATTTCTATAGGATTCTAACTGGTATGAATCTTCTCCAGCTTCAACTTCTCTTCCTCCAAAGCTATCCTGATTAAATTGTACCTTAACTGTATATGCTTCATCCTAGAGTGGAAAGTAGAGTTCTTAGCTAGGTGTATAGCACTGTGACTATTACTATGCATCTTTCCTTCCTCCTGCTTATGCCCTAACTCCTTAAGAACTTTTTGTAACCAAATCATTTATTTGTTTATCTTTGAGGCAACAACATACTCAGCCTCTATGGTTGACAAACCCACTAACACGTAGTCGTGAAATTCAACTCATGATTTCCCACCTACAGTGTAAACATAACCTATCATGCTCCTCCTACTGTCTACATCTCCAGCCATATCTAAATCTACATAACCACACAAATTGGTGTCTAATCTAATGTAGAAAAAAATTGTCCCCGTGGTCCTCTCAAATGGAAGGATCCATTTTACTTCCTGCAGTGATCTCTACCTAGATAACTCATAAATCTACTCACTACTCCCACTGCATGGGAAATATCAGCCTAGTGCACACCATGGCATACATCAAACTGCCAACCACTGATGAGTAAGGTACCTTGGACATCTGGTTTCTCTCTTGCTCTATCTTGGGACACATATCCTTTGATAACTTGAAATGGCCTGCCAAAGGAGTCCCAACGGTTTAGCATCCTGCATATTAAACCTCTCCAAGACCTTCTTAATGTACTCTTCTTGAGATAAATTCATCTTTCATTCCTTCCTATCCCGAGATATCCTCATACCAAGGATTTGTTTGGCTGCCCCCAAATCCTTCATAAAGAAAGGATTCACTTAGCTACTTCTTGAGTACTTTTATTTCCTACATGTTTTTACCTGCAACCAACATGTCATCCACATACAAACAAAGGATAATATAACTACCATCCTCAAATTTCTTTGTATACACACAATGGTCAGAATGACATCTAATATAACCTTGCTCCATCATGAAGCTATCAAATTTCTTATACCATTGACGTGGAGCTTGTTTCAAGCCATACAAGCTCTTCTTTAGTTTGCACACCATCTCCTCTTTACCTTTTACCTCATAGCCCTCTGGTTGCTACATATATAGTTCCTCCTCCAAATCACCATGGAGAAATGCAGTTTTTACATCAAGCTGTTCTAAGTGCAAGTCTTCTTGCTGCAACTATTCCTAGAATAGTTCTAATAGAAGTCATTTTTACTACAGGAGAAAAAATCTCATCAAAATCTATACCTTTTTTTTGTGCAAACCCCTTGACCACCAACCGGGCCTTGTATCTTTTCTTTCCTCCTTCTTCCTCTTTGACTCTAAACACCCACTTGTTCTGTAATGCTCTTTTCCTTCGGGTAGCTTCACCAAATCCCATGTCTGGTTCTCCATGAGAGCTTGATGCTCCTCATCCATGGCTTGCTCCCACTTCTTCCCGACATCTACCTTGCATTGCTTTATCAAAGCTCTCTCGGCTCTCCACTATCTATCGGTGAGTAATAAGTAATAAAGAGAAGGAGAAAAATGTTTAGGTTCTCTTCTTACCCTAGAAGACCTCCTCAATATAGGAGTTTGGGGTTCTTGTTGAGGAGGTTCTGAAATGATTCATGTGTCACTTTCCCATCCGGAAGATCCTCTACTGCTGCATATTCTTTCTTGGATTCTTCCTTGTTTTCCTGCAACTGTTGCTTATACATGACTTTCTCATTAAAGACCACATCCCTAGATTGAATGATTTTCTTGTCCTTAATACTCCAACATTTATATCCAAAGTCATCACCACCATAACCAATGAAAGTACATTTTTCTTATTTAGCCTCTAGCTTGGTCCTATCATCCTTGTCTATATGGACAAACACATCACATCCAAAGACTCTAAGAAATGAATAATCAACTTTCTTACCATACCAAGCCTCCTCAGGTATGCCTCCATCCAAGGCACTTGAGGGTCCTTTGTTTATCAAGTACACAATTGTGCTCACCGCTTCTACCCAAAAAGAAAGAGGCAGTCCTACATGTAACCTCATGCTCCTAACACATTCCATTATTGTTATGTTCATCCTTTCTGACACCCCATTCTCTTTGCAGAGTTCCTGGAACCATCTTTTTCCTGTGGATTCCATTCTTAGAACAATAATCATCAAATTCATTGTTGTAATACTCCCCTCCATTATCTGACTTGAGACATTTTAGCTTAAGAATTGTTTCATTCTCTACCAAGGCTTTCCATTTAACAAAAGTGTCAAATACATCAGATTTGTTTCTAATATAATAAACCCAAACTTTCCTTATTGCATCATCAATAAAAGTAACATAATAACTTGAACCCCCAAGAGATGATGCCTAAGTTGGCCCCCACACATCAGAATGCACCAACTATAACTTACTCTCTTTCTTTGTAGGTCCAACCTTGAGAAACCTTACTCGCTTCTGTTTCCCATATATGTAGTCCTCACATAACTCCAAACTTGTCTCTGTATATCTAGGAAAATCCTTCTTTATGATCTCCATGCCCTTATGGCTCATATGACCAAGCCTATAGTGCCACAATGTTGTATCTATCAAGCCACAAGATTACAAACATTAGTGCAATAAATGGTTAAATACAAGGTTCCAACCTTCTTACTCTTGCCACCACAAGAGCACCCTTGGTAACCTTCCAAGAGTTTGTGTAAATATCACAAGACAACCATCACTTCCCAACTTCGCCTTGTTCGATATCAATTTTTCATCTTAATGTAGGCACATGTTTGACATCCTTCAATAGCCAAGTATTCACATTCTACATCTTAACCTAAACAAAACATTTTCCAACTATGCTACAAGGTTCATCATCACCAAGAAAAACATGCCCAAAATCTCCTTGAACATAATCAACAAAATAATGCCTATGTGGAGTAGCATGGAAAGAAGCCCGAATCTAAAACCTAAGATTCAGTAATATTGTGCAAAGAAAGAATCAAAGCATCTAACATATACATTACCGTTGCCACATTTGCCTCCTTGTTTTCTTCCTGTTGTTTCTTCTTGTCCCAAAGCTCCCAATAGTCCTTCTTTGCATGCCCAGACTTTCCATAGTGCCAACATACTATCTTGCTTTTGGATTTTGACCTTGCCCGATCTTTTGATTTTCCATGGCTTCCTCTATTATTCTTCTATCTCCCTCTAGTTTCCACTATCAAAGCATTCCTGAAGTAGAAGATTCACCAGATATTTTTCTTCACATTTCATCGCTTAGAATCACCCCTACAACATCCTAAAACTTCAACTTTGAGTTATCTGGAACCGAGTTGCTTACCGCCATTACCAGGCTATTCCAACTCTTAGGTAAAGAGCACAAAACTAATAAAGCCCTAATTTCTTCATCAAATTCTATTGTAACTGAAGCTATCATATTTACAACCATATTAAAATCATTTAAATGATCTGCTACTAAACCATTCTTAGACATCTTCATATTAAACAACTTTTTCATTAAAAATATCTTATTAGAGGCAGAGGGTTTTTCATACAACTTCCCTAATGCATCTATCAAATCTTTTGTAGTCTTTTCCTTTGAAACATTAAATAATACCGAAGATGCAAGACATGGTGGATTGTCCCAAGTGCCTTCCTATCCAAAAAATCCCATTCTGCATCTATCATGCTCGAGGGTTTGTTCACCTTCTCAGATAGTGGAATATAAAGATTCTTCTGATAAAGGTAATCTTCCATCTTGCATCTTCCAAAGACTAAAATTTGCCTGTTGAATTTATCAAACCTTGATCTTCCATCATCTGCCATAGCTCCCACTCAAGATAAAACTTTCTGTGTGATTCAAAACTTCAGCAAATCAAACCAGGCTCTGATACCAATTGTTAGAAAATAAGGGATAAAATATGTGAAAAATTCCTCACAAAATCGCAATAGTAGAAACTAATATGCATAAAATATTACAGATCTCAAATAAAATGCTAGAATAAAATAACACAACACAAAGAGATAGTATTTAACGTGGTTCACCCAATTTGGGCTACGTCCACCAAGAATCACTTGCTCATATTTTATTACAAGCCACCACTCTCTCAATACAATACCCAGATCTGTTTGGAGCTATGCTCAATAAACTCTACAGAATTCACACCTAAATTTGAAACACATCTGCAATGCTACATAATCCCTACCATATGCATAAAACCATATAAGTAGAAAACTGCTTAAGAAGTTTTACAAAACCATGGGTATCAAAACCATGGGCCAAAACCATCCCATAAACCTATGGGTTAAAAATCCCACCCATATGATAAAAGCACATTTCCCGCTATTTCAAGCATGTTTTCTGCTATAAAAGTCAACTGTGGAAAGTGTACACTCTTCAACACTTTCTCACATGAAAACAAGCTCTAACAACCTAACAGAGAGGATTATGGGAAGAGTAAATATCTGATAAGTTATGCCCAACTCCAAGCTCAAACACATAACCTTCTATATCATAATTTTCTAAACAATTTCTTCCCTTATTTTTTTTCCTTTTTAGAGTGTCTTAACAATTTTTCCATGGTTCGATAGGAGGAGGAGTTTCACCAAGTTTTGTTTTCTAATAGTGAACCTATCGATCCGGATTGGTGGTCATCGGCCACGTCGTCATTTTATTCACCCACATAAAAAAATACTCAATGAAAAACTGCTAGATTGCTCACATGGATGAAGAGGGTTTATTTTATCAATGTAACTATACAACTTATAAACATGTCTATTTTTCATCTTTGTGCATGTAAAGAGAGAGGTTGGGATTTCTAACTGTGTTGTCGAGACAAAATTTTTGACTTAAAAACAAATATTTATATAATGTTGATTTTTTATTCTTTAAATATATGTTTATTGATAAAAGGGTAAACATTTTAAATTTTGGGAGAAATATTACATAATTTATATTGAATAATAATTATTGACATTTTTATATTTAGTATTAAGAAGTGGGGATTATTTATTATATCAAATTTATTTTTATACGGGGACATTAATCTTACTCTCATCCCTTTTTGATATGGAGAAAATTTTACATAAATTATTTGTCTTTGATTTGGATGAGGACGTGGACGATGAAAAATTTGATACATACATAGATGTTGATACAGATGAGGATGTGGATGGCGAGGATTAAAATATGTTGTTAGAGGCCCCCGGGTTTTCTAGTAGTAAACACACCTTTTTTCGTAATCAAAATTAAATTAAACGAACTACATTGCGGGGGAATTGGTGGTGGGCTAAATTTTCATAAAAGTTCATATTTAATTTGAAAGTAAGAGTAGCTACTCGAAATTTTGATTTCAGAAAACACATTACAAAAAATTGATTAAATGAAATGATCCCTTCACACCTCCATTTTTATGTTTTTATCCAAAAATACAAATCTAAATAAGTACCCAAAAAATAATCTATATGTTGATAAAAAAGACAAATTTTTGAGGCGGAAAAAACATGAACTTAACTAAGAGAATCAATTCCCCCAAATAAACCATCCATACCTACGTGACTAACGTCAGGTTTGTAAAATAATGGTGATGAGGAGGACTAAATCATGGGTGGAAATGTCCAATGAGGTTTCACCATGGATAATGCTAAGATGAATTTTTGTTGTAGACAAAGTGTATTCCCTTATTTATATTAATGAGTTTCTTTGCATGTGTGTTTTATTTCCTTTATATTATGAGGAATTCCCATGTTTCCCTTAGGATCCTTCCCATTAAGGATTTGAGAAGTAGGTTGAAGAAGGGGGTGAACAAAAATTTATGGTCCCGCACATTAGATTGTGAAATCCGTGGCCACCTAGGTTGACATATCTACCAAGCAAGATAAAAATTCTCCCGACTTTGACAACTAAATATGAAGGTATAATTTTGAGGATGATTTTATAGAGTAAAAGTAGATAGATTCATTTTCAAATAGGACACAAATTCCACACGAAGCATTCTGATATAGAGAAGCCATGAAGAATCTCAAATGTACATGGAAAAAATCAACATCCTCCTTCGACTCAAGATCCTTTAAAATTAAACTTTAAATGAACTACGTTGTGGGGAATCATTCTACTCTGGATTTCCATAAAATTTCATATTCAATTTTTTAAAAATAGTTGCTTGAAATCATGATTTCATAAACCACATTACCAAAAATTGGTTAAATGCAATGATCTCTTCCTTCCTCCCTTTCTATGTTTTAATCAAAAATTACAAATATAAATAATTATCCGAACAAAATCTATCTATTGAAAAAAACATGACTTGCGTAGGAAGCAATCTTAATTCATTCTTTTTTGAGGTGGAAAAAACGTGGAATTTAGCTAAGAGTGTCAATTCCCTCAAAGAAAACATCCATACATGCACGTCTTACGTGAGATTTCAAAAAGAATGGGGATGAGGAAGACAAAATATGATCTTGTACTATTAGTGAGAAAAAAATTCAATTGGGAAAATTAGGTGTCTCCACCAACATTCATGAGTCTACACCCCTCTGAATTCAATGGTGTAGCTCCCATTATTGAATGTAACTAATTTAATCCTAAACTAAATGTTGTGGGTTGGCCAAATAGGTTGGGGATCACATAGGGACACTCCACTGAACCTATGGAAAAGTGCTTGTATGGGGTACAAGGGAGGAAATCACAGCGATGAGGGGAAGGAGAGAAACTAGGGAAGGAGAGTTACTACCGTGAGTACACCTTCACGCCTGCATTTTTATGTTCACACCCAATATAAATAAGTACCAAAGTAGATAAATATTCAATATAGAAGAATAACAACCTAGTTATTGAGACATCATTAAGAAAATATTAGACTATGAACACAAATTATTATTAAACTCCTCATCAAGAAAAGAAAATAAATATTTTCTTATTTATTGACATTCACAAATTTGTATAATGAGAGGAAGAGAAGAACATATGAGAAAGGAAATAGAATAAATTTATATTTTATTTCATGCATTGATACAATGTTCAACAACTACAATCCACAAATGCTACAAAGTGGAAATTTAAAAAAAATCTAAGATCCTTTGGAATGGAGATGCCATCGCAATTTATAGCAACGTGAATTGACCTCTCATCTCCCCTCACATGACTCTTCACATTCCTATTCCACTTGTGACCTTTTGTTTGCCATTAGAAAATACAAATTAAGTATTTCTCTTATAATTTTGAGAAAACACATTTACAATTTTGAAATAGGTCACTTAAGTAAATAGAATGAAATAAAATGATTATGTCTGATGACGAATTAGAGAAGAGAGAGAAATAATATGGAGAAAGAGATAAGGAGAGAGAGAGATGCTCATTTGAAGCATGAATGTCGAAGAACACTCCATCTCCGATGCATATTAGCTCCACTAATGAATTAGTGAAATGCTCTAATGCAATGATGAATTGTGAACCTTTGAACCATGAGAAAACTTCTCCTGAACAATCCATGAAAAGTTTCCACTCCTTTTGACGAATTATGCACATGAATCACATCACTAAGTATTGACTATGGGTCATTTGAGACATTAATAGAGACAAAATTTGACTAAATTGTCTCAGAATAGAAGAACATATGAGAAAAAAAGTTGTATATATCGTCTCTATTATTGTCTCAAAGCACGTGTATCTAATATTGTCTCTAATTATTGTCTCTCAAGAGACAATATAGATTGATACATATTTTGTCTCTTGAGAGATAATATAATTTTTGTCTCTCTAGAAGAGAGAAATAAGATGGAGTAAGAGATCATTATTGTCTCCTTAGAGACAATACCGGATACTAACATTTTGTCTCTCTAAGAAAACTTCTCCCGAGACAATACTAATTTCAATTTTTATTGTCTCTCTAGAGAGGATACAAATTTAAAGAATGAAAAATATGAATTTTAAAACTACATAATAACCAAATGTCATATCAAAGTGCAATCAACGAAGTTACATATCATCTATGATGTCTAGAGACGAGTGGTTTGGTAATTAATATTATAAATTAACAACAATTTGATTTAAATCTTGTGCTAAATAAATGGGTCCACAAATATTTTATTAATAACAAATAAGATAAAATACAAAAACAATTTATCTAAATTCCGTTAACCCTTGAAATACAATGATAAAATACAAAAGGATGTCCGAATTCCGTTAACCCTTGATATACAATATTAACACCTTCTCTCCACCACCAACTTCAAGTGATCCATATGATTCCCTAGTGCTACTTTGAAGTTATTTTTCTTAACTTTAATTTTGAGAAACTTCCTTTTTTGAGCAATTGCCTCTCCATCGGCAATGGTCATCTTCATGTTCTTCGCTTTGATTGTTTAACTTTTATGCAATTCTCTACTATTATCGTTAGCGAAGGTGCATTGGATTCTAAGAAATTATGATCTCATATTTTACTCCAATTCTACCAAAAGTATTCAAAAATTACATTTAAATTAGGACAATAATTAGTTTTTACTAAATCGACCTGATCTTTACATTTTGTTCTGAAAAATTAGTTATCACTAACTCATTCATTGTTGATCCATTTTCATAACTTATATCAAGGACTAACCTTAGAAATTATAATCCCTAGAATTCCACACATGTCTAGTGAAAATGTTTCGATATAAGCCTATATAGAAAAACAAAAAAGAAGCCATTATTCATCTATTTTTTCTTTAGTGGATATTCTACACTTCATGCATGAAAATTGAGTAAAAACGTACAAGCATTATATACAAACAATGCCCAGTGAAACCATTGAGGCACAACACTCACCAATAGACCAATTAAAGCTACCTTGCTTCAAAGCAATTTCAAAGAAAATTGATGAGAATGCCCCTGTATAACAGAAAATGAGTCAAGATAATCCACAATAAACATGAATAATTGTGATCTTTGCTCTAATTTCCATTTTGCAGTTTATAATTTTATGTACTTGGTAATTTTCTTAAGTGATTGATTCTCTCCTTGTGGATATGGAACATCAAAGCTCCATTGTCAATAAAATTATATTATATTCAACTACAATTTTTGTTTTGTCTTTAGATTAGTTTCTTTGCATGTTAGTTTTTATTGGATTTTCCTAAATTCAATTGCATAAGCCCGATATTTTCGATCCCACTTCTAGATCCATCTTAGGATGATAATGGCATCTCTATACTAGTATTATGAATTATTAACAAGATAATTAATACTTCATTTGCATCTCCATACCAAAGTATCCTAATTGTAGTGAACAATTTAATTAAATGAAAATAAATCCCAACAATAAATATGGGTGGATATAAAGATGTGATAAGTGTAATTAATATTATGTAAAAGGACAATCCAACCACAAAGCAACTGACGCTCATTCCTCCAGTAGCAATCTAAAGACAATTTTCTCTTAACATTCATGTAAATAAGCAATGAAAATCCTTTTAATAGGCTTTTATCAGAGCCTAAGTTCATACCATAAGAAGTGGTCGTCTACCAGATGTTTCCATCAGCAATGCACCTACTATTGTCATTGGTACCTACCAAGCAATATATACATATTGATAAACACAGAAAATGTGCTTCATCATAGAGGCAATCCAAACGGGGTGTTATTATATAAGGAATAAGACATATTTGGCACCTGCAGTATAACTATTCCAACTAATGTTTCCAGCCTATGCTTTGTCCGAGCGACCTGTTAGCTACCATGAATTGTTTCCTATAAACAATCAAATCCCCATAAATATCACATGAATGAAGAGGTGCCAAGATGAAGGCAAAAAAAGTGAACAAACATATAAGAATGTATGAATAATGCATATCATAAGCACAGACCTGGTACTGATGTTGTTATTAAGACTTTGGCACCAACTTCAAGATATTCTTCATGAACCTAATTAATGATACAATATAATGTATATAGGAAATCATAGGAATAAGACACAAAGTATATTATTTGTTTAATATTGATTATCAACAAGAAGAACTAACAAAGAAGAACATGACAGTTTGGAAAAAGGAAAAAAAGGTGGGCTTTGAGATTATTTAGAATGCATTCTTATGATGAATCTAAGATTTGTGTGAATAGTGAAAGAAGGGATCAACCTCAATAAGTTTAAGAACAGCTAAAACCATAAGACACTTGTTAAATCATCAAGGAAATAGAAAAAGTTCAAAAGGACTAGGTTGAGTAACCAAGGGGAAAAGTGAACATTACTTGATTCACAAACTTAAGAGCATACTGACCTTGAAAAGGATGTGATGCTTAAGAATCAGGGAGAAGATATTATAGGCCATTGAAGGTGAACTCTATCAGGTGAGGAAATATTTGAGCAAGAAGAATAGTTTGGCTATATAGGATTATAAAGGATACTCAAATTCCAGAGCTAAGTTGAGTTGAAAATGCTATAAATTCTTGATTGTTGATGTATTTATGTGAATGTGTGATTCTTTGCTGCATCAAATAAGTTCCTAAATAACAGTTTATCTAAATCATCTAGCAAGAAAAATTAATATATAATATGTACAACAAGTAAGGGAGTTATTATGTCTCACCTTGTCGACCCTTTCTAGTCTGGCCCTCCCTCCTACAACTGTTGTCCCACAAGTGAGCCTCATACCTACTTGTCCATCTATGTCTACAAGATTTCATGATAACAATTACAATAATTTAATGTCCATTGCTTCAACAGTACAAGAACATTGTTAGGCTTAATGTGAAGTCATATTTATAATAGAGAAAATATGTTTGAAATAGACTATGTATATTTAACATGGAAAAATAGACTATGAAAACACATACGCCAGCAAACCTGAGAAGCCAATAATACCATTAGTCTATAGAAACAAATGATTTCAGGCTGAAACAAAAAAAGTATGAAGAGGAAAAATATTCACTTATAGAGAAAATGGAAATCAAATTTAAATAAATATGAGAACACTAACCTTCAAAACTATGTCAATTTGGTCATGTAATTGTCAATGTAAAGGTAATAGCGATTGACAACTCTTCGATAATGTGCTTTTTAATCCAGCTCTGATAACTGCACCAAAACATAAAATATACACTAGTATACTCAATATCAATATTTTTCATACCATGAACTAAATGGAACTGTAACATTAAACAATTGACATATCAGTCTCTAGTGTAAGCAACAAATTTCTCAAATATACCAAACATTACTCTAAACCTCCCAATTTATCACATTCAATACATCTATTTTTTTAACATACATCATTACATATTGCATAATGATTACAACATTGTTGCATACACTCTAGACTTATAAGTCAATAATGCCAAGTTGCAATTTCCAAATAGGTGATGATATACAAATTATTGATATTGGCAAATAGAAAATTCCTCTCTTTTCTATGCTTTCACTTTATGCACTAAACATGGTTTCTAACCCCAATTTACATTTTCTAGTGTACTCCCACCTTATGCTAAAATGGGAGATTTGAAACAAGGTATGGACATCCATAAAAGCGTAAAGGATAGAGGAATTTCACCAAATGTTATAGTCACAACTTCCTGTTATCACCGAATCACAGCACCCCTGGAGATATACTTGAACTCACGGTGTGATTGGATAACATGGGTACTATCTCCAAGTTGTGGGACTTGCTACTTGAGATAGACCTCCAGAGAAAGCTGGTTCTTGCTCCTAAACTACCTGCCACAATCTACTCTAATGCAGGATAAGCTAACTATTCTAATCTAAATTTCCAAGGGACCAGGGAGAGAGAATGCATAAAATGAAAGCCTACACTAAAGTGGTGATACACCAGAAAAGGAGGGTGTGAGAGTAATCTCCAAATGTGTGAAATACAGAGGCAAAGTGCACACTAGAAGAGGTGATGACAGTTCACCATAATCTAGCAAAATGCATTCACAACAATATTCCAAGCATACACAATGATAATGAATCCCTGCAAGAACATAATAAATAGACACAATATTCTTATAGAAAGATTAAAGGGGCAAGAAGAATGCAAGGAAACATAGCAGGGGAAGATACATCCACAAACTAGTATTTTATTGCTTCATGATATGCACAGTTCGATCTATCACAAGATAAGGGCCTGGATCACCATGCAAGGAGTCCACTACAAGGGCCTGCAACACACTGGATTCACAAAGCAATTTTGGTAGAGCTTTGCTACCCAAAAACTCTCTCCTTTACAATGAGCCCAACACTCCAATTTATAGAAAAAATGAGAAGGAGAAGAGAAGGGAAAATGGAAATCCCGAAATCTGTCCTTCAACCACCTATAAGAGGCATTAAATTGAGTGAAATGGTTATACATTACTTGAAAAAGGCTCCCCATACTGTCCCATGTGCTGCAGCAGAGAAAGAATGATGACCATGCCTCTTAATTGCACTCCCAGCTACCAAATAAAACATTGTTCTGAACCCGGCCACGTTTTCTTAAAAATCTCAATCATTTTCTGATCAAATCTATAATTTATTGATTTCTGTGCATCGGGCTCGGAACCACAATTCCAACGGTACCAATTTTGTGCGATTTCGTTGAGAAATGCAAAAGTTATGGCCTTCTGAGTGCGGGCAGCTATTTTGGGTGCAGCGGGCGTTTTGTCATTTGACGGGAATGAGCATTAAGCGGTGGAGCATTGATCCATTTCATACTCGTTGAAAACAACATAGCTCACAAAGTTATCAACATCAATGTCTGCATGAAATACTTCATAAGAATCATTGTCGGGTCCTCAATGAGATATAACATTTTTTTTTCACCAGGTAACTTCACAAGGCTGCCCTCAATTGGTATGGTGGCATAAGACATGTCCATTTTCACACTTCCACCCACACTAGCTGCCCACTTTCTGGATAATAACATTCCCCACTTAGCAGGACAATCCATAATTACTACATTCAAATTTAAGTACTTGCTTGGATATCTTTACCAATTGAACTACTAAACCCTTGACACATCGAACCATGGCACTTCTCTTGAATCCATAGTAGTACATTTCCTATAATTTAGTGTTACTTTAATATTTAACTCATTAATGACCTAAAGAGGCATTACATTACATGTGGCTCCTGAATCAAACATGTAGTTATGTAATAGCATATCTTTAATAATCAGAGTAGTGAAAAATGGATCCACATTCAGCTGAGACTCAACTAGATAAGTTCCCAAATAAACCTCAGGTGGTTCACCCAATTCCTCCAATGCTTGTGGTTTTTCTAACTCTACAATGGCAGGAGGAACCTCTACTTTGCTTACATTTTTACCCTGGGTGACCTTTTCTTCCTTAAGCCCCAAATACTCAAACATGGGATCTTCTTATGTTCGAGGATTCTAAGCAATTCAACAATAGGAACAATAATCTTGATTTGACTCAAGATTCAAGCTATGTCACAAGGAACATATTTGGGTAAGGAATTATTAGGAGGAAGGTTTACAAATTCATCTGATGGCACGGGATTTTTCAAAGTCTGAGCATGGGGAGGAACACAATTTTTATTTGGAGTGACAAATCCTTTTCCAAATGCATCTTTTTAAGGGGTTTCCTGAGGGATATTGGTAAGAACTGGATTTTTTGGTTTGGCCTACGGCCCTAACCCTTTGGAAACCTTACTCCTAGTATTATATTCTTTTTCTTGGGCAACTACTGCATTCATTAACAATTACCTTTCCTCTTATGAAGGAATTCCTCCATCATGCTTTTTAATCATCAAAGCCCTTAAGTATTCAAAATCATTATTGGGAATTTCAAAAGCTTATACTGTATCAATTTCAAAATTATTAGTGGGAGGAAGAGGTAATACCCGATGGATGCAGTCCTAAAATCTTTCAACATTCGGCATTTATTAGCTCAATTGAGGTTTCTCCCTACAGTGAACTTGTAGAGAAATCCATCATGCATGCATCATCATCTGTCTCATCATCATCAGCTTCCTCAACCTCTTTATCTTCATCACATGGGGAATGGGGCAAGAAACATCTATCACACCAATCCATATCAAGGACCTCTTCAATAGTAGAAACTCTAGCAACTAAAGGATCAGGAACCAATTTGTTTTCCCATGGTTGGGGCTATCTATTTCCTGATCCCACGGGCCCTTATCCTTGTCATCTGATCTATGATCACCTATGGGATGATTTCCAAATATTTCTTGACCTTGTGGCTTGTGCTGACCTTGCAAACCTTGTCCAATCCCTTTCTCTTCTCTAGCCGGTTTTAAGATATTTCTTTAACAACTCCGGCCAAATTTTTTACAACATCTTCTAGATCCACAAAATTACTTGACTGAGGCTTCTATGGATTTATCAGCTTGATACCTTCCCACTTAGGAGGCTTACCAACTGATTTGATATTATTTTCAATCCGCAAAGCCATGGTGAAGGATTTCCTCAAATTTTGTGGGATTTTGTCCCTTAAATAATAGGCAGCCTTTTTGTCAAAAGCATCAGAATATTTTATCAGACATGATACATTGCTTGGCCTCTAGATTATAGGTAGCCTATTCAGGGTCTTATTGAACCTAGTATTGAAGTCATGGATAGATTCATTAGGATTCTTCTTAATATTTTCAAATTTAGACAAAAATAAAATTGGGATCTGTCTTATGCCCATATTGCAATCTAAAAGGATTTTTCATTTCTTTCCATGAATCTATTGATTTATCTAGCAAAGACTTATACTAGTCACATGCATCCTCCTCAAGAGTATGAATAAATAATTTTATATACACATCCTCAAATTCAATCTAAAAATCTTCCATCATATTGACAAAAAAATTTAAATGTTGATTGCCAATGATAGCATTATTCCCTTGAAATTTAGGCAGTGTATTTCTAACATCTTGTGGCACTACATTTGGATATCCATTCATACCTCTGAAATCTATAGGTCCAAAAGTGTTGAAAACAAATGGAGGTCTAGGTGGAGGTTGGGCCATATTTCTTTGAGGGGGTGATCTTACAGGAGAAATAAAATGATGAGGGACAAGGGGTCTTTGGAACACAGGAGTATTATTTTCAAGATGAATGTCCTCTAAAGACTCTGTTTTGTGGAAAAACCTATCAACTTTCAAAGATACAGGATAGACTAAGAAGCACACTTATCGGACACAAATGAAGGGCCCTCTCCAGTTGGAGAATTCAAATCTATATGAAAATTACCTGATTCAGAATCACTTGAAGAAGAATTGTAATCCTTAACCATAGGTTGATCAATTTTCACAATGGATAGCTCTTTTCTTGATTCCTGATTCCCAACTATTTTCTAGACTCTTTTTCCTTATGAATTTGTCTTTCCCAGTTTTGGAAACAACATTCTGGTAGGGTCTTTAGTGAATAAAAATCTTCTTCCTTCCATCTTTGCAAAGATTAGTGTGATTTCACTTAATATGGGTTAAGGCACTGGTATTTATCAAAATTTAAATCAACATGGATTCGCCACTAAGTATTTTCACGTTAGTTGTGCAAATGCACTTTAAATGACTTGTCAAATATCTATCAACACTTAATTCCTGCAAATCTTTGTAGATTTTACCTTCCTTTACCGATATTCATCAGCGATGATATAAATTAAGTGCAATAACCACTATAAACTTGAAATATTGAACACAGAACTTGTAACTTCACATAATTCTTAAAAATCTCAACACAGGATGACGTTTAAACAACGTATTTAAACTTAGATCATGTACGAAACATTACCAAGGAAAAATATAAGAATGCCTTTGAAGATCCCTAGAAACGACGTCATTCGGGTGTTGTTTCTACACAAATAGGTCCCAAAGTTCAAATAATCCCCAGCAACGGCACCATTTTGGTGTTGTTTCCGCACAAATAGGTCCTGGAGTTCGGATAGTCCCCAAATATGCTAATAATTCCATGGTAACGGTGTCATTAAGGCGTTGATATCCAAATTAATTCTCCCTTGGAAACCAAGCAACATCACAAATTTCACAAGATACTCAGAAACAAAAAAATCATAAGTCGTTTTGTAGCTAGGGAAGGGATTCAACTGGCTCTTTTTCACTCGGGCGTTGGAGAAATGGATAGCACCTTCATTAAGGATTTGATCTATCCTCACTACTTTAGGTCGTGCCTTTTGACTAGGGTGAGAGGATCTATTTTGTAACCTCTGTTGGTGAAAATAATGAAGAGATCCTTCTTTGCGTAATTTTCAGGGGAACCTTGAGAAAATATGATCAATACACCACAATTTAACTCTCACGAGTTGTCACTTCTAAAGAATGGAGATATTTTCTTAACAAGGTTTAGGTTACTAAAGAAACTTAAAACCTTCTTGCTTCTGTATATTTTGGCAGTAGAATTTGTTCATTTGTGGATACATAGCACAAATAGGGGTACTTCGGGTAGTAATTATGGTTATTTGAAATTTTTGGTGGGGGATTAAGCAAGATGAAATTGATTTCACGGATCTTTGAAAACCTTTAAAAAAATTGGAAAACTTAACAACGAGAAAGCTTCAAAATAGCCAAAATATTCCTTCAACGAGAAGGTGTGCATAAATCGAGCCCCAGATCTACACGGTTTCACACAATCTTCAATAATTTAACATGAAGCCTCGAGCTAAAGACTTAATTAAACATCAAAGACCCTGGTTACTCACGCCTAAGATACACTCATAGGCTTACAAACAATATTTATCAACAAAGTGGAAGTAAAATGATTTTAAATTGTTTATTTCATTACGGATGAAACCTCTTCTCATAATGAAATTGTAAATGCCAAAATACTAACATATGGATGAGATATTGTGTGGTTCGGAGGATTTTAACACAAGATTGCAACGAAACATCAAAACCATTTGAAAGACACTCACGAAATAAAAATAGACACAATTTTACCCAAGTTAGACACAGATTAATTCGAGATCTATTAGATTTATGAGCGGGGAAAGTTTCTCGAACAATATCCGAGATTTTCAATGGCTGTACACTTACAAACATCTTGATGCGATCAAATCTAAAACCAAAGAGATTAAGAAGTTTCTCATATGGTATCTCGGGGAAGATGGGCTTTCTCAAATTTTCTTGTAAGAATTAAACCCCCGGCCATTTATAAGAGTATCCTCATTGCATTTATATAATTCACTAGCTCACTCATCCCAAATTTTCTCCCCCAAAAATATGAATATTCGAGGAATCCTTTACTTGTTACCAATTTTTATCAGAAAGTGATGTTTAAAAAATTTACACCCAAAGCTGCTAGGTGGGAAAATCATGAACCAATCACATTTCTTAAACCCTCAACCATGACGGAGATGCCTTGCCATAGCCTTTTGAAATTTCTTCTAATGATTCTTTTATTCTGTCCTGCGAGAAATCCATTTTTAATCATTTTCAGGTGGCTCTGTATAGCTAGATTTGAAAAGCAATCATTTTCACCCTTGAGAATACACCTTGAGAAATGAATGACATTGCATGGATTACTGTATTCATGCCTCTCAGAAATGAGTTTCCTTGCATTGATTATACCACATTCATGTGTTGTGAGTCTGAGTTGGTCAGGTGCAAAGAGGAGTGAAAAGAAGCCTCCACGTGTTTCCTTGGCGTAATTACAAAGGTGAAGTCCAAAGGTAGATTCCCAAATGAGCGTGGGCCTTCCACATGTTCACAACCCTAGAGAATTGCATTTTTGCTGAAAATTTTGAGTATGGGAAGGCCTAGCTGAAGCTTCCATGTGTTTGTTTGGTGTAACTTAAAACCTGAAGTTTAGAGGCGTGACCTCAAAGGAGCGCAGGCTCTCCACCTGCCCTAGGCCCAAGAAAGTTACCTTGGCCTTTGAAAAAGCCTCATTATAAAGAGGAGCTAGTGGAAGCCTCCATGTGTCTCTTCAATGTTCTTTTGAAATGGTTCCCAAAAAATGAAGACCTCAAACAAGCACAGGTTCACCATGTGTCTCAGACCAGCAAAGTTGTTGAAAGAGTTTAAGGACTAGCAGAAGATGCCACGTGCCTAGGGTCCAAGAAATTTTCTTCGACCGTTGAAAAGTCTAAGTATGGGAAGATCCAATAGAAAGGGGCACATCCCAAATAGGCGTGGGCCCTCTATGTGTCCCAGGCCTTAAAAAGTTGTTAGATAAGTTTAAGTATAGAGAGGAGCCAGTGAAATCCTCTATGTGTTTCCTTGGTAGAAGCTGCTAAGGTAAGACCTAGAGGCAGATCCTAAAATTAGTACCGGCCCTCCACATGGACAAGATTTGAGTTGAAGTGGGCCTAAGAGTCCCAAAATGCCCCGACGGCCCACCTCTCCACTTCTAACTTTTGATGTGGTCCCAAAGCACAGTTGCAGATTATTTCATAACTTTGGTCCCTCATATAAAAAGGCAAAAAACTACAAAATGCTCCAGTGACCTGCCTCCCGACTTGTAATTTGAAAAAATGCCACATGTCCTTCTTCAGGGTCAAAGTAAGAATTTTTCCCTGTCGCTTCATGTTTTTGAATAACCAATTAGATACTATCGGGGCCGCGGGGTTAGTTTTGTATTTTTACAAATGTGAAAAAGGTTACAAGTTTCACCAAAAAACCCGATGGGCCACATCCAATTAGAAATGACCACGTTACCACAAATGTTGGGATAAAAATTGACAGGGAAAATATGACTGTGGAAAAATAGAAGGCAGGGGAAACCCCGAATTCATGCCCAAATTATAGATTCTTCCTCATGGATAAAGAAATGGAAAACAATATCTGGACTCAATGTGATCCTTGACCAAAGGAAAGGACTGCTCATGGCAACCAAATGAAGGAAAGAGCTTTCATGCATGAATACATGGAGACAAAGAAAACTTCAAACCATGTGGAATGAGACATTTCTGAACGAACAGGGAAAGATTAAATTGAGCACCAACATAATTGAGGCTAGAAAATGTGGGAACTACATCTCCCTCTCCTAAAATTAGACTTCCTCCTCGAATTTGCTAGAAGAGATCAGGATATGACCTCACGAGGTATTGTGTCATATCATGTTGTTGTTGGTCATAACAAGCATGTCTCGTTAATTTGAATTTAGTCAAGCACTAAGTGTCTCCTAAGATTCAAAGAACCAAAGGCATATCTAATTTGTGAGACCATTACAATCATTCGTTTATTCGTATTACTTTCTCACCTAGAAATTAGGAAGACAACACAATGCCTAAGTTACTTACATAAGAACAACCATTTAGCGTGTAATCCATATCATGTAACTAATATTAACAACATTATTTATTCCATTTGAAGCAATATTTTATCATCACCTTAATTTTAGCTTTTTAAGGGTAACATTGTTGTCAACCAAGGTTGTTTAATCACATTCGATAATTTTTTACAAATTGCATATAATTACACATTTACATGTTGTTGTTTATAAGGTGTATGTACACAATTGTGCTTATGTGTGTGTGTGTGTGTTGTGGATTACGAAACAATTACATTCACCATTAATGGACCATATTACTTACATTTTCACGGTCAACACTAATGTCGATAAATGGTAACTACCAACCGGGAGTAATCGACACTAACTTATACTTTTTATTCTTGTAGAGAGAGAGAGATCGTTGTTATTATATATATATATATATATATATATATATATATATTTGCATAGTCATTGATCTTCTAAGTCCACAAGTTAAGGTTAGAAAGAGGCGATTTCATGATTTCTACATGTAACAATTAGTGTTATAAACATGATTAACTCGAAACATTTTAATCAATTTGAGGAGGTTTATAATTACACATGTACTTACTAAGGTAAAGGTATTAACCAACTTACATTGCAAACAAACTTAGTAAGTGGTTATAGTATGAAAATAGGTCTATCGAGCTCAAGAAGGATTCAAATAGCTATATGATTACCGAAGCTAACACTAAATTTTATACCGAGAGCTTTGATGAGAATTTGAAGTTGAGAAAACTAGATTTTTTTATAATAACACAATGTTTTCTTATGTTACGTGAAGAGGATAACTAACTATGAAATATCACTTCAAGAAACACCATAATATAATAAGAGACACTAAATTTCATTTCCCCTTATCATTTATTGTTTTGAGACAAGTTAGTGGAGTTTACATTAGCAAACATTTTCATCCATTTATACTTAATTTAAAATTACACTTTTGAAAGGGAAACAACAAGATCAGGAAGGTCATTTGGTAAATTTCCTATAAAAAGGGTTATAAAATTAAGATTAGAAACATGAACAAGAGGAGTAGAATTTATTCCAATTTCCTAATAATGATATTTCAAGACGTGGAAGACTATTTTATCATATTGGGTAGTTCTATACAAGATAAAATTATTTATTTTACACTCATACCAATAGGATTTTTTTAGGTTTAAAAGTTGTGCCTCTAACTTGGTGGTTGAGATTCCCTAGAAACAATGGATCTCTAGAAAAGGAATCGATTAACCAAACACCTTAAACCTATTCCTTAGACCAAGTTAACAATTCTACTTACTTATATTGACCTACTTCTTATTTCCAAAACCAACAACTAGACCTTTTTGATGTCTGAAACTAACCTACCTGAACCAAGGCCGCTAGCATTCAAAAATGCCTCAAATCGTAATATTTGTCAATGTTGTAATATTAAACCACGTAAGACAACAATATAATGATATTATAAGAGCTTTCACCCTCCAAAGGTTCCCTACGAAGTCTAACACTATAACTAGACCTAGTTCTCTTGTTCTACGATCTAGCGAAAATGGCTATCAAAAGGGGCCTACCAAACAAGTACCTAATACTCAAATGAAAAAAAAGGCTTCCAGCCAATTTTCTATTATATATAAAGTTAACCAAGACATACAAATCTCAAAAATAGTGAATAAATCTCGAACAGGAAGCCTCTTCTTGGAGCTAACTATAAACATTTCGCTATTACATTTGAACAGATTTTTAGTCAAATTGGCTACAAAATGGTTCTTTAAAATAAGGGATAGCAACTCAAAAATGAGTTCTATCAACTCACATCTATTCTCCTAAATATAGAGAATCTTATACAACTTAGAAAATGAAAAACTAATAACCAAAACTCTAGTTATGATCTAATTTCCGGAGCTAAATAATGTTATTGACAAGTTTGTGTTTTGTACCTAAAACGGCTAGAGGCCTCCTAAACAAACTTGGAAAAAAATTCGTTTCTTTTTATTGAATATACCTACTGAAATCAATGGACATGTAGAAATATTAAATGTTAGAGGCGTAGATTTTTATTTCCTACTAAAGCTCCCTAAACTAGAGGTCCAAATCGAAACGAGTTTTCTTAAATTTAAGTTGTTGTCCCAAACAACAATGTGATCAGCGAGCTCAAACTACTTTCAATTACATGATCAAACGACCTTATAATTTGGGTTTAAAATCTGTTGTGACTTCCCATGTTACTATAGAACAAGATCATCCAAATCGGTCACCACTAGGAAGCAAGGAGTCATTTTACATGCTATTTTTAATAGACCTTTTCTTAAGTTCTACCAATTTTTTAAAACAAAGTAATTGATGAAAAATTTTGTACCACCTATTGTGTTAGCAGAATTTTTTTCCCATGCGGTTAATCGAGAGATGATTTGACCTATGGAGCGGTTTAGCGAAAACATTTTAATTATTTTTCGTTCGATGTTATTAAAGCATTAATAACTAGTTAAATATGTTACCCAGAGTGTCCATGTGTGCTAACCTCGCTCTGATACCAAATGTAGTGCCCCACCTTGGGACATGGCAAACCATACCAAATAGTATTTCAAAATTTGGGTAATTGTTTTTTTGAAGTGAACAAATACTATTACTAAACTTATACTTATCCGATTTCGTTAATATATATCCTATACTAATTTGATTTACCCAAATTCAATAACTACTTTTCTAGTCCCAAATTAAATATTTATTCTTACTACATGTTTCTAGGGGCATAATTTCAAGTGTACACCCCTTTTAATATAATTAGTTTCTCCTCTTTGTTTTATTTGATCCCACACACCCTTCTTTTATTTTATTTCTCATTCCCATAAAAACCCATGATTTAAAATTTGTGTAGGGTTTAATGTGGGCCCCAAGATCAATCTAATCTTTGCTCTTGATTTCATGTTTCCCTAAAAATTCCCTAATCCATCTTTATGTTTTCTTTCTTTTTCTTTTCTTCTCATTTGGTTTTATTTTTGTTTCTTCTTATGCAGGTGGAGGAGGAGTTATGGAGATATGGAATCTTGGGTTTTTAAGGAATAATACCATTATTAATTCGTTTTATATTTTATTTACCAGATATCTCCTTTCGTTGGGTGTGTATATTACCCCCCCCCCCCCCCACTACCTTTTTTAATGAAGGAAAAGTTTCCTATAAGCATATATGTATGTATGTATGTATGTATGTATAAGTAGTGCTATGAATAACCAACTTTTAGGGATCCCACATTAAGAAACTCAAAAAATTTATTTCGTTAGGGTAGAAAATTGAATTATTGGCCGCGGATTTGCATAGGTGGGGCGGAAGTGTTGGGGAGGTTTTGGGTTATTGTAGAGGTAAGGGTGTAGGGGTCTGCTGAGAGGGTGCGGGGAAAGGTGTTTAGGGGAGTGGGCAGATTGGAGGGTGCGGTCACGGGTTTAAGAGGCTCGGCCCCTCCCCATGATCTTTGTTTTTATTTACTTTAAAACCTAAACAAAGATCGGTTATTGTTATATTTTTAATTATATATATAAATATATATTATAATTTATATATGTATATATATATATATAATTAAAAATAATAATAACCAATCTTTGTTTAGATTTTAAAGCAAATAAAAAATAAGGATTGTGGGAGGGGGCAAGTCTACTTCAAACCTCGTGACCCCACCTCAAATCTACCCACTATATAAATATATATATTATTATATACTTTTTATGTATTAAATAATCTATTAATAAATGGAATTTTATCTTTGCATATCTTAATTTGTAAAATATGTAATTTCTGCATTTAGTTTTATCTCAGTTAGAGAATTAAATAATCTCTTTATACCTATGTACACTAATATAAATTGTAAATTTGTTTTGTTTTGCAGATAAAAGGGAAGATTTGCATTGAACAAATGAACTATATATCAACAAATGATTTTTCAAATGCATTCATTCTAAATACATACAAAATAAACCTTGTACATTGTCTATTCACATTTTAAGAGAAATGTGATCTTTGTTAAAATTGAAGGAAGCTACTAAAATGGATTTTTCTTTCAACCAACTTTTACTATGCAAGTATTTAGTGGATTTTCACTATAAGTAATTTTCCTTTAAATCAATAACCAAATTTCTAGGATTTCAAGGAGCCTACCTCCACAAGCTCTCAAAATCTCTAATATTTTCCCAATCCCTTGTCCAAGAAAAAATCCATATTCCCAAAATTTTCAAAGCACCGAAACAAAAGCCAAAAAAAGAAGAAGTTCTCTTTCTCTCCCATGAGGGAGTATTTGATGAAAAAAAAAAATTCTCTCACAAATGAGAGGGTGACATGTGTCACCCCTCTCTTCCCTCGAAGTTAATGATTCCTAAAATAAAATGGAGAAAAGATAAACTAACTTTTAAACAATCTTCTCTCAAATTGCACAAAACAAAAATAAGACAAGTTTGTGTAACTTTTTAACACACACATTCTAATCCATATTAGATGGAAGGTGAGAAAAGAGAGGCTAAATGGGAGGAAAACTCCCTCCATGCCTTGAAATTGAGCCCCCTACCTAATAGGTACGGTCCAAGGGCTTATTTTCATGCTAAGTGAACTACCAAAATTAAAAGGGGTCACTTAAAATGCCATAAATAGCCCAATTTCGGGTTTGTAACGTTTGGGCAAAAGTGTAGATGATATGGGTCCCACTCAAGGGTGCACATGTGACCCTAATTCTCTCAAATTAACACAAAATTTCCCGAATGAAAAACTTAATGAAAGTGGGGACCGTTAAGTCTCCAAACCTAGTTTACTTAGCAAAATAAACAACATAATCGCAATTAATTTTACATGACATACACTATTAAAAATAAGGTTCATCATGGTGCCCAATTAATAGAACCAAATAGAAAGGCCTCATACAGCTAACATGGTTATGAATTAGCCCAGTGGGCCACTTGTGCACAATATGTGTAGCCACCATGAAACCCACGTTCTCCTGTGTCCTGTAACTTTGCACACTCAATGCACACATTAAACAATGTTATAGTAGATATTTACCTTAGCTCATGTTCACATATGTACTTTATTTACCTTTATTGTATTTATCCTTACCCACTTATGTGTGCGAGATATTTATTTTATTTTATTTAGATATTAGGAGATATTATCTAGTTGTTAGGTATAGTTCTTTCTTGATCTATGATATTGACTAGATCTTGATGTCTAGTTCTCTCCTAAATCTATGGTCTTAACTAGTTCTTTTATGACTAGTTATTTCCTTCATTTATGGCTTGATCTATGACATTGACTAATGCTTAGATTGTTATTCCTTACCTATATAAGTAAAGTCCATTCTCATTGTTTTTCATTGAGTTCCATAATAATATATTATATTGATGCTCATTTGTTTGCAAAGGTTTTATGTAAAGTTATTTTGGTGAATTACTTTCATCTTATAGATCATGGTGTTTGATTAGCATCTATGTTCTTGGCTTGGTATGATTTAGTTATCGTTCCTTTTATGGTATTAGAGAAGGAGATTTTTGTTGACATCCATCTGTAAGTTTTTTTGCAAATAAATTCTTTGTATATTCATATATTTGGGATTTGTTCATATTTTGTTGTTGTGTGTGGTTTTATAGAAAACAGAGGCTTCCATTGATACAAAAGGCTAGAAAACCCTAATATTGACTGTTAACTTGACCATTTCTGGAGGTAAACCTAGAAAATCAATTTTTGGGTTTTTACGATTATTCGAGATCCACACTGGGTTTTTTTCTGCTATGCCGCAATATTATAGATTGGCGTGAAACAGGTGGAAAGACATTTCTTTCCTCTTCTTGCAGAGGTTCCACCGGTGAATTTGTCCTTTTTTTCTATTTGGGAAAATCTGATCGCTACTTCTACGGGCAAAGTGAAGGTAATTTTCAAAATAATAATTTTTACCAGAAGGAGAAGTTGGATGAGACTTTCTCGAAAAAAGTGTCACACCCCAGAAAAGTAACACCCATTGAAATCCTTAGCCCCTAGCGATATGTTATGTTCAAATGAGGGCTAAAGCTTGTGATTCCTAATAGTAGGTGTTTAACTCTAACCCCATTTCATTTTATTTGTGTGGTGAAGGCAAGAGCATTTTTTTTGTTTTAGTGGTAACTAAAATAAATAGCAGAAGAGTATAACATTGAAAATTTTGTATCTTTTGATCGGTAACTCGGTTTTGAGTTTCGTTTTTATAAAGTGATTATTTTTTCATGGTCTTTCCATTGGAAATATTTATTTCTAGAATTGCACTATAATTGTAAAGTGTCATATTGTAACATGCACTCATTATAAAGTGTCAAATATGGAGGAGTGTTGTAATCAATTGTGGACATAATTTCGGTTGAGCCTAACATCTTCATTTTTAGGAGTTACATTCTTATATCTATCATGGATTTCGAGAATTATATTCTTTTCTATGAAGTGTGTGGACTTTAAGAGGATATTGTCAAATTTGTGGAGAAATTTATATCTCTCAAGAAGTGAAATTATCTTCTACAATCACTCATTCATGATAAGCATACACTAATACACTCCCTACATCAACCACTTGCTAGCCTACAACATCGGCATCATATTATGGATAGCCATGTCCATGCTCCTAGTCCTCTTCTGATGCGTTTCTCTTGTACCCTGACATTGAGCAGTCAATATTTGAGTCTTTACGGTTCTTGATGCTTCCAAGCATATGAGGCTTGTTACTTACATGCTCTTCCGCACCTATGCCTATTAAGTAACACATGTTGTATATCCTACTTATTCTTATATGCATGGATTTATTTGAGAAGAATACCACCACATTCATTTCTCAAATTCTCCATTCTATGGGTTTCAATGGCGGAGGTATTGGCCGACATTCACTGGGTATTGTTTCCCCTATTCCACATGTTAAGTGGAATTCTCACCATGACATTATTTTTCGAGAAGATACTTCATTGGGATCACACATTTATAGAGCTCCTATTTTTGTTTTCTCGACTCTTTCTAAGGATCATGAGCAACAAAAGAGTTCTACACCTTTACTCAGTCTGAGAAACTTGAGATTTCAGCTGTCAGACATGATCAACCTGACACACATTCTGATGTTCCTTTACATGCACCCATTGTGAATTTTACACCAAGTCATATGAAGGAATCTTCTTCATCCATTTGTGTTGATTTGGGGTGGATATTTGATCACTCGTGGTGGTGACATAGGAATTCATTGAGAAGACTCTACAAGCACGTCTCCTCCACCATTTGGCCTATTGCTCCACTTTCTATACCTTCTTCATTGTAATGCTCCTTGTTTTGAGCATTTTTCTTTAGCAGTGTAGTGTATCTCTCTTGTTTGTTGAGAGATTTTGTATCTATATTTTTGACACTTTTGGCATGTTGACAATCTCTCTTATGTGGGAGCTATTCTGGTGAAGCCGAGTGTTATTTTTTCAGTGTTCGGGTTGTTGATTTTGGAAACTCATACGAGATCTATGGCGTCACTCCAGCAGTATGGGAGGGTGTGGTGTTGATCCTTCTTCTTCGGGTTTTGTGTCCTTGCCTTGTTACCATGGATTTTCTTAGATCATGACACTCTAGATTTTGTGTCCTTGCCTTGTTGCTTTGGTTATTGTTCTTATCTCATGACACACCTATTTGCAATAGTTGATCGAATTGTGTTTGGTGATTTTTCTTACACTTTCGACATCACTCATTGACATTGTCCTTATATGGAGCTATTTTGGTGAAGCCCAATGTCAGTTTTTTTAGTTTTGTGATCGAGAAGAGAATTAAGACTATAGTGCACACCAAACTTCTTCAGCATTATACAATGTTTTTGAGCCGAGCTTCTTGGGATGCCTTGCGGAAGCTTTTTACTCTCTTTACATTGTTGTTACTAGTTTTGGATACCTTGCAAAGTGTAACTTTTTCCCGGTTATTATACATGAGTACCTCATCGGGGTGGTTGTCGGGACTCATACTGTGGACATTCCACTTCTATTTTGGCCCCTCACTTCACTTGAGTGGGGGTGTTAGAGTAGGTATTAACCTTATCTCATGTTCATGTATGTACTGTATTTACCTTTATTGTATTTATCCTCACCCACTTATGTGTGTGGATATTTCTTTTATCTTATTTAGATAATAGGATATATTATCTAGTTATTAGGTATAGTTCTTTCCTTGATCTATGGTATTGACTAGATCCTTGATGTCTAGTTCTCTCCTAAATCTATGGTGTTAACTAATTCTTTGATGACTAGTTATTTCCTTGATTTATGGCTTGATCTACGACCTTGACTGGTTCTTAGATTGTTATTCCTTTCCTATATAAGAAAGGCCCATTCTCATTTTATTTCCTTGAGTTCCATAATAATATATGATATTTTTTCTCATTTGTTTGCAAAGGTTTTATGTAAAGTTATTCTAGTGAATTGATTTCATCTTATAGATCGCGGTGTTTGATTAACATCTATGTTCTTGGCTTGGTATGGTGCAGTTAGCGTTTCTTTTATGGTTATCATTCCTATGATCTGGTTATCAAGCTTCTGGTGTGATAGCAAGTTGTGTGACTCTGATACCAAGCAATTAAGCGTGCTCGACCTGGAGTAGTACTATGATGGATGACCTCCCAGGAAGTCCTACTTTCATTGCCTCCTAATTTCATTGGGCCTAATTTGGTGAATACTTGGTGAGCTCAAGGCTCACATGGTTTCATCTGGCTCCATCGTGTGGGGATGTGTTGGCGTAGCAACTGGTTAACACATTGAGATCCCTTTCCATTACAAGTTCAAGCTTTTAGTGTGAGAAAATCGTAACAAACACATCTTCCCAATACAAGTGTAAATCAACTACTCAGTAAACGATTAAGTCTAAAAATGAAATCTATGATATCAAAACATCCACATGGAGTCGTAATTAAGAAAACATGCATAATTTCACACCAATTCACCATGGGTTAGCCATCACATTTCATATAAAACCATATATCTATGATATCATGTGTTCTCATTAATAATCGAATAAACTATATCGTCAAGACGTGTGACTAAACTATGTATTCATCATATATCAATTAGGCCCAAATACATAACAGTATGTTAGTATCCACAACATCTAATAAAATGTGTTGATCATACTAATCAAAGCTAAATTGATGCTACATGCCCAAATCACCATACATGTCCATGAAGGCCAACTAACATAACATAATGTACAAACTATGTCAAAATCCTGTCAAATCATAACTATGGGTTAACAAGTCGCAGAAATAGCGAGGCTAGAAAAATTGGGCACTACACCTATAAGCACATGATATGTTGTCAACAATTTTGAAGCAGATAGTGGGTGGTGTGCAAGACGATGAGGCAACAAATCTGAATAGTTAAACACACTCATACTAATCATTTCAATTCAATTTTAGTTTTGATCTAATTCACACTATTCACATGATTACAATTTGGGCATCCAGGGGAAAAAATAGGAAGGAGGAAAATTAAATAGATTCTATGTTCAAGACTCAATCATAATGCCCAATTCATGTATCTAAAGTTTTCACCCCCTTTTCAGTCTAAAGCTTGAGTAGTTACATGAAGTAGATGACCTCGTAAAAGAATCAATAATTGAGCACTTCTAATGCTATTCATATGAGTCAAATGTAGATAAACGATTTCGATAGGATGACATTTACTTCGCTAGATAAGGAGAAAACCTAAAGGGAAATATGAACATTGGTAGCCTCTTATAGAAATTTATAGGACCTCTTTTCTATTAAAAGCTTGAGTAATTAGAGGGAAGTAGTTGATATAACCTACTTCCCAGACTACTGTAGCTATACTAATATTTGTTTGAGTAACATAAGCATAGAAATGACACAAAAATATTTATATTGAACATAGAAATACCTTAAAATAAAAAAACATGTTATATTGCTATAATATGGACCAATAAATAAACAAAAATAATTATTGTAGCTCTTCTAAGTCATAAGTATGGAAGGGTGGATGGGGCATGGATGGAGACGTATTACCATATATCTCTATAACATAGATGTTTCATAGGTGTGTTTAGCTATGACATTAGCAACTTCCCCATTAGTGCTAGAAATTGATGGCATGTAGGCCAATTTTTGTGAGTTTAATAATATATGATCGGTAAAAATTTGAATAAGAAAAACAAATAATTTTTAAAATATTCCCAGATAAATATATATGTTATTTGTGAAAATATAAAACTTATTTCTATGCGAAAGGATGATGAAAAAATTGTATATAAACAATTGGAAATTTTCAGCCACTTGAAAGGGATAAACCGTGGACAAACTTTTATTTTTTTGGAAGCGATTATTTAAAATGGAAATCTTGTTCCCCATGGTTGAATAAAACATTATACGCCATAAATAATCACCAGATTAAATTTTATTTTATGTATGATAATACTCACACAGATTCACAAAGACCAATCAAACCTTTACAATACAATCAATTATATAATGCTCAAAAATTGGTTTATAAAACACAGTCGGTAAGAAAAGCTAGCTGTGTGGGGTTTTCTCATACGCTATGTATACACCATGGTCATCAATGTAGACACTCGTTGTCGATGGACGTTGTCAGAGACAACAAGGTTTATAACCACCTCTTGTCCTTGCATGTTGTGAGTTATTTCTTACATTTGAATCCACATGTGGATGGTGTAGATGTATTTGATAGATGACCATGTACTGATTGAAACCACTATCGTTGATTTCCACGATTTGTGTCAAAGAAAAGAGGGTTTTTCTAACTATTTAAATTACTTAAGATTATTCAAATTGTGCTTTTAGATAGTAAAATTACAACTAATTAATGAAATCATGATTATTTTTGATGCAAAACATGTAGAGTTGATAGAGAGATTATGCGTAGAGGATTGTAATTAAAGGTTCGATTTGCATTTGAGGCCTTCTTTTAGTTGAAGTAGGAAACTGTCATCCCATGAAATGTATGATGAAACATCAAAGGAGATGTAATGATGATGTTAAACATTAGGGAGAGTTTTTTTGGGAGAGAAAAATAGGTGGAGAAGAGGGGGCTGATGGAGGAGAAGAGTTAGGGTGGGGAAAGCAAATTGGGAAAGAAATGTGAAACTGTACTCTCCTACGACCACATGATATTTTTGGCAGTAGGAAAATGGAAGAAGGGGTTGTTGTGTAAGTTAGTGAGGGAAAATATTTGAAATATATCTCAAAATGTTAGGATTCTTGAATAATACTACCAAATCATATAGTTGAATTTATTTACAATAAAAATCCTATATGAGCTACATTATATGTCTATTAAAATTTAGTTCTTAGGGCTTGAAGGTTATCTATCGGATGACATTTAATTCAAGTATGTAAGACGAAGACATGGATGGAAAATTGGAAATAACATGGTGGAAATTAAATAAAAATTTTCCCCACACTTATTACACAACTTAGATTGCCCCCTCCCAAATAATAACTGATATCTGTGCTCTACGTTACAATTTCAATATCATTCTCACAAGGGATACGAGTAATGGTGTTTAATTTCATAGGAAATTCGAGAGACATGAATGGAAAATTAGGAAAAAAATGGAAATTAAAGGCGTACATGTTCAACACCTATTTTATGGCTAAGAGTGTTCCCTCCGAAATAATATTTACAATATATGCTCCACTTTATATTTTCCATCTCATTTTTAGTAGGGATGTGAGTGATAAAAAATAATCATTGTTGACTAAACTCGTCCAATAGTGGATCATGTGAGTAATATTACCTATCATTTGAATTTTTCTAATCATGGATTTAAGGTCATCTATTAGATGACATTTAATTTTTCAAGTAGGAGGAATTCACGAGATGACAGTTGGAAATAATATGATGGAAATTAAATACCTATATGTCATACACTTATTCCACAGATCATATTGTTCCCACCCAAATAATATATTCTATTTTTGCTCCAATTTGTAATTGTGATCTCCTTCGCATTAGGGATGCAGTAAACAAATGAATGAACAATCATTGATAATTAAGTTTGCCCAACAGTTGATTATGGGAATGTAATTATTTGTTGATTAAATTTTACTCTTGTTATGGCTTCAAGACTATCTATTGGATGGCGTTCAATTTGGCATTCTAGATGAAGAAATGAAAGGATAGTTAGAAATAACGAGATAGAAATTTCGATCTTGTTTGCACTAAGGATGGAGGCGATGAACAGACAATCATTTTTAAATAAGCTTGTCCAAAATTCAATCATGTGAGAGACATTATATTTTTGAATTTTTTTTTTTTTATGGCTTGTAGGCCATATATTGGATGTCACTTAATTTGGCAGGTAAGATGAAGAAATGAATTGAAATTTGGAAACAAATGAATGAACAATAATTGATAATTACGCTTATCCAATGGTTGATTATGAGAGTGACATTATTTTTGATTGAATTTTACTTTATTATGACTTCAAGGTCATCTATTGGATGGCGTACAATTTGGCATGCTAGATGAAGACATGAAAGGATAGTTGGAAATAACATGATGGAAATTAAATACCTATATACCCCACACATATTCCACAACTCAAATTGTTCCCGCTTAAATAATATTTGTTATCTATACTCCACTTTATAATTTCTATCTTGATCACACTATATATTATAAATTCTATTATAAATTATATATATTAAAAAGTCTATATTTAATGCCATCTCATATTAAAAATATTTAATATTATAAACTAATTAATTACAAAATATATATTATAATATATATTTAAAAATAAATAAAAATAAAAAACAATATACTATATATTCAAAACTATATTAAATACTATATAAAGATATCTAAACTATATTATATATTATAATTTATAATATAATATATACTATATATTATATATATTATCAACACTATATTAAATAATAAAAAGAAATTTTAAAAAACTAAAAGAATTGGCCATTCCATAGCTGTGAAACAGGAAGAGGCGGTTGACACCCTTAAACCAATGTTAACCACCATGTTGTTGTTGTCTCACCTTCGATCCAAAAACAATTTCCACTTAGACATATATATGGACGACCGAGATTGATTTAAGGTCATTGATACGACTTATTATGCCGAAAGGCGTCTACCAAAGGGGAATGCGACCTCATGTGGCTGACTTTCATTGTAAAATCAACGCTCCCCTTCGCAGCGTATGTTGACACACAATACGAAGGAATGCCCATCGTGGATTACACAACAACTTTCAGATCGAATACCTTAATATATTCGGGTGCGATTTCATAGTGGACAATGTTGACGCAGAGAGCGCGCACCGCCTGCTCCCTCTCCTCAAAATATGCTGCAGGAAAGAGTCGGCTGGGTATGCAGGACGTGCTCAAGAGATTCTCTTCCGATAATATTTGTAAGGTGGCCTTCTGCATGGACCTCGGGTGCCTCGATATTTCACAGTTTATGGAGGCCTTTGATAGTGCTACGGATTTGAATGTTCAAAGGATCTTCGCTTCGGTGCCGATCCTGTGGAAGGTGACCCACATGTTAAACGTGGTTGGTTCCGAGAAGCGCTTACGGGAAGCAATCCGAGTCGTTCACAAGTTTGCAGAAGAGGTTATCCAGAAAAGAAAAAAGAAATTTCCCTCGACTCCCGCACATCAACGCATCAAGATCTCTTGTCCAGATTTTTATCACTTCATGACAGTGTTATTCCTGTTACAAAAAAAGGTTCGTATGACAATTTTGTGAGAGATATTATCGTTAGTTATATCGTCGCGGGTAGAGACACCACTTATGTCACACTCACCTGGTTTTTCTGGCTCTTATCTTATCATCCCCATGTCGACGACTAATTGAACTGGAGATTACATGTGTTATTTCTGCTAGAGAGGAAATGAAGGCACAACCAGTTTCATGTTTCTATTACGACGAGTTGAAAGGGATGAATTATCTACAAGCCAGTTTGTGTGAATCGATGAGGTTGTATCCTCCTGTTCCGTCTGATTCCAAATCAGCATTGAAAGACGATGTCCTGCTAGACGACACGACTGTGAGAAAAGGGGCATGAGTGATGTACCATCCTTATGCGATGGGAAGGATGGAGAGTATTTGGGGCGCCGACTGATTGGAATTCAAGCCGGAGAGATTGATGGAGGAGGATGAAAATGGATCGCTAATATGTGTTGCAGAGAATTCATTCAAATATCCAGTGTTTCAGTCCGGGCCGCGCATTTTCTTGGGAAAATAAATTGCATTTATTCAAATGAAGTGCATTGCCAACAGTGTGATCAAAGAATATACTTTGGAAGTTGACCCCGGTTTGAAGCCCAAATTTCTCCAATGTGCTACTTTATTTCTAGCTCCTGTAGGATAGCTTTCCGAACTGTCAACGTGGCATCAAAACCCGATTTGAAAGACTGCCGGTCCACCTCTCTATGGCATCTTGTTTTGTGTATCCATTCCTTTGTTTCCTTGAATGTGGGAAAGAAGGTCTTGAGGCATGTCACCGAATCAGAGTCCCAAATACTGGAGGCCATTGTCTTGCTTGATGCCTATAATCCACAACACACAAATATGAAAATTTTCTTTTTTATTTAGTCAGCGCGAGATTGAACTCTTAGAAAATACCATACTAGATATAAATGGAAGCTTCGAGCCTTTCTAGCTAGGAAGAAGTCCCAATTGGTGAACATTGTCTAATAATTGACATGAGTCTTGATCACACAATACCCAATAGTTGTTATAGTACCACTTCATAGTTGTCATAGTACTATCTAGTGGTTATTTATTTTTGATATAATAATTATGTAGAGTAACCAATCACATCATGACATGTAAGACCTCTCACCCATGTACAAGTATTAAAAATTCAATGTTCAATCATTATCACCCATGTTCAAGTATTGGTTTCTACCACGGTTGTAGTGGAACTCAAATTTACTATTTTAAATCAATCCAAAATATGGTTTTCCCAATTAAACATTCCAAAGTACAAATATAATTACGCCAAAGGCGTTCCCCCTATGGTAGAGGACCTCCGGACGTTTCTGCGACTGGCTTTATTTTGACGGCTATTTTGACGTTTTTCGTATACGATTAAATTTTACGTGCGTTTACACGTTTTTATATTCACGCCCTAGATTTTTCAGCGGCTCGCGATGGTGGATGCATAAATATATAATTGTTTTACAGAACGATAGGAATGGCTGCCGACAATGTATTTTCTGGGCGATCTGTCATGCTTCCTGTCTTCTGCTACACGGAATTTGCAGTCGAGATTCTTGTTGCAGGTAATTTATTTCAACCTCCTTTTCTCAATAATGTTGATGGCAACAGCTCTGATCCATTTCGTAGGAGGTTCGTTTGCATACCCGAGGATCGAGCTGGGAGAATTGGCCGGATTTATAGCGGCAGGAAACATAATCATGGATCTGCGGTCGCTCGATCCTGGACCTCTTACTTCGCGAGCCTCTTGAACCACTCCCCGGACGACTTTCGCATTCACATGAACCTCCAGTCAGGCTTCAAACCCCTGGACCCCATAGCCGTTTTGGTCCTCCTCTTCGCCGCCCTGATTCACGGCCGACAACCTGAAACATAAATTTTAAAAATGCTTGGCTAAGAAATTCTTGAATGAAATTTAGGAATCCCTAAAATCAGCACTATGGAATGTAAAGCGGTTTCAGCTTTGAGATAGTCCCATATACAAAAGAAACATTACCTCAGCACGACCAACAATACTCAGCCTTCCAACTTCACCTCCACTTGCTGTAACACGTTCTCTCCTATACAAAAAAAAATCAGTTTAAAAGATCTTCATTGTTTCTGTTCTCCATGCTTACTGTCACAGGTCAAGGGCACAGCGAAAAGTCTCCATAGTGCGTTCTCCTAGCCAGAAAAGCCTTTAGGTTGTTCAAGTCAAAATTGGCACCAAAACAAGCAATAGCGGATCCACTGGAGGATTGTGAAAATATGGCATGGACATCCATCAAAAAATAATTGAAAGGGGTTTCTTGTCAGATGTTGCATTTGCAAGTGCCCTGGTAGATGTGTATGCAAAATGTGGAAGCATTAACAAGGCACGTCAACTGTTTGACAAAATGTCTCAAAGAGATGTGATTTCATGTACTGCAAGGATTGTAGGATATGCATTAAATGGGTTTGTTGAAGAGGCTTTGAAAACATTTAAACGAATGCAATCGGCAGGTTTCAAGCCAAGATCCAAATTTTTGTTTATTCAAGGTATATTTGTCTTTTCATGTTCAAAGTTTGTTCTTTCTATGCATTATACTAGGTAGATTGTTCCTATTAGCCTCAGACTTTTGAAGATGGAATTGTAAAACATCATATGCAGATTGCATTCTTCCATGACTCAAAATGCTGGAAATACAATGTTGTCAGATGTTCTACCTTCCAGATCATCTGGATTAATGCCTGATAAAAGTCGTCTTACATCACTGAAGGCTCCTCTTCTCAATATGCAAATGGGACAGAATGGTATTCCATTTAACACTGCATTGATGCACTCAGAGGACTGTCATGGAAATCAGAAAAATGATTTTGGAGGGAAATGCATAGATGATTTTGTATTAGAAGGAAAGGACAATTTGCCAAATTCTTCAGAGGCAGAATTTACTCAGACTCAAGATTCTAAATGTCAAGTTCATTTCTACGCTCTATTGAGAGCAAGCAACTTTCATTTGCAGAGGCTACAAGATAATATATGGTGTATGCTCTGTTACCACCATGGACTATTGTTGTTGTTATATATATTTTATAACAATTTATTGTGTTTTCCTTAGTGAGATTCTAATAACATCTTACTGGTGATGTACATAAAGGCTGGCCTATAAACTCTTATTGATATTTGTCTTAAACCCATAGTTAAAATCTTATCGTTTGGTGCATTGGAGAGCAATTGTTTTTGGTATAATGAGTTAAGTTTTTGGTTTTTTTGAGTTCACTTCGTTTTCAAATGGAATGTTCACAAGTTAGAAGATACTTGCTGCATCATGTTACTCTTTAGACCATTTTTTTCAAAGAAATGATGAGTTGTGTAGTACAGAATTAACTCTTTTCTACTTGATACTCATCTTAAAAACATAGTCAAAATCTTATTGTCAGGTGCACAGAGTGAAGTTTTTTGTGGTTATTTTAAACCTATTCATATTTTTTCTAAGTGGTAGCTTACAAGTTATTAAATAATCGTTGCATCACATCATACCTTAGACAATTATTGTGAGGTTATTGGTAGTTTGAGTAGTTACAAAAGGGTTTCTTGCCTACAAAGGAAATTTGACACGATGTAATATGTGATTAGGCGTTGTAAGCTTATATATTTAGAGTTTTAACATTCTATGCTCATAGATGAGGCCTTCCTTTGAGAATCTATAAAAAGTTATCTAGATCAGCTAAAATATTTAGAGTTTTAACATTCTATGCTCATAGATGAGGCTTTTCTCTTGAGAATCTATAAAAAGTTATCCAGACATGGCCAAGGTTTAATTTTAGCAGCAGAAGCCTAGGTAGCCGGTATGGGGTATGCATACGGGTATGCTGGTATGACAACTTTTTTGGGAGGCTCGGGTACAGTGCTTGGGTATATATATAATATTTATAATATTTAAAAATATAGCCAAATAAGCAAAAATTTAGCCTTATACATGAATAGAGTAAACAAATTATTAAATAAGTGAAATAGCCAAATAACATATTAATAATTCAATGCATTTTGTCGTGATATTCATTGATCAAACTTAGAACTAGTACATTCTTCAAACTCCAAATGTTACAATGTCCAATTATAATCATAAATAGTAACAAATCACATAACTGGTCTGGAATTTCAGCTATTACCAGCTCCCTTCAAATTTGGCAGTTCAGATTCCTTTGGGATATCTCTTATTATTCCTGCATGAGTCTTACTTGCTAGCGGAGATGCTGCCACTGCATTTTTTGATCCTACATTACCCAAACTCATCTCAACTGTTACAGTTTCAGCGATTGTTTTAGGTACTTCTGTGAATGCCCTTGTTTTACCACAGTTGAGTCATTTACGTAATCCCATTTGTGGGTACCTTTATTGACCCCAAAATAAAATAAAATAATAAGAATAGGGTGCGGACATCTATCACAACATAATTGATGACTTCAGACACTCTGCCAGCATCTGAAAAGAGTGACAACAAGTCCCCACTGCTCCCGAGAGCCACCATGATCTACAAGATTCTGATTGCAAGGATGCTTCATTTTCAGGAGCAATATTCAATCTGTGAACAACCATTGTGGTGTATTGCATCTGGCTTTAAATTTGATCAAGTATTTATGAATGTATTTCCTTGGGTTGTGAGCTGAAAAAGTGGTTGTTGTTGCTCTGTTCTTCCTTGAATTAAAACTCAAGGAAGAAATTCTCTAGGCATCTAGAAATACATGCCCTCAATTTCGCATCCACAAACTTTATGAAACATTGTGCAAATGCTTGGGGAAAATTTGGCAGACTCGGCGAGTCTCGTGTCAAGACTCACGAGTCTCGCATTTGGCCTCGACGAGGCCTATTGTTTATCATTATTTTTTAACATAAATTTTAAAAAAGAACAAATTTGAATTTTTTGAAGACTTTTGAAACCCATTCTACAAGAAATAGTCATCAATCATAGCATACCAGGTTATGGGAGCACACTTCAATCTATACAACACCTCTTTGAGGCAGCACATTAGATGCTTTCTGCTCTCTTTTGCATATCCACATGGCTACTCCATATAGACTTCCCAAGTCAATTCATCATTAACCAAAGCATTTGAGACTAATATCACTCAACAAAATCAACTCATCGTAAATACTAGCCTCTACTTTGATAGCACCTCCACTACTACCTTACTCAAACTTCTTATATCCAAAGCAGTATCAAATGTATAAATGTATTCATGTTTAGTGAAACATTCTTGGCCACAAAAGACTACCACTCATGATATAAAATCTACAAATGTACAGAAGTTTTCATGTATTCATGTTTAGTTCAAATAAAATAGTTTGCAAAACGCTACCACTCATGATATAAAATTTACAAATGTATATGTACGAATTTGTAACAAATTTCAAATGTAGAGATAGAACATTTAAATGTAATGCTTCATCTATATTCCTACACTTACAAAATCAATCACGCCCCTTATCAACATCAACTACAAAACTAATAACTATCCCTCTAAAATCAAATAACATATACCGTTCGGCGTTCACATTGCATTGTGCACATGCGATTGCTAGTATAAGACATTTTAACTACATATTAGTGAAAAAATTGCTACCCCACATAATAAACAATTGATTTTGTGGACCCCTTAACTCAAGGTGTATCACTACTAGCCCCTCTTCCCTAATTGTTGGCTAAGATCAACATCCGACTCTATGAAGATTTCTCAACTTAAAGACATAGCAATTCAATGTCAGATCAATCATCCTCGTTGCTGACTTAGGCCAACATCCCCCTGTCTTGGATATTCCTTTGTATGCAAGCCACTCTTATGGTGTTAACTTTTGGAGGGGGTTTCATACTTCCATCTCATTGTACAAATAATTTTTTTCAAAGAAGCTTACGGATCGACCTGCATAGGCTTCATTACGCATGTTACTTCTCAACATTTGTAACCTAGTTCCATGCATCGTCGTTTGGGACCTTCGATGTCATGAATGGATTCCTTCCGCTCTCGCGATAAATTAAGTGCTTCAAAGACTCACCCCATTTATTTGTGAAGAATAAATTAGTTGACCACCACAACCTCAACATGTTTATAAAATCTTTTAATTTTCCAATTGCTCGTTCCATTGCATAGAGTACTAGATGATTTATTTTAGGTGACATATGCCAACGTGGACCCGTTTGTGCGTCGCGAGTTGCAACAACAACCGGAAACCTCAACTTTTTGTCTTGTTTATCCAAATCAAAAAATTTAAAAACTCCATAATTGGAAGGGGTCGAACAACGTGGACTCCACGTCCAATTCTATGTCTATGTCTCTCTCTCACTCTAACGGCGACGTATTCACTGACGGGAACGGGAATTTATCCCCATCGGATATGTGATTGTCGTTTGAATCTCCCAACTCTGAGCCGAACAACGATTCCCACTCCCACAACGACGCAAACTCCACCTGCTCCTCCGACGACGACGATGAGGAGATCGCTTGCCTGTCACTTGACGCCTCCACTTCTGACAGAAACGACGAACTCGACGGCGACGGTGCTTCCTCATTAACGGAACTACTATTATTTGTATTGTCGATGGTGATGGAAGGGATTTGGAGGAGGGCATATCTGGTTGCAACGAGCTGAATCTGATGACGGGAAAGTGAAGACGCAGACGGAATGACGGGTATACAGTTGGGAAAATTCAATTTGGCACTGGATCCGCGAAGACAATAGACGGCGGCGTCGTAAGCGCGGGCGGCTTGCTCTGCGGTGTGGAAAGACCCCAGCCAAATTTTGTCTCTGCGTTTGGGCATTCTCACTTTCGACACCCATTTTCCCCATTTTCGCAAACGGACGCCTTTAAATTGCCCGGACTTTTCTCCCTTCATTACTTCCTTAGGTGTGTTCATTTTCTGAAGCAAACAAATAAAATGGAGGATAGGAAGGAGTAAATTTCTTATCCTGGCAACTCACAGTACCTAATGGAGTTCTGAGAGAGAATATTGAGCATTGACGCGCAAGGAAGAAGTGAAGTTGTTTGATTTATATATATAAATAGTACGTATCCGAAGCGTGTTGAGTTCTTTTGGCTTTTGCAAAAGAATGCACTCCCATTTGAGCAGAATGAGAGTGACACTAGAGTTCAGTTTGTTGTTAGCAACGGGTTATTTCTGTGGACCTGTGCATAGAGAATTTGAAAGAAATAAAGTTTGTTTTATAATTTTTACAGGTGACAAATGGACAACACATTATATTAGATAAAGTTATGTAAAAATGTTGAAAGGTATCATTTTTCAGGTGTTTATTTTGGATTCTTTTGACATAACATCCATGGGTATTGCATTGTACATAAGATGAGAAGAAAAATAAGGCACTATTTCATATGAATCAAAATGTGAAATGTACATCATATTAAATGACAAAATTATAGAATGAAACATGTATTACATAGATGACATTATTTATCTTCTAAGGACTTTATTCTTTCTTTTGAAAAATAAAGCATTATTTCGTATGAATCAAAATGTGAAATGTAAATCACATTAAATGAGAAAATCATAGAATGAATCGTGTATTTCATAGATTGCATTATTTATCTTTAAAGGACTTTAGTCTATCTTCCTTATCCTTTCGCTTTGAAAGTAGTTTTTCTTTCCTTATCTTTTCATAATGGTCATATGTAAATGGAGGAAATATTCTTAGACTTTTTAATGACTTTACTCTAGAGATGGCCACAAATGTTAACCATGTTGTTTCCCTTTGTTCAATAACAACTGTAGAAGATTGGAAAGAGTCAAAACTTGTGATTAATGTATTGACATTTCCCAAGCCAACCGTAAGGGTAAATGGTGTGTGCGTCCCCTTTATATTGGTCTAATTGGCCGATTGTATGTAGCATGTTATTTGCAATTGGTATTCTAAAGTAATTATCAAATTCAACTATTACATATGTTGGTGGTTATGGTGGACCATTACCAAGTTTGTATATTATGCTTTGAATATATCCTCGAGCTCTATTTATAGATCCTTCTTATATACAAATATATATATGTTAACATGACCCTTGCATCATTAGCATTTAATAACTCAACATTAATTTCATCATTTGGAGGTCTCATTTCCGTGTGTTTGTGGTACCTATTATATTTGCTATAACGCTCACATTTTTCCTACATAAATCCTCGAGAAACTTGAAAGCAAACAAGAAAAATTATGGAATAATTTTTTTTGCAAGGTTCCAAGGCCTTAGCTAGGATTTTAATTAAATCCATATTACAAAATTTGAAACTATTAAATGGCAGTTGGGACTAAAATAATAGTTAGTTACCATTGGCCCAACCCTATTAAAATATTTCGATTTGGTTTTTCCCTATTAAGTTTCGTTGCTTAATTCAATATTAATCCATTTTATTAATTCTATTTATTGAATGGCCTCAAATTAAATTTAACATTTTATTAGGTAAGATTAATAATCTCCTATTTTAAAATAAATCAATTAACATGGTTTAATACCTAAGGTGTCAAGGGTACACAACATGGTCTAACACCTTAGGCCCCATTTGACATTGCACACACATCTTTTAATAAAAAAAATCCCACTTATATACCCCATCACTTAAGTGATGTAGGGTGCATCCTCCACCATATATTCAATTTCTAAATCTAATCTCTCATTTTCTCTTGTTTTGTGTTGTAGGTTAAGGAAGAAGGCAAGAGGATGAAGCCACGAAAGGAAGCTCAAACCCTTGGATGGATACTCAGAAGAAGAGTGATAGTTTTAGCATCCCTCCCTAGGGTTTGCTTATCCTCAAAATGCCATATTTTGTTATTATTTGCATCTCATTTCTAAAGAAACTACCCAAATCGGGTTGTGGGTATTTCTTCCCTTTCCACATTTGTTTTTATATGACATTTTACTTGCAAGTTTCTTGGGTAACCAAGGTGTAACAAAAATCCATTTGGGTTACTACAAGATTTCTACATATTTATAAATACATTTTACATTTCTTTTCTTTATTTCCCCTTTTTTAAGATAAATATAATAAACCTATTGTATATACAGAAAAATATAGATAGGAAAAATGTTTTCGTGCAAGAGTCAAAGTGCACTGACCTAGTAGGAGGCTGCAAAAAGCAAGAAAAATTATACAAACCGCAAAAGCTTAATGGCCATATGTTTTAAAGGAAGGAGAGTTAAGGTTTATACTAATCGTGGAGTTTAAAGTATTGGGGGAGGGGCGCGGACCCCACTTGCGCCCCTTAAATTAAAAAAAATGAAATGGGGGTGGGGTTGGTGCCCCTCCCCCACAACCTCTTATTTAATAAAAGTTCCAACCCCTTTAGCCGCGGCCTACGACCAACAAACAACAACGTCACCTTTTTTTTGTTTAATTAAAGTTTATAACACAAAGCCTCTCCTTCCCTTCAAATGCGCCAAGGAACAAAATATATGTTTTTATTTACTAGCAATTGCAAATGAGTTGCAAGTTATGCCGGAGAGGGATTGAGTTTTTTGTATACAATATAGTTTGGAAACAAAGTGAAGGTGAATTGTATCTTGTATTGCATTACAAGTGGGGTTTGCGTATATATATGTCCAACACTTAACTTATTTAATGTCGGAGATTACTAATGGCTACATCACCATTCATGACGGTACCAGCGAAAACAAATCATTGTCATTATCAGGATCATTGTCTTGTTTTTTGTTTTGTTTTGAATGCGGTAATCATTGCACTAATACCTTGGAACCAAGTAGCCATCATGCTAGCACTGGCACTAACACCATACCCACTCTTGCACTTTGGTCCACATTGTTGAAGAAGGTTTAAAAACCATTAGTTTTTGACACTTTTGATTCAAATATTTTGGATTTGGTTGCTGGCAGTCAGTTCATTGATTACACCTTTTTTAAGTACATAGGTTGGATCCAAGATCCTGGTACACTATTGTGAGCATGATGGGGGAAGGAGTGTGCACATGCCTTGTACGCCGTGTGCCAATTCTGTGTCGCAAAGTCTTTTCTCCTCTTCCTTGCGTGCTTTTACATTCTTTGTATATCTCATTCTTGCGTAGCGTTGAACGTAAAAAGTTGGTAGGATTTGTAGATCTTTGATGGCACAAACTCTTGACTTGACATTCTTTGTGAATGTTAGTCCTTGACGGTCAACATTTCCGATGTCTACTGTGGCCTTGTCAAGAGTTAGGCCTTGTGATTTGTGGATGGTGAGGCCCCAAGACATTTTTAGTGGGATTTGGCGACGATTTCCACGTGTGACAGGAGGTAGGGGCAAGTGGGTTGGGTTGAGTATGTCCCATGGGGGCCCTTGGTAGTGTTTGAAGTTGACAACAACAAAGGATGGCAAGTCTGGTGGTTGTGTTTCTGGGTTGTACACGACATCTGTCACTTGCCCGAGTGCACCATTAACCAATCTTGAGCTAACCCATAAGTTAGATGTCAACATGACCTCTTGTCCGGTGCATAGGAAAACTACTAGGTCTAGTTGAGTGTCGTTGATGTTTGAGTCAGAGTTATGTTTGCTTTGTTCTGCGATGCTCATTGCAATTGGTACGTGTAAGGATTTTAGCATTTGTTTATTGTGCTTGCTTGCTAGGTCCTTTGTTGCAAATAGGTGCTTCTCAGTCGTGAAGATGGATTGCTTTGAGGTAGACATGCGACTTTGTACGTGACATGAGAAGAGACCAATCCTTAACGGTTGCTTCTGCATTTCTGATGTTGGTCAACATTACTCTGAATTCAAGTTGTGTCGGGTTTAATCCTTGTTGCCTAAAGTGTGTGTCCAAGGTGGTCACGGTATCAAAAGCATGCCAAAGGGAGCTTCCTATTTTGTTGCTTGCATATAATGGTACATCGTTGACTGGAGGGAGCTGGCCTAAGTCACCCACCAAAATCACTGAACAGTTACCGAATGCGTGGTTACTATGTTGGGGGAATGCCTCACGAAGTCTTTTGTTGATGTTGTGTAACATTGTAGGACCTATAAATCTCATTTCATCTATGAGTATGTAATTTACGACACTCATACGCTCTTGGAAGATTGCTAGGGCTTGGCCTTCAAGAGGTTTCATGTCGGATATGGGTATTCGGAGGGAAGAATATATAGTAGATGATTTTATATTGAATGCATCAATACATATTGGGGCTAGTACAAGGAGGGAAGATTTAAATTTTCCAATCATATTTTCAAGCCCATTTCTTATGCGTTGTATGAGGTATGATTTTCCTGTACTAGCGGTTCCCTGAATGATCAACTTCGATGGTGGGTGTTTCCCTTGTTGAGTTGCATGGGAAAGTACAATTGAGTATGCAAGGTGTTGTTTTGATGATAGTTGCAGAGTGTCTAATTGGGTAGGTGGAGTAACAAGTGGTGGTGAATTTTCAGTGCGGGCAAGGTCTATGAATTTAGGTGCACTTTTTTGTAAGGCAGCAGGGATTGAATGAACCTTCCAATCATGGTTAATGTCAAAGTCATGAAGGCCTATCATGTCTACATCATCAATTGTTGTATTGAGTGTTGGGTGCATGCGTGATATATGCTCCCATTCAAATAGTTTTGCATGCAGCGGATTAGATCCCTGCGAGTTATTGTCGTCACTACTTGTCCCAGTTGCAGTTTCTTCTAGAGTAGTGGCTCTATGAACATGTAAAGGGACGTACGAGTTTTTCAATTTTCCCCATTGGTTAGTTATTTCAGATGTAGAGATGCCAATGTCTGTTTGGATATGTCGAAAGGGTTTATAAAGCAGAAGCTCTGTCCAAAGCAAAAATCCTCATAGTGTATCGCATCTGGGGTGGGGACATCACTGTATCGGGGGAATACGCAGACAACAGCAGGGGTTCTTCTTTGTAGCCATTGAGTAACTTTCCTTTGGTTGTTGTAGGACCAGGAATGAGCAACCTCAAAGAGGGAGGTGTTCTCTAATTGTGAAGGGTGTTTTATGTATGCATCTACGAATGAAGGGAATTGGAATGTGTTTCCTAGGTCTGTGAGGACACGTTTGAATACCTGCTTACCGACGGATAGGGTAATAAATGTTTGACTACAACTAGAGAGGGGGAGTTTTTGTAACATGTGGCATGTTTCTTGTGCACCAATGTCCCGGTCAACAATAGTTTCTGAGAGGAATTTACTGTAGGCCGCCTTTGCAGGGTGATCGACACTAACTTCATTAGATATCCGTGTCAACATGTGATGGTAGCTCTCTGATTTCTTCTCTACCTTGGCTGCATATTTTGTAATGTATTGTAAGACCGCATGTTGTGACACAATGGGCTGATAGTCAACATTGGCTTGACATAGAGCTAGCATGTCTACATTGTGTATGTTGACCCGTGCATCATTACATGCAGGGGTGTACTTTATTTACCTGTTTCATCTATGCCCAAACTTGAATACTCTTGGAGTGTCTAAGGGGCTTTATATCTACATTGAAGTGTCCCATTTTTCTGCAAACAGGTTGCCTCACTACATTTTGTGTGGCGTTGCACGTGGTTCAACAAGTTTTCATAGTCAGCTACAGGGTTGTCTGTAAGTATCCCATATGTGTCTAACAAGCACGGGTCATCTTCTTGCGAATGATGTATCCCAGGTTTTCCACTCTTAGGGCCCCTTGGATTCCATGCAGTTACTAATTGGTCGAAGTAAGTCTTTGCCACATCAAGTTCATGGGGGTTGTCCCAGTTTAGGATCTCCATGTTTGGTGCATTTGGAAGCCATATAAACCCGTGGATATGAGCTGAGCCTCGGTGTTGCCATTCGTACCTGTATTTTGCACAAAGAAGATCCAACTTAGTAAATGGGGCAGGGGTGGTATTGTATTAAAATCTAAGTGGTAGTGACCTCACCTGTACCAGTAGTCAGTGCAATGCAGTTTTTTTTGAAGCACCTCCTCACAAAATATTGTAAATATTTTTTCCATGTATGTAGAGATGATATGGGGGTGCATGTTCAAGTTCGTGTTTCTCCATTGCTGGCCAGTTGTTGTGGGTGGCGTCGGGGTTCCTGGCATTGCTTTGTGTAAATCTGGCCATTTAGTATCTGTTGCACTTAAAGTGAAGAAAAGCGTAGGGATTTCTAGTTGGGTTATCATATCTCGTGAGTTCATGCCTGCGCTTGCACCAAAATGATTTAGTTCCTCGCAAATTGGACCCAAAGCGCATTAGTTGTTCTATAATGTGGGCATCCAGGTACTGTGCAAGTTGTTGGCGTAACATCGAAACCGTGGTAGGCAAGTTGTCCCCTATATTTTTTTTGTGAAAACAACAGATGTTGATTGGCTTTTGTGGCGCAACATAATGTTGAGAATGAAGTAGCGAAAGCGTGGATGGCTTCCAAATATGTTATCATGGTAACGTATTAGGTGCAATGCGTATTCATGCATGTGAACCCTTTTGATCCATGCTTGGTGGAACAATGCAATCCCTATAGGGAACAATGTTGGAAAAGCCATAGAGAGCAAACCCTCAGTGTTGTATTCGTTAACTGCAGCTGAACCAATGTGTGGCCACTCAATTGACTGTAGCGGAGTTTTTTTGCCTTTGATGAAATTTGTTATTTGGTCAACCTCCGAAGTGGCTGGAGGGAGGGAGGACACAAAAGATGATGGTTGCCACTCATGGGTATTTGGTGGGGAACTTGGGAGAAGGTTTGCTTCTGATTCTGCTTCAGCATTATCTGGGATAGTTGAATTGAAGTGTGGTAGGGAAGTAGATATATCAGTATTGTGAGGTGGTAGGGAATGCAATGCAGTGTGGTCTAGGACAACATCCTTGTAGTAAGGGTCATGAGCTATTTTGAATTGCAATGCAACCAAAACATGAGATCTGCTTAGAAAGCATTCGTAAGCTTTATTTGTTGCTCCAATTCTTTAGATGATTAAGATGTCCAAGTCTTTGACATGCTGAGGTAAGTGTTTAGTTATGGATGAAACATCTTGGGGGAAGCATATGGTGTGGACCCTATATTTGTATTGACCACCTACGGCGTGAGTCACTGCGATATTGGGTTGACCCTTCTTATCAACATTTCCTCAACTTGTGTAAGTGAAGATAAAACCTTAGGTTCCGGGCTGGGTCCATGTTATTCAACTTGAGAAGTGACGATCATATTTTTCAATAATGCATCTACGACTGGTATTGGCACCTTTGTAAACCCTTGTATGTAGCCCAACATATAATTCATTACAACATAAACATGTGTTTGGAGGTGGGAGGTGATCTAATCTTTGATAGAATTGGCACTGGGTATCTTGGAGTGAATGTGTATTTGGTGTGTGATCTTCGATTAGGTTGACATGGTTGGCTATATAGACTGGTGCCTGTGTGTTCAGCTTTTGTCGTTTCATGCAAGCTTTATGGCAACGATGCTCATTTAGGTTGTTTTTGTTGGCTGCATACCTCAACCGAGCCTTTGCATTTTTCTCAGTTCTTGTCAGGCCTACGCAAAATGAGGGAAAAAGGTAACAGTAATTAGGTATAGAGGGTAGTTAATGCATGCAAAAAGTAGAAGTAATTTTTTTTATTGACGTGAAGTGTAACAATGTATGTCTAAACATCATTTTTTTGTTTAATAATGTCGACAGTGTTTGCATTGCTGGTATAAAGTGACCTTTTTAACGTGCAAGACATCCTTAGACTGACGGGGTGAGAGGGAAATGTCCCCCTCCACCTAAATATGTTGCATTATAAAGACATATTAAGAACCAAGAGTGATATATAAATATAGGAAAACTTGAGCACAAATGCACATGGTGAACTGTCGCAACTTACTATGAAAACCAACAACATGCATCAATATTAAAGGTTATATAACTTATGAATGCAAAAACTTATATGTGGAGTAGGTGGTATGGTAAGTATGTATTTGTAAGTTCCTAACATTGTGTGGGTACAGTATAATATGTTTTCTGAGATAGTGCAGGATATTTTTCGTAAATAGATAGTTAAGGGGATGCGAGGAATGCATCTAGTGGGGATTCTGCATGTCGAAAGTCATGTCCTTAACTGCAACAACAACGTGCACTTGGGCTTTCTCTTCTGATTTGTAGACCTCTAGCTTTGTGGTTATTGTGAACATGTAGCGGTGGAATAGAATTGGCTTAACAATCAGGCCAAAACTTGTCGGGTGTTGGTGCAAGAAGTTGTAGCTCTTGTGCTGATATACCCATGATTGATGTAGCAACCTCATCAAAAGTAGTTACCCATGTTGTTGCTGTGCCATCCTCAATGATGAAGTGTAATGCATATTTGTAGTCGCAATGAGAGACATCATGCTTGCATATTTGGTAATACCAAGAGGCGTTTGCAGTTAGATCAAGTTTTTTCTTGCATTGTTGGTTGTTAACAATTGATGTGCATGCTGGATAGCTAAATGAGGACATATTCATGTGTATAATTGTTGCTGCGGTGGAGAAGGTGAGTGTTTTACCTAGTTGTGAGGATGATTTTATGCCTGCGATATCGGTTTCCTCAATTTTTCCAATACTCACTGAAGGGTATGCAATAGTAGAGTCGAGCGAAGTAAACCATGCACAGAGTGCATGAGCCTCAGTTATATTAGGATCTATGAAGATTTGTGTACTAGGGCCTGTGGCTAATGTTGTTCCTTTGAAAGATGTAAATTTTTCTCTCTTAATGCAACAATAGTAGTCCGAGTGATGTCCGTCTTTGCACATAGTTCACTCAGAAGTTTTCCCTCATTATCATTGAAAGCACCCCATAACGTTGCCTCAATACATAGTGTCGAGTTATCACTAAGTAGGACTATGCGTTTGTGGTTGAAAGTACTATCACTTTTCCTTATAGTGGAGGGGGCAGTAATGGATAGTGCAATAGCTAGTAGGTCAATGGTGGATTTGGCAGGGGAGGAGTTGATTTCTGCTATTGTTTTGAAACGGAAAATATATTGCGGTATGTCCACGGACTGATTTGTACTAAGCTTTACAGAGGAATCCAAGTCTAGGATGATGTCCCAAGGAGTTGTGGAGTTGTAATCTTTTTTTGCAGGCCACAAGGTGCCTCCTCTGATTGTGTATGTTTTACCTAGTTGTATTTGGTTGTAGTAAGAAGTTGCAGCTTGGTCAAAAGAAGTCACCACTATATCTGAACTGCTTTTGTCGATAATGTTGAAGCTAAAAACCTAACCTGTGCGTTTGTCTGTGCTATAGTTGTTTAGCTAGCCTTTTTTGATGACCCTGCCTTCAATAGTCTAAAGGATTTGGTAAGGATTTAACAATTTTATTGGCGTGAGTTGCATGCAGTCTACAGGGCATCCTTCATGAGTAGTTGGTGCCAAAGTATCAGTGCGGGCTGTTGGCATGTGTACAACCAGTTGGGGAGGCACAATGTTGGGGCCAATGGAGCCTGTGATGTTGGTGGTTCCTAAACAATAAAATAAAATGGAAATGAATTAGCAAATGGGGTAACGTAAAGTATGAGGGTGCATGCGCTAAACCATAAAGCGGGGTAACCAAGTTATGGTACACATTAAGTGGTTTTTTTAGAGAATAAGCACGTAAAGATATGTACAGTGGGGAAGATGTTCATAGAACACAACAATTTTCATGCTCATTCAAAGTAAAGTATGAAACATATGTACAACAACTATAATGTATTTCTCGTGATAGGCAGTATACAAAACTTCTGACGGTGGTATTAAAATGGAACAAGTACAACATATTTATGCAAGTATAGGTTTATCGAGGTAGCCCTTCAAAAAGAGGTTACTGTGGGTTAGAATAGAAGAGGTGGGCATATGTATGAGCAGTGAAAAGTCGTAGTAGGGGTGAGGTAGGGGCTAAAATTATAGGGACGCAAGATAAGCATTGAATGCAACTCTAATGGAGTGTTCCTCGCCACCAGAGTAGTACTGATCATAGCTTAGCGAATGAAGGAAAGTGTATAATGCGTCAAGCCTAAGGTACGTTGCATTTACCTTGTGCATCATGTCTAAGACAGTGGTTAAATCACTATCAAGAATCATCACTAATGGGATGAGAGACTCTATTATCCTACTAGAAATGGTTGATCATGTAGTTACAACAGAAGTAGCCAAAGAATGGACAAAAGTTGCAAGCGGTGGTTGGACACTTTGTATTGAGCTTTCGTTGGATGCTGCCTAGGTTGCATATGAATGAGGGGACCCATTTGAAGTTACCAGTTCAATCGAGAGGGCTCCCAACAATGGCACTAGAGGTATCATCAGATATTGTGATAATGGATGGACTTCCATTTGGAGTGGCCATAATACCTGAAAAAAGCAACCAACTTTGTTTAGTATAAATTTTTCTTCTACTGACAAGTACAAAAATACATATACATATATATGTCACAGATTTCAATCATTTATGTAGCATTGAAGGTGGGAAAAAGAGATATTGCAAAATAATTTATGTTGGACGTAATAACAAGACATCTTGAGCCTGCATACTCCAAATCCTAGACATTTCATCTATAACATTTGGTCATTCGGAGATTGTATCTCTAGAACATGCAGTATAAGTCCCCATCATGTATACCCACAAGTACGCAAACAAATTGAGGCCAATTGTATATTTGATTGACCAAGTAACAATCTATCGTTAAGGGCAATTAAATATACATATAAATATAAATATGTCAGTCAAATGGGAAGCACTCACCAACAGTAAGCCAACCCATGTCTCCAACAGGCACATCACAACAACATAATATAACAATAATGGAGCTGGTTGTAGTCTTATTATTATTGTCTTCAACGTTATTCATGTATAAATCTACAATAGAAATTTTATAGGGCAAGCATTCATAATGGTCGGGCCAAAGATAGAACCATGATATTTAGTGAATGTCATGCAATTGAGGTGGAGATGTAGTTAAAACAACATTTCAAAAGGAAAAATGATATGTACATTCCTTTCAGTTAGAGAACTAATGAAGAATTATAAACATTGCAAAAAAATTTGGCTCAATGAAACTGAAGTTGCAAATTAAATTACCATCCGATTATCCAATCAGAGCCAACATAATATATAGATTTAGACACGTTTTGAAAATTGTGGTTTTCTGACCATTTGAAGGAAGATTTAGACTTTATTTCATAACAATATAGAGCCGTTGTCAAATACAATATTGAATAGAATATACAATCCTTTTTTCTACTTCACAGTATGCGTGGACGGGGTAAGTGCACCAAGTTGATGGACAAATATACAATCATAGAGCCGCTCAACTTGTAGGGATTATTAGCTATACATGCACTCTAAATTAGAAAAAGTTATATAAATATGAATCGTAGCATTCGGAATCTAGTTTCTAAAATACTAATTTTTGTAAAAAACGGACAAGTTTAGCTATATTAAACACTTAAAATTATATGACTTAGTTTTTTTTTGAAAAAACTTATAAGATTGTAGTCCGTTTGCCCGCATTTTGGATGACCAAATCTTGTTATTTTTTTTTCCTTTGGTGAAACGTTAGATGTAGTTGTCTATCTTGGGATGGATTTTATTTTGTATTTTTTTTAGCAATATTTTTTTTTTTTATGATTTTTTCCGTGAAAGTGGTCTGAAAATATTTAGAAAATGGAGCGCTTTCCGTTTGCCCGCCATAACTATATCAAAAAATATCGAAATCAAATTTTTTTTTTTTTTTTTAAGGTGCATAGAATTTGTCCACGCTTGGGATGGTATAATTTTTATCATATTTTGATAAGCGAAACAAAATTCTGAGTCTTAAACGTAGACATGAACATTCACGGGAAAAAATGTCTTAAGGACCTATTGTTAGTAATAAATTATAAAATGATATTTATCTTATTCTATTCACTTTAAAAACAATATTTTTACAAAGCTAAGAGTCTACCCTACGTGATGGCACCATTTTTGTGAAATGTTTTCAGTTTTTTAGCATGGTTCAAGTCTTTGGAAGAAGCAGATTTGAGGTTTTTTGATCTTTTGCACTTCATAATGACCTTCCATAGCTTTGGTTGGGGAAAAACAAAGATTTTCGAGGCTAAGGTTCGGCAAATAGCTCCGCGATCGCGGTTTTTGTAAAACTACTACATGAAGCGGTTTATAAAGCGCTTCGCGGTTTATAAAGCGCTCGCGGTTTATAAAAAGCTGTATTTCGCGGTTTATAAAGCGCGCTCGCGGTTTATAAACCATATTTACACACATCCCAACGTCCGAATTACCATGTGATTTTTACTCTCTGACCTTACATGCAATTCTTTGCGAAATTCTGTCTTTTTCCAGGCACGTTTTTTTATCACCGAAAGCAAAACATCATGGGAGACAAAAAACGAAGTCAAAAAAGGAAGTCATTAAGTAAAAAAACACCAAACGAATTAGAGGCCAACAAAATTGAAAATCTTTGGCGGATGCGGAAACCGTGAATCTAGAAGAGGTTCATCTTCAATCCCAACTCATTTGTAAGCAATGAAGAACTAGGTAATGTTTCTCTCATCGATGTTGAAGTTGAATTGAATACTCGTGATGAAGAAGTTTTTCTTGTCGATGTTGAAGAAGAATTAAATACTCATGATGTAGCAAATGTTGAAATTGAAGGAGACAATGAAAATGTGAATAAGGAAATTCATGTTGAAAGCGTAGACAAACAAAATTTGACAAAAACACCTCTAGGATTTTACATAAGAAACCTAATTTTTGATTGAAATTGATGAAAACATTTTGAAACCAATGTCTGACAAACTTTCTGAACGACAAATCAGAAGAAAAGCTAGTGAAATTTGGGATAATCATTTTGAAATTTTAAATGATTCCCAAAGATGTCAGTTGTTGGTTAGTTTGATGAAATTGATTAAAATGAGACCTACATTAAACACCTTAGGATTGACAACATCTAACATACGTGGTCAAACCTCTACAATTGTTGAAAACCTTCATGATGCATATCACACTGTTGGTGTAAAGAGACGCACTAGGGATAGTAATATTGTGCGTCGTGTACTTGCTACTAGTGTTGTAAGTGAATCAATAAAAAAACAACGTTTGATTACGCAAACAAGTCGAATGTTGCAAGTTAATCGAAAAACTCTAATGAAAGCAATTGAAAAGGCGTAATATCCTTGATCACTCAATAATGTCGATTTTGGGCATTTTACGCTAGAGCACCGCGTAAGGACAAAAATAATTCGATGCTTTATAAGAGAAGTTGTTATTAAATTTTGGCATGATAACACTAGAGTTTCACCTAATACAAGAGATGTTATAAAGCGGAGAGTTGGTTCTACTAATCGTGAACCACATCCAAGCATTTCTTAGATATGACTCAAACTCAATTTTTTCGTAAGTTTGAACAAGAGAATCTGGAAATTAAAATTAGTCAACGTTTTTGAAATGTTGAAACCATTCTATGTGAAAATCAACCATGCTCGCACCACTTGTTGTTGTAGGCAACATGTTGAATTTGCGATGCATTATGCTAAATTTTTACGTATTCGTTCCATTTTCATTACGAAACTATGTTATCTGAATGTGGTGTTCAAGTTCCACCAATATCTTCTAGGGATTTCATTCCTACTATATTTTGTGAAAAAGAAGTTGGACAATTTTTTTATAGTCAGGATTGTTTAGATGAAAGTTGTAGTACATGCGGCGGATTACCTAAATTGGAAAGTTGCATCCATGAGCAAATGGAAGGTACAATAGGACATAATTTAGTTGAATTTGATAAATATAAATCAGTTGCATACGAGTTGAAAGATGGAAAAGAATCGAAAGCGGTGTGAGCTAGTTCTGAGAACAAATGCCCATTTTTCAATTTATGAGAAAATTTAAGGATGAACTTGTTTATGAGTATGCGAGGCATACACATAGAGCTCGATGGTTGGATGAACAATTCCAGCTATGCAAAGACACATTTCCTATTGGTACTATTGTTTGGTGGTCGATTTTGCGAGAGAATTACACATTGCGACCACAAATGGAGGTTCAATCGCAATATTACAACTCGGTACAAGTTGCCATTTTTGTGCATATAGCATTTCTACATTCTCTGATAGACGAGAGAATGATCAAAATTTTAAGAGAGTACCACTTTTATATCGGTGATGATCGTACTCATTCTCTTGAATTTGTGCAAGGGTGTTTCAGTTATTTTATGGAAACTTGTCGATAGGGACATCCACTTCAAACAACATTATATATGGTGAGATAATTGCACGTCTCGGTTTAAGAATGCACGAATGTTTTATTGGATGAGCGAGAATGCATGTCAAGATGGGTGTGCAACATATTTGGAGTTTCTTTGAATTTGGACATGGAAAAGGAGAGCATGACGGTGCGGGGGCATGTGTGAAAAGAGCTCTTGCAAGAGAAGAGTTGAAGTACAAAGATGGTGCTAAATTAAAAGATGCAAAGAGCATAGTGGAATGGTGTCGACAACATGACCCGAGGTTCTCAAGAAAATTCCACGGTTTGCGAGATATTTTTGGTTGATAGAGGAAAAACATATTGCTAACTACGAGGATTGTATGACACTCTTTGGGTCGGTGATATGCACTCATTTTGTAGCTCGAGCCGCTACTTCGTGGGCCGTATGGACAAGAAAGTTGACATGTTTTTGTGCATCTTGTATCGAATTTGTCACTGTTGAGTGTGATTCACAAGAATGGGTGGAAGGATGGATTTGTAGGCCTCTAACTCCGCTTCCTAGTTATCAACCTCCACAAGCACTACAACTTGTTTCTGAGCGAGATGAATTACAACATCCAAGGACTTTGTGAAATTTCAATTTTGGTGCGACAAGGTATTTATCCAATTATTTATTTAATTTTTGTATTGAGTTATGTCCATTGAAATTTTAATATGTAATTTAAATTTGAGTTTTTCAACCTTGGTTATTTTTTTGTAGGACATGTGTTTGCAGTAATTGCGACAGAAGACAATGAAGAAGGAACAGACTATTTCTTATGTCGTTGCATCGAGGAAAGAAAGAAGTTGACTTCTCCTATTATAGATGGCGAAGAGATTGAGTATCCTACGGGGTCGGTGGTAATTCTTTGGAACTTGGCTTGACGGTATCCATTAAAAACTCCTCTGTTTGGGTGTTTGAAGACTTTGAGACACACGGGAAAATACTCTTATATTCACATCTAGTTCTAGCGACAAATATTCAGATTGTATAGATATCGAGGAAGACCTAATAACAAGATTCTTTGGAAGGTTCGAAGTCGAGATCATGAAGCAATCTTGCTGCTATTCGAGTAGATCCGATCGATGGTTCATTGGAATGAATTTACAATGCTCACATATACAGTATATATTTAATTTCAAGTTTCAATTTATATAGCGTATATATATATATATATATATTATTTTTAGTTTAAAGATCTAGTATATGGTTTTGATTTGAAACTTAAATTTCTTTGACTAACAATTTTATGTTTAGGTTAGTGGTGCGGAAAAGCTTCCACCTTCACGTGGTTGGTATCGTTAGTAGAGAATTTTAAATTCTCGAAGCTAAGAGAAGCTTGAACATTGTTTGAAAAATTTGTAAATTTTGAAAAGTCAAGTTTGTAAATTTTGAAAATATTGTAAATTTTGAAAATGTTGTAAATTTTTTAAATTTTGAAAAAGTTGTAAATTTTGAAAAAGTTTGTAAATTTTGAAAAAGTTGTAAATTTTGAAAAAGTTGTAAATTTTGAAAAGCGACTCCTCTAGGTGCCACGAGTCTGAGTAGTCACCCGTCGAATTTGAGCGATATTTTGGTCTCGGGGCTCTTAAGGGACGTGCGCGAGCGAAGGATTCGGTGCCACTGCCCACCGTTTGCAAAATACGGCGTTTGTGACCTTAAAGCGGCTCACATTGCACTATTGTAGAGGTTCGTATGCCGAGGTGTCGGATCGAGCGAGGCCTCTCTAGGTGCCACGGAGTTCGAGTAGTCACCGGCAATTTGAGCGATATTTTGGTCTCGGGGCTCTTAAGGGACTAAGCCGAGCGAAGTAGCCGGAATCAACGACCCTTTCGCGCACCGAAACACCGCCTCCTCTAGCGTTCACTGGCCACCGGACGTGCCGCGCGGCGGTTCGGTGCCACGGCCCACCGTTTGCAAAATACGGCGTTTGTGACCTTCTAGCAGCTCCATTGCACTATTTCGCGCGTTTGCAAACATTAGGACAGCGAGAGCACCGAAATGAGAAGGAAAAAAATGAGAGAGGCTATTGTAGAGGGTTTGTATGCCGAGGTGTCGGATCAGACGAGGCCTCTCTAGGTGCCACGAAGTTCGAGTAGTCACCCGGCGAATTTGAGCGATATTTTGGTCTCGGGGGCTCTTAAGGGACTAAGCCCGAGCGAAGTAGCCGGAATCAACGACCCTTTCGCGCGCCAGAAACAGAAACACCACCTCCTCTAGCGTTCACTGGCCACCGGACGTGCAGTAGCGCAGCGTTGTTCGGTGCCACGGCCCACCGTTTGCAAAATACGGCGTTTGTGACAACCTTACTGGCTGGCTCCATTGCACTATTTCGCGCGTTTGCAAACATTAGGACAGCGATGAGAGCACGAAATGAGAAGGAAAAAAATGAGAGAGGCTATTGTAGAGGGTCCGTATGCCGAGGTGTCGGATTAGACGAGGCCTCTCTAGGTGCCACGAAGTCCGAGTAGTCACCCGACGAATTTGAACGATATTTTGGTCTCAGGGCTCTTAAGGGACTAAGCCCGAACGAAGTAGCCCGGAAGCAACGACCCTTTCGCGCACGAAACACCGCCTCCTCTAGCGTTCACTGGCCACCCGGATGTGCGGTGCAGGCGGTTCGGTGCCCACTTGCCCACCGTTTGCAAAATATAGCGTTTGTGACCTTCTGGGCAGCTCATTGCACTATTTCGCGCGTTTGCAAACATTAGGACAGCGAGAGCACCGAAATGAGAAGGAAAAAAATGAGAGAGGCTATTGTAGAGGGTCCGTATGCCGAGGTGTCGGATCAGACGAGGCCTCTCTAGGTGCCACGGAGTCTGAGTAGTCACCCGTCGAATTTCAACGATATTTTGGTCTCAGGGCTCTTAAGGGACTAAGCCCGAACGAAGTAGCCCGGAATCAACGACCCTTTCGCGCACCGAAACACCGCCTCCTCTAGCGTTCACCTGGCCACCCGGACGTGCCGGCGCAGGCGGTTCGGTGCCACGGCCCACCGTTTGCAAAATACAGCGTTTGGCAACCTTACACTGGCTCCAACTGCACTATTTCGCGCGTTTGCAAACATTAGGACAGCGAGAGCACCGAAATGAGAAGGAAAAAAATGAGAGAGGCTATTGTCGAGGGTCCGTATGCCGAGGTGGTGTCGGATCGAGACGAGGCCTCTCTAGGTGCCATGAGTCGAGTAGTCACCCGGCCAATTTCAACGATATTTTGGTCTCGGGGCTCTTAAGGGACTAAGCCCGAGCAAGTAGCCGGAATCAACGACCCTTTCGCGCACCGAAACACCGCCTCCTCTAGCGTTCACTGGCCACCGGACGGACGTGCGCGCAGGCGGTTCGGTGCCACGGCCCACCGTTTGCAAAATACGGCGTTTGTGACCTTACTGGCGGCTCCATTGCACTATTTCGCGCGTTTGCAAACATTAGGACAGCGAGAGCACCGAAATGAGAAGGAAAAAAATGAGAGAGGCTATTGTAGAGGGTCGTATGCCGAGGTGTTGGATCAGACGAGGCCTCTCTAGGTGCCATGAGTCGAGTAGTCACCCGGCAATTTCAACGATATTTTGGTCTCAGACGAATACTTCCTATGTTGATCAACTAAAGTTATATCATATTGATAACAATACAATTTACAAGCTCAAAGGATGATCTAATGTCATATTTTATCGAATGAGATAGTTTCAGGAATCAAAAGTAAGAAATCAAGAAAACTAGGATGAGCTGAGTCTTTACTTCTTTAAGATACAATTTACAAATGACTCATATAAATTGTCACATTTAAGGAAATAATTACGTAAGAATAAAAATAGAGTACAATAAGGTCCATCATCCATTATAGATTGCAAAGGAAGTAGATTGTATTAAAAAGGCGACATTCAACTTATAATCAAAGCTAAATGATCAAAGTACAAACTAAGATATACATCAAGACTAATGAAATAAAATTGAAAGCATATGTTTAAAATTTTAGCTCTAAGAACTTGTCAAGCTTCAAAGATTAAAAAATTTATAAGAAAAGTTTTCCAGTGATATTTCAATATGATTAAGTCTAAAAATTTGCAAAATATTGCAAGAAGGAGATAGAATAAGCTTTGAAAAAGTAGAAAGAACATAAACAAACTTCAATAGAATAAAATACATTGCATCCATAAGGTTATAATTTATTAAATGTAAGGAAAATTTCTATACAAAGAGTGTATCATATGCAGCACTTGTATGATAATCATGGTTAAATGAGTAAGATGCAAAGCAAGTTAGAAAAACACTAAAGAGGAGAACCAATTTCCATGATTTTTTGAAGTCATGAAGAATAAGTACACAATATATGAGAAGAAATTTGTGAAGAGGCCTTTAAAGGTCTGAATTAAAAATTAAATACAACAAGGAATGAATCTCAGAAAATATAGATTACAAGTGTACAATAGGTACAAAAATTATCTAAATACCATAGCTCTTACAAGGAAATCACAGATTGAGAGAAAGATGAAATAGTTATGCATGTACAAAAAGAGTTCATGTTCTTTAGAGATATAGTTTCTTAAATGAAATAAAATCATTAAGAAAAACCTCTTATTCATAATAGTCAAGAAACTCAAAACTACTTAGAAGATGACAAAGTGTGCATATAGAATCATAATCTACATGTATTCAAGAAGACAGTTCACAGATCCACATCATCATTGAAGGTAGAAGATACATAATTTAAGAATACAACTTATTCAGTTAGTTTAAAGTTTTAAATGGCTAAGTATAGTTTTGAGTTTTCAAAAAAATTAACTTATTTAAACAAAATAAAAAACTAGAGAAAAATAATGAGAAAAATAAAAAGTAATCAACCTACTGAAAAATATCCATCTTTCTCACTCCCAAATTCTAAGTCCGCCATTTCATTACTTTCTCCACTAAATCCATAACTAGAAGTAATACACTAAATCCACCGAACAAAGATCAAAACCCACTTTCTCAGAGTTAGCAATAATACCAAAATAACCAAATTTATAGCCTTATTTAACCAACACACATGGATATATATATATATATATATATATATATATAAGAATCAAATAAAGTGTGCTCAGACGCGCACGTCTCGAAAATATATATGTACATGTATAAGTTCATAATGTATGTATACGAGATCTCGAACTAAGCACGTGCCATAATGTACATATGGGACCACATGCGGTCGCAAAAGGCTAGATATATATCTGATGGATTTGTGAATAGATGTACTCATGACCACATATATGTGGCATCCAAGTGGACTATAAATCTACTCATGAAACATCTTCCCTCTCTTCGCCTGCTTTAGAAGTAGCACGTCCACGACACAGGGATGTAGTGGAGGAGATGCCACTACGGATTTCATCCGTGTGGTCCTAGGTGTCTCAAGCATGCTGACCTAACTGCACATTCATAAACAACAAGTTTTTAACACCCAAAATTTTAAAATACCTAAAATTTAGAAACTTGTACAATTTAGTTAAAATGCATGTGCGATCTTACATGCAATGTCATGATCCCTATCGATTTGTTGTTGGCGCTTTGGGGACAACAATAGACTCACGAGGGTAAGCTACATACAAATAATTAATTTTCAAATTAAATATTTCACACTCATATATATACCTACAAAATTTGATATTGTAGATTTAAGTTTAATAAGAAATAATGAACCTCAAAATTTAACAAATTTAAAAAATTGTGTACCTCGGTTAGTGGATTTGCGAGATCTTATGGCGGTATCTCGGCAGCCTCCACGATCTGCATATGTGGAGGAGTCTCATAGCTTGATCATAAGCTATACAAAAAACATGTACAAATCAATTTATTAAAATCTACTTAAGAGCTATACAAAAAACATGTACAAATCAATATTTAGTTACTCAAGAAAGAATAAAAATACATTATTAAATTTTATCTTCTATTTAGGCTAAATACATAGGATCTATAAATGTTAGCACGGAGGCCATCTATCTTCATATGTATTTGTGTCCAAAGGTTGGGATGGAGAATACTCGTTATCTAGTAGAAGCGAAGTGGATATAGAGTGAGACATTGGTCACATTGGGAGCTTTTTGTACAGGAATAACAACTTCAAAATCTGTGATCGGCGATATGTGTTGCTTGAACAAGGAGAATGAGGAGGAACATTCTCCTTTGCCGCGCTACATGCGGTTTTGATTTAGTGTTTCCGGTCCTCTATGTTTCACCCACGGATAACCCCTTGTTTACATGATCGTGATCTCTCTCAAAGGGTTCTTAGGAAAGATTTGACCATGTCTTCCTCCTTAGTGTTTGAATTAGGGATTTACTTAGATTTAAATACGATATGTTTAGGGAGGGCATTTATCCACCAATTATTATTCTCTTTTTTAATGTTTTACCATCTCACAATCAGGAGCAGAATGCCCCAAAAAAATACATCTCCTACATCTGAAACCTGTAGGCCCTTATAGTCCAGAGGATGAGTGCAAGTTTGATTTTGCACTTTAAGATTAAGGTGGGTTGGAAGATTCTTTGAAGTATCAATCTCAACTAGGATTCTTGCATATACATTGTATGTGTGAAATCATAGGTTTGGGATTCGACGTTAATGATGTTTCCCAAGGTATTTCCTATGGATATCAGACAACTATGGTCCTAAAATTATAGGGGTAAGTGGGGTAATTTGATCTAGATTGGTTTGTGTGATAAAGATTCAGTGAGAGGGTTGAATGATGTGAACCATGGTTTTAAGATAAGGTACCTTTGTTGGAAAACCCAAAGTTGTTTAGAAATTTTGTCCTTGTCAGCTATAGAGGGGAAAAAATAATAAAAATTCCCTTAGCATAGGGGTAGAGGTCTAACTTACCCGCTAGAAGCGGGAACCAATTCTTGGAGATCTAATCATGGAGGATAGGGAGGCTAGGCTAAAGATGAGTGAATCTACAGATCAAGGCATGATCTTGGTAAAATGAATATATTTCGAGGACTTCATCGCCAAAGGTTACACTTGGGTTTCTCTTAGTAGGCCTCATGGTTTTGATCTATGTCTTCTTTTACAAAACCTCATTAAATGAGTGATTGACTAAAGCTTTAGTTGTAGCAGGAGTTTCCAAGCTATCAACAAGGGAGAAAACCCTAGTGTTTGCACCCCTAACAAAGATGTTAGGATTCACTCAACCTCCCAATGGGTTATTAGTGTCCCCAACAAAGATAACGAGGATTTTCCATTCCTCCTTGCAAGTTCTTGGCAACATTGGTGCGGTAGTGTCGAATCAACCCCAACAATGGCTCCATTGCCACTGCGATTTGAGCAAGCTGAAGCCCCACACCCAGTGCCCAAGAATATTTCTAGAAACAAACCCTTAGGGGTCTACATGTTACTGCGAGAGGGGATGTAGTTTCTAAAATGAAAGGACACCTCCATCACGTAATTTCACACAACCCTACGTGTGCACATATATATGTCCGCCGCCTCCAAATCTATTAGGGTTCATATGAGTGGTGGAGTTAGGGTTCGCAGGAGTTGTCATAAATTGGAGGAGTTGTCTATTAAGGGTACAATGATGTTGTAAATTCTTAAATCTCAGTACACCAATCCATATAAAACTTATAATCATATGGAAAGGACGCATAGATTTTTTTAGATAAAAAGTGCGAGAGGATTTAACCTTTTTACATTTCTTCATCACTCTTATCATTCATTAAAGAGATTTGTAACTAACCTGCGTAAAACTCACGGGAGGCATGCCAGTAGCTTCAGTTCCCTGAGCAGATGATGACCCGCCAGGCTCCTGTGTATAAAAGAGAAAAATATTAATACATGTGCAACATACACGTGAAACAAATTATAATAATAATCTAGTGCAATTAAATGATTTATTAAAAATGTAAGTTTGTACAACTTGAAACTTACGTTTGAAACACGCCCAACCGCATGATAGCTAGCATGTCAACACCGGATGTTTCCTTCTCACCGGCTCTTGCTATTTAAAATAAAATAAAAAATTAGTTTTTACATGTATGTACATGAAGTACAATCATATATATATTAATATCTCAAACATGTGAATTAAACTATTGTACATATATATATTATTTAAATTTATTTAAAATTTACTGTGAAAGACCAATATCGGTGGCTCCGAGTTCAAAAACATTCCCGACATCTCATCTATAGAAAAAAAAAATCCGTGAACCAGCAAATGATGTCTCGCTGCGGTGCATACGGCACCACATGATCCACGGTGGTGTGGTGCACTAGAAGGCAGCACCCACCAACATCACCGGATGCAATCTGGGTGCTTATCTTTGGGTGAGAGTGTCGATGAGCTCCTCAATGCATGCGATGTATCAATCTCCACAACCTCCTTCACTTTGTAGGAGGGATAAGCGAAAGCAATGGGGTTTTGGGGCATGGGGATCTAGGGTGACCTACGCGTGCACAGTGCTCATGCGAGCCACCTCCTCGACCAAAAAGTCTGAAAAGTCAAAATAATTCGGGACCTCATTGAGCACAAACTCACAATATAATTTCTTCAAAAAATAAAGAGGAACCTCATTGTTGTTGCATGGTGGATAATCAAAAACCATCCACCATCGGTCCCAAAAATTGTTTTTGATTCTATCATCATGGCACCAATGGATTGGGAACCGTTTGCAAGTAACTGCTGGGGGGGCATTGGTTCTAGGGTCGGTAAATAATGCACAAATGAGGTCTTTTCCAATTTTTTTGTCTTTGATGGCCGCATGAGATAGTTTATCCGCATACCACCGCCTACAGTCACTTCTAAAGGTGTTCCATCTATGTATTTGGTTGGTTGCAGACTCGACTTCGCCAATCAATGTTTGCGATGTATTGGCTAAAGTCATGCGGGATGGATTTGTAGCATGATTTTGTCTTATAGTTTGAATTAGGTTCTCAATGACAATTTTATTTTCTTGGATTCTTCCAATGATATTATCTTGCGTTCCTGTTGGCTCAGTGGGGACAGAAGGAGCCACAGGGGGCGGATCTATGTTTGGAGGAGGGTTTTGAGGAATGTTCGGAGGGTTTTGAGGAATGTTCGGTGGGTTTTGAGGAATGTTTTGACGGTTTGCACGAGCCGAGCTTGCCGACCAACTGATAAAACAATAAAATTGTATACATAAACAAACAATTCACAAAACCCATGAAAATGCCAAAAAAAACCTAAAATGCAAAAAAAACAACCTAAAATGCAAAAAAATGATTACAATCGGGGACTTACCTCCTCGTCTTGGCGGCATGGTTGAATCTATCGCTATCCAGAAGTCCGATGAGCAATTTTGAGATAGTATTGAAAGTGCGAGTGAAAAACGTTTAGGAAAAGTCGCGGTTTGAATTGAAAATTAGGAAAATAACGAGTCGCGGGACTGTTAAATTTTGTCTCAGAGTTCCGCGATCGCGGTTTATAACCGCGCTCGTGGTTATAAACCGCGATCGCGGAACTAGGTTCGGTAATTACCGAACCTAGAATTCAATAACCGCGATCGCGGTTTTAGGACCGCGCTCGCGGTTTTAAAACCGCGATCGCGGTACCTTTATTTCGGGTTTTTATGTCCACGGAATTGTCCACGGAACTTGTCTAACTAAAATTAAGACAGAATTTATCTTATGCTATGCACCCCAAAGACTTACAAAACCTCGAAAACTTGCTTGCAGCAAAAGAAAGGCACAATAGCTAAAAAGTATCGTACTCACAAAAATCACCCTTACTCCTGCATTATAAGAAGTTCATTTCGATGCAACTTACTGGAAATTTCATAAACAATCTTGGACGCAGGCAACACTGGATATTTATGAAGTGAGTGCTTTGCATGATAAGAATCATTAGCATGGTTAACTAATCTTAGCAATGTGAAATTGTTAACATTTATGGCTAAAATTGGAGAATATAGCGATTAACAGTTTTAGATACCAGCATACGAAATTTTTTCCACATCGTTCAAGTGCTAGGTTTAAATGTTGTCTGCAACAGTCTTTAAAGAAGAACATTGGTAGTTTCATGACAAGTAAAATAGGCCCTATTTGACATGTAACATTATAGATAAAATCCAAAAAGAACAGAACGTTGCCAGTGCATAGAAATGCTTGTCCAAAAGATGCAGTGCACAAAGCAGAGAGTTGTTTTCCTAGTCGTATCTTTGGGCCAATTGGAATTATAATTCAGTAAAATAAGAAGCAGAAGCAGCTAATCTAATTGTCAAATATGGACAGTAAATATAGGCAGTATTGCCTCTCAAGGTAACATGTCACAACTTCCTGCAATGAATGATTCTTATACTGGCATTGAAGAGTGAGACGTATATAGAAAGGCCACAATGGCATAGAAACAAAATAATAATTTGCAAACTTGTTATATTTCTGAGATGTGGTGTATATGAGGCGAGAAGGGTGTTGAAAGTGCTGGCAAAATCAATCCAGTGGAGATGGTGCAGGATGAAAACTAAAAAAAGCAGGGGTGTATTTATAGATAGAGAACAGCTACAATAGATCCACTACTGTTGCAACAACCACAGTTATGAGAGGAGAGTTCTACAGGAAAAATCCAAATGTATTTATTGCAAAGCGGTGGATGTATTTATGCAGTGTGGTGCATACGTAGCATGGGAGACAGATGGGACTATGAAGCAGGTGGCTGGGAGGGTCGGTGGAGTCCGATATTACAATTAACAACTGTGATTTCTTTTCTGTTTCTTCAAACAGCTATGCATACGTTGGTAATGGCAAACTTTAATGTTTTAATGTTTGGGCATGAAGATATTTTAGATATTTTGTATAACGGTGGCCTGGAAATTGACGATAGCAGCTAAAATTCATATCAATAGCCTGTCTTATAAAAACATACCATGAGCGCATGCACCATTGAATAGTCACATTATACATAGTTGATATGATGAGGACCGGAAAATGTAGCTGGTGAATTGACGTGGCACCATTGAAAGGAGAGCCGGTGTGAAAATCCACATGATCTTTGAAAAGTGAACCCTGGTTCGAATGATTTTCATGGTGCGTTTAAAAAATAATGCATGAAATTTTGTTTACCATTTCCTACGATGACGAAACTGATCAAGATTAACAATAACATAGAGTGGAAGCTTTTCTCCTTGACGTACGTGAATTGAACGGATGGAAATATGTGGAGTTTGCCATTTGTGTGTCACAAAAAGTCATTTCATAAACAGTTGGATAAATGGCGTATGCAGCTGTAATGAAGTCAAGTCATTGTTTGTTGTTACTTTTACATATTGGATGACCTGTCATTTCCTGCCTGCTTTGTCTTCACGGCAATCCAAAGTATACACACTTTTCTTTGTTTTCTATTCTACGTGGAACATTCTCTGATAACAAATTAAATCCAGAATTGTGTGAACGTGAAGTTGAAGCAGAAAAGAAATGCCCATCACTCAAATCACTCTCTTTTAACACGTCAAACCTTCAAATATGTCTTGCTCAAATGCCAAAAATATGTGTAATGGTTGGTTGGTTGTTTACGTCAAACCTATGATTCTTTCATGTTGTGAGTTTTTAAAAAAGAAAAAGAAAATTCAATAAATATAAAATAAAATAAAATGGTGGCCGGAAAATTTCAGTTGGAAATAGAGTCACCGGAATTTGACAGTTTCCAGCAGGAGCTTCTTCAAAGTGGACGCCTCCGGCGAATTAATATATATTAGTAAAATATGTATTAATTGTAATATTAAAATATATTAATTTCTATTAGTAAAGGTTTATACAATGATAATTTATATATTGTGAGAATAACCCGGGAGTATATTATTAATATATAACAATTATACACTAATCATATATATATATATATATATATATATATATATATATATTCATTCTCCCAAAGAAATAGGGAAAAGCAAATAGTGTGGGAGAATAAGTGTTACATTTATAACTTTGGTAAGGATGATATATATATATATATATATATGATATATATATATATATATATATATATATATATATATATATATATATATATATATATATATATATATATATATATATATATATATATATATTCACTCTCCCAAAGAAATAGGGAAAAGAAACTAGTGTGGGAGAATAAGTGTTACACTTATAAATTTGGTAAGGATGAAATTTGCATGAACCTAGGCAATAGTAGTAGTGCACAATTGTGTATTTATCAAAATTTAATAACTTATCATTTTCAATTTTGTTTAGAAAACCATCTTAAGGGTATAATTAGTTGTAGTTCATTCATTTGCTTACAATGATTCCAATTGCAACAAAGAGGAAATTTGTAATAATAAATCAATTTTTATTTAAGCCTTTTGTACAACTAGTTGGATAAGGGGAAAACAAACCATTCTTAATGAAATTTATTTCAATATTCAAGTAAACAAGGATTGTCAAAAATACAAAAATCAACATTTAGTTCCCATCCAAGAGTACTAGCCTTTAAAATTAAACACATTTGCAATGTAACTCCTAAACACAATTTTGATTTGTGAGAACTTAATTTCCATAACAAGATCATTACAAAGATCACTTTCATATGAAGTAATTTAAAACATAATAAGCCACTTGCAAGGATCTAACCAATGTATAAAATTACATCCCATATACTACTGGTATAGTTTACAAGTTGAGGGGTAATAATATTGCAAGCTACAAATTCACATGCCTTTCTTCAACAAGAACACTTCATCATTAGAGGTCACCATCTTCATCAAGACATACACACAAAATTATGGGAGAGTAGGAAACACTCTCCACCCTAACAAATATCCAATGAGGGAGAGAAGCTTTCTCCCTCATTGGCCCCCGATCCCCAAAGCAAGGAAGCAATGAGGGTTATTTAGACAACCTTGGAAAATACAAAAAAAATTGCTTCCACATACACATTCACTCAAGACAATAAATGAAATAACACAATAACAATTTTACCACAAGATAATAATATCAAAACACAAATGCTTCATACTAAAGCCATGGAGGAGAAAATAACATGGGGGTTCTTCGATGCCTCCCAAGGGCTTGGGTGTCTACTTATGAGCCTCCAAAACTCCATCACAATACAAACAACACTCTTATGCCTCCCTCCAATAATGTACACAACTCTTATGCCTCCCTCAAGAAATCAACCCACTATTATGCCTCTTCAAGAAATAACAAGATAAAAATCACATTTATCAACTAGGTGGACATCCCAACCCAACTCCCTCCTAGAATAACCAATAAAATTTATCTTATGTCTCTCTCAAATTTTACCCCCATTTCCATTTCTCCCACAACCTAAGAGTCAATTCTATTTCCAAAAATCCTAACCAATGTAACAATCAACATCTACACATAAGAGCACAACAAAATAAAACAAGGTAAAAACAAAGGTGGAGATATACGTCACAAATGAAGAGTATCATTACACAACAAGCTCCTAGCATTCCAAAATCCTAAGAAAACACCATCCACTCCAAACTCCATTCTCAAGCAAGCTCCCAAAATTACAAACATTCCCCAAAAAGGAGTAAGTAACCCCCAATACTTCCCAAAAACTCTAATAAATAGAAAAGATGGCAAGGGGGGTGATGTGGGTCCATATAGGATGCCACATCATTCCTTCTCCATCCCACACTACCAAAGTCAAACCCATACCCCAAGGCACAATAAATGGGTTGTTGAGAGGTATGACAAATCTCTTACACACACCACTCCAACCCACACTCTTAAGAACAAATAAATAAAAACATGTAAGAAAGTGCAATTAAACTCACCTTTTTCCTTCCAAAATAACTAATGGGGTTTATTTTTGACCCCCAACCCATAGGTAGGGTTGGTATAAGAAATTAAGAGGTGTGGGACAAACTTAGCTTGTCCCACAAGCCTCCAAAATTGGCCCTTAAGGCCAAATCCGAATTTCCCAAGTAGGGTGGAGTGTACAACACTCAAAATCACATACACTCAACTAATAACCACAAGAAACAAAGACCCAACCACTCTAATAATTGAATCCTTTTTGTCACATCCAAAATTATCTTAATAATATGATTAGTTCACTTAATTAAGACACATAAACCAATTAATGATAAAAGGGAATTACATCACAAATTAAATCACATACACCAAAATTAAATAAAAGAAAGGAAAATAACTACACACAAACCCCTTGGTCACAATTGGGGTCATCCCCCATGGGAACCCCCTAACAACAAATAACAAGACAACAACATTACACAAGTTGCCATGGTGACCAGTTGCCAATACCCCACATTCCTTCGTTGTTGGTCTCCTATCCCCGTAGTTTATTGTTGTGATATAATTACCTGTAAAAATCACACAATACCCCTTTGGCCTCATGGCCATATTAACGATGTCGAAGTAATAAAACACTTATATCTAAATATCAATTTCAACATCAAATATCATAACTACTATTGCTAAGACTAAGTAATTCAATAATTACTCCAATTTTCAACATTTAGATTCTACTCATACACCAGTTTGCAACTAAGATCATAAACCAACCTGAATAATCTAATTTAAACAATACTTGTTCACAATTTCACCAATTCTCCAATATTAAAGAAATCACATAATAAATTTGAACATTGTAACAAAATCAATACAAAAATAATTGAAATATCAAGATATATCTAAATTGATGACACATCATCATCTTCCATACTAAATGTCTATCAAAATTTAATTAGTTCGGAATACTGTAATGTCTATCCTTCAATTTCCATATCACAATGTGTTAATGTTGTTTGTTTATTAATATTTAGTACAATGCACAATGATGTCTATGTGTACAATCACACGGTGTTAGATTAAATATAACAAAAAAATATCGAAGAGTAATGATATCAAAATCAATTTATAACAAGGAAACAATTCTAGCTAATTATCTTATCCTTAAATTCCCATCAGGGTCCACAGTATGACATACAATCAAAATAATAACCAAAACACAATAGTAATCATGATTTCCCACACATTTTATTTGTATGCTAACTAGAATACAACAACAAGGTTTGAGATTATAATCAATTTGGAATTGATAACATGGTTCACATAGATTTAAAGAGGAATGGGAATTACATTTTCAATGCTATATGAAAAAGGTTTTTTCAACAAATTCCATTTTATTTTGTTGTGGTTATTCACATTACTCTTTCTAGCGAACAAACGAATGCTATTGTTGAAATATTCACTGCTAGCTTTGTCTAATCTAATAGTTTTTCTACTCATTAATAATTTCTAATAATCAAATGTTGGATTTTCATCTTTGAGATCTGTGACAAGTTGTCGAAATTATTTTTCTCTTGGATTTTTCCTTCTTGTCTAAATACCTTATCCAATGTAACAATTTTTTTGAATTCTTCTCATTATAGTTTTGCACGTCTATTATTATCATATGGTGGTTTATAACTAATAGGAGGCATTTTCCCTAAATATCCTACCAGAATCATAGACACACCACTAAAAATGATGTTTATTTTTGTAGGAAATGCTTACTGAAGGTGGGAGTCTATGATTTCTATAAAACTGTGTACAATGAGGCTCATTTCATCAATCAATATATATAAATTATTTGTCAAATCTCTTCTTGGAAAGTTGTGAGCCTTGTTCCTTCTAATTCTGTGAAATATTCAATCGAGTTTTGATGTTGTGAATGGATCGTTGAGACACTAATATTAAATATTGCATCTTATGTTGGTGGAAGTAATATAGAAGAGGAGAACATTCTAGGAATGATGCATCTAAAAGTTCTTGATGAATGGTGCCAATCACATATGATTTTCAAGTTCTTGTTGTTCCTTGAATTATCATGAATAATGGAAAGACATTTTGATGTTGATGATAATGTGTCATTATTATATCAAGTGTTTATTTTTGTTTAACACCTAAGGTTTCATAATTGATATTTGGGGCTAATTCATCATCTATAACCAACCCATTATCTTTCATGTTGCTTATGAATTTTATTACTTTATTTGTGTATTCTTCACCTTGATATTCATTATTCCATGGTGCTTTTCTATCAATATCTCTTCTTCCCAACATATCTATTTTAGTTACTTATAAAATTTGACCACGATAAAGCCTAAATATTATTTCCCATTACATCCATTGTATTTTGTTAAATAAGTTGATTAACTTCATCTTCAAAATCACTACTATTATCAACCTCTTCTATAATAGTCCTTCTCTCTACATGTCAAGAATTATAATTGAATGAATCTCGATATGATTTTATTGAATCAAAATTAATTTTGATATCTCTTTTTATATCATGAAATTGATTGTAAAATAATAAATACGACAAAAAAATCAACCCACTTATTTGATTCACGTGAAGGGATGGAGGAAAACCTTGGGAATGCTCTCAAAAAAGCTGCCAAATTCATGATCTCCCATTTTTCATCTCATTTTCTCCTTGGGTTATATGTCCAAGATTTAACAACATCAATAAGTGATACACTTTCCATGAAAAATGGCCTATTCTTGTACTCATCAATGAAATCTTTTACATGTTGTTTATGGTCATATTCATCAATATTAGTTACTGGTTAGAACATCTCACGAGAAACATTCAAACTGAAAAATAATTTACTGCCCTATACCAATGGAAGCTCCACCAACATGTGACATGTTTTTTGTGCCCCAATGTGTCTTTCAATAGTTATTTTGGTTAGAACTATCTTATATTCTCTTGTTGTCATTTCATTTGGGTTTACAATGTTTGCAATCCACATGAACATTTGATGATATGTTTCAGAACTCTTTTCTTCTTTTGTTGCATACTTTGTAATATAGTTGATTATAACATGTTTGGGAAAAAAAGTTTCCAATCTACATTTTCTCTCCACAATTGTAATGTGTAGTGATTCTTTGAATTTACTCTATCATGATTTCTTGCAGGTTGAAAATTTTTATCTCGTTTCTCCAAGTCCTTATATAAATTTGATGCCTCGAGATTCAATGGCCATGGTACATTATACCTATAAAATATAATAATCCATTATTAGTTCTTCCGAAGATGTTTTCTATTTAAATTTATTTACTTGAATATTTGAACATCTTACCTACAAACCATTCTTCCTCTTTTCTTACATAGGAAGGCACCATCTCTACACATTGTATGTTGTTATACGTAGTTGAGAATCTCTTAGTAGTTGCATTCCATATCCACTTGTGTAATTTGTATTGTATTTCTAAGACATGGATGTTGTGTAAAATTTGGGTAGACCTATAATTCATAGTGTTGGTGCTCAATTTGATCTCACCCCATTTGTCCTTGAAATTCTTTAGTTTGCTGGCTCTGTCGTGTTTTCTATCTCCTGTATTGATGCATGAAAAACTCTTTCCTCCATTTTGTTTCCATGACTAGTCCCTTCCTTTGGTCGAGGATCACTTTAAATCCATAGTTTTCTTTCCGTTCCTCTCCCCATGTGAAAGATCTGTAACTTGGGCATAAAATCAGGGTTTTTCCCTTCCTTCCATTTTTCCGTAGTCACATTTTGTTTTCGCTATCATTTTTTGTCCCAAAATTTGTGGAAACTGACTGGATGCTGCTCGAAAGATCATATTTGGGCCTTATATCATATCCAAATTCTCTTTCTTGAAAGAAAGATTCATTTCCAGGCTCAAATGGTGATTTTCCTGCATTTTATGGTTTAATGAGTGTGTTTTTCCCTGTCAAATTTACATCTCTTAGCATCTATCGAAACGTGGCCCTTTCTAGTTGGATGCGGCTTGGTGGGACACTTTGAAAAATCTAAGGCTCGCTTCAACTCAAAAATTTTCCACGTGGAGTGCGAATGCTTATCCTGAAAATTCGCTTTTGGTTTGACCTTGGAGTTGCGTTGGGGAGACATGTGGAGGTTTTCAATGCCTTGCCTAGACTTAGACAAATTTTTCATGTAGTAAGTCTGACTTTGGTGCAGAACATGGACACGTGGAGGGCCAACACTCATTTGAGGATCAACATCAGGGTCCCACCTTAACATTTACGTGTGGGAGACATGTGGAGGCTTCCACCAATCCCTGCTCTATAATTAAACTTTTTAAAGCAATTTTTAAGGCCTAGGACACATGGAGGGATCTGCGCCTATTTGGGGATTAGCCCCTAAATTTTATTTTCATGAAGTACCTGGGAGGACACTTGAGGCTTCCGCTCACTCTGCCCTTGCTTGGACTTTTCAACTGCCAAGAAAAACTGTCTCGGACCCTAGACACATGGCACCTTCTATTGATCCTTCAAATTTCTTAACAACTGCGCTGCAGACCGAGACATGTGGTGATCCCGTGCTTGTTTGGGTCTCCGCTTTTGGGGACCATCTCAAAATGCACCATTGAGACATGTGAAGGCTTTCGTTGTCTCTTTTATTGCTAAGACTTTTTCAAAGGCCAAAAGGAATTTTTCTTGGGCCGAGGGCATGTGGAAGGCCCGCACTTGTTTGAAAACTTTCCCCTGTACTTCTCCTTTGAAGTTGCGCAAAGGAAACACATGGAGAGCTATAATATAAAGTAGAAAAGGGGTAGAATCAACGGTTGCTATGCATTTCACTTGTTTTTCCACCTTTTTTTCTCCAAGACACTGGAGATACGAATATGCATTATTTTTCATCATTTATCGATGAAATTACTTGTCATTTTTGTCTCCAGAAAGTGCCATTAAATGGATTTATAACTTAAGTTATGAGTCCAAGAATTGTTAAGGTTGATATTTTGAAATTGGAATTACTTTAGAACTTGCAAAAACGTGATTTACCAGAGAAGATGGATGCAGGGCCAAGTTGCAAGGGAAAGAGAGGGAAAATGATGAAATGATAGAGGTTTCAGGCACAAAAGATGAAAAAGGTGTTGCCTCGAGGGCTAAAAGGATTACCTATCAGATCCAGCTGTACATAGCCTCCAAAAAATGATTAAAATGGGGATTTCTCGCAAGACAGAATCATAATGATTAGAAGGACTACCAAAAGGTTATGGCATGGCATCCTAGTCATTAGTCGAGGGCCTGATAAATGTGATCAATTCATAATTGGTCCACTTGGAAGCTTTCGGATGTAAATTTGTTAAACGTCGATTTCTGAGGAAAATTGGTAACAAGCAAAGGTCCCTCAAATATTCTTCTTTGGGGGGAAAATTTGGGATGAGGGAGTGAGTGAAATGTATAAATGTAGTGAGAATACTCTTACAAATGTTTGAGGGGTTGAATCCTTAAGATAAAATTTGAGGGAGCTCGTCTTCCTGAGAGACAAATTCGAGAAACATGTTAATATCCCATGTTTTAAATTTCAATCAAGTCAAGTTGGTTGTGAGTGTACACCATTGACAAGCTCGAGACTATTCTAAGAAACTTTCCCATTGATGAATTTATTTAATTTTGAATTAATCGTGTCAATATTGGAACAATTTGTGTTTGCTTTGTTTCAGAATGTCTGCAAGTTGTTTTTCTTTTTCCTATTACAATATTGTGTTAAAGTCCTTCCAAATCACATAGGATCTCATCCCTGTGGTAGTTTAGTGGCATTTCCAATTTCATTTCAAGAAGATCCTTCATCCTGCAATGAGATAAACATTTTAAAATCACTTCACTGCCATTTGTTGATAAAGATTGTTTATAATCCTTTGAGTGTATCTTAGGTGTGAGGAACCAAGGGTCTTTGATGTTTTATTGATTCTTTAACTCGAGCCTTTGTGTTAAATTCTTGTAGATTGTGTGAAACCGTGCAAATCTAGGCCTCGATTGATGCACACCTTCTGGTTGAAGGAATATTTTAGCTATTCTGAATATTTTTGTCATTTACCTTTCAATTTTTTGTGAATTCTCTCAACTATCTGGTATAATCAACTTTATCCTTCTTAATCTCCCACCAAAATTATTCAAAACCACGAATCCATCATGAACTACCCTTGTTTTGCCCGTATGTCCACAAAGGAACAAAATATATTTACTAAAATACATGTAGAGTAATCGGGATCTCATAATGTATTTAATAATCTTAGCCTTGTTTTCAAAGTATCTCCATCTTTTAGAAGTGACAACTCTTGAGAGTTAAATTATGGAGTATTGATCATACCTTCCCAAGGTTTTCTTCACAAAATTTGTGAAAAGGAAGGATATCTCCATCTCATTCATCAAACAAAGTTTACACTATGGGTCCTCTCACCCTGGTCAAAAGGTACAGCCTAAAGCAGTGAGGATAGGTCAAATCCTCTTGAAGGTGCTATCCACCTCTCCACAAATCTGAGTGACAAAGTGCCAGTTAGATCTCATCCCTAGCTACAAAATGACATACATTATGATCTATCTGTCTCTAAGCTTCATGTTGAATATGTGATGTTTCTCATCTTGAAAAGGAGAAAAAATTTGGATACCAACACATAGCATATAAGAAAATATCATATATTTTGAGAATGTAAGAATTCTATAAAAACTATATACTTGATGAAAATTGATATCATAACTATATGTTTGATTGGTCTGTGTCTTCCCAAGATATCCATGCATGGACAATAGAATGGAAGTATTTTTAGAATTTTTACATTAAAAATCATCAGCACAATCAAGCTTGTCCATATTTGGTGCCTCTTCTAACCATATAAAACCATGCACATGTGGTGAACTTCTATGTTTCCATTCATAGATCTACACCTATAGGTTTTAACTTTCATCCCTTTTTACATTATCTCCTTTCAGAAAAGTGTATGTCACAGGTGCATGTAGTGTGCCACTATATGAGGATATTAAATGATATTCTTACTTCACAAAATTTGGGTTTCTTATGGATTATCTAGTGGTGTTCCAGACATTAATGCATATAGATCAAGCCAATACATATCAGTTGTACTTAACGTGAAAAAATGGTCAGTGATCTAATGTGATGCAATATTTCATCAATTCACCACAACATTTTTCCCAATAGGAACTTGTACCACTTAAGGATGTTCCAAACCACATCAAACAATTAACTAGATGTGAATGGGGTATACTTTACATATGCTCACATAAGTCATTGATGGTGATTGAAATATCTTAGAATATTTTCTTCACAAAAATTGTAGATGAATTTTAAACATGATGTATTATGATCATTTTCATCATGTAATATCTAAATAGAGGATGTCATCCAAACCGATGTTCCCTATATCAAAATAAATGTTTTACAAAATCATGGAAATGAACTCATTTTAACTGTGGTTCTAGCCAATTACATTTTTCATCGAGAATAAAGTAAGGAATGCCATATCAAGTAATATTAGTGTGACATACTCATTGATAAGAGATTATCCTATCCCTACCTATTCAATTAGTGCACCTTTATATGGATCAAGGTTACTTATTTTCACACCCCACTCAAAGAAAGTTCCAAAATGATAAAATGAGCACCAAACATCTCAAACAATTAAGATGACTTTAAAAAGGTGGTAACTTTTTTTTGTACATTTATTAGTTCTTCGATGGATAAAGTTACCCAAAAACACAAGCAATGCAACTAAGTCACAATGAAGGGTGAGGAGGCCCCAAACCGCACTAGTGAATTATAAGGGGAAAGATTAAATTTCATGCTATGATTACAACAACACAATTTCAAACCAAGGAGTAGAGGTTGACATAATGCCACTTCCACAAATTAACAATTTATAGTTATTTTAATGAGCATCAATGATAACCAATCGTGATGGAGGTAAGGTAATAGAACTCCAATAACAATACCACTTATCACATGGAATATAAATTACGAGCTCAGGATCAATTAACAAAAAAATTAATAATTACTTAAGAGAACAATTGATATATTTAACATATATTATAAGTTAGTTATAGAAGGGAAAGAATAATACCAAATTATCATGGGTCCAATTTTGTTTACTAAATAAAACCATGCCTCTGAGTTAATTCTATAATTAAAAAATATATAATGGATTTAATTAAATAATAGATTCCTTGTTAAAATTCACTAAGGCTTTTACCCTAAAATGAAAAATTAAATTTAAATTAATTATAAGTGTACAAAAATGACTTAAGTCATTGTGCACATAAAATTTCAACACTAGGATCTAAGCGATCTCCACCCTTAGATCAAAAACCCTAAAATTGTAAATTTGATAAAATCAAATAATAAACCTATTACTTATTATTCATTTTTTTCTCATCCTCTTCACCCAAATGTCGTAATTTCCTTTTACTTTGCATTTTATTTTGTTTTGTTTATTTACGGGAATGAAGAGTTTCAAGGAGATGGATTATGTAAACATAGTTTTAAAGCCAAGATTCTCATTTGGCCAATAATGGAAGATTGCCAAGATCTACTAATTTTTTTAACGAAAAAGTAATGGTTTATTGTTTGTTTTCATTTTGAATCCACACTCAAGGAAAGTTTAGGAGGAATAATATTTATTTTATTCTATGTTGAAGCATCATTTTTATCAAATGTAAAGGTCTATGAAAATATTAGGATCTGAATGTATATGTATGTATGTATGTATGCATGCATGCATGTATGTATGTATTGTTTAAAGAGGTTGTAATAGAGAGGAGCCCAAGAGTGAGCATGGAAAAAGAGTAGGTCATCGGGTCTCTAAGGAAGGTGGGTAGCCCTAATTTCATGACAAGGTGATGTGGAGTAAGGGTTGTGACCCATGTCATAGCCTTGGGTTGTGGCATGTGCCACAACCCTCAATATGGGCTCAAACAACATGGGGGTGTGTGGGAGAGCCATCCAATCCTCTTCCCCCTTTATAATATTTTTTATTAAAACCACACTCCACCATTTTGGCCTTATAAGACCTTACCAAAAACAAATCCCTTTCTTTTTTAATATTTATTCTTACTTGTTTAAATACATAAATACATACATATATGTAAGAACAAGTCAAATATTACATCTGGTAACAACCAGATTTTTACAAGTTCTCTACTTGAATTATTTTAAATACATTTACATTTATCGTAGATCTATAATAAATTTACTAACTTGAGTTTTGGGAGGTATTCATTATAAAACAGAGATATATTTGATTTCTAAACACATTCAAGCTACCAAATGACCAGTAGAAATCCTACAAAAGAGATTATTTTTTAAAATTATAACTATAGTAGATAACATAAACAACGAAGAAATATTTCCCAGTTTAAAAGCAAGGATGTCACGTTTTGTTTTTATTAAACCACAATTACAATAAAAATTTAGAATTCAACTTGAATAAGAAGAATTGCTTAAGCATAAGATAACAATTTGATAATTAACAACAACCTCTCTTATTTTTACTTCCCATAATGATAAACAACAAACTGAATATACAAAATATTTTCTTTCCTTAATATATTTCTTTCATTTCAAAAGGAGGATGCACAAACATATATTTCAAAGGAGATATTTTACAACTTGTTTTCAAACCTTCAAATTACATGATTTAATCAATTATAACAGAACAATATATCCATCTCATACTAATATAATATAATAAAATGCAAGTACAAACAAGCCCTCCTTGCAAGAGGATATAACATTCCATTTTTTGGCTCAAAAACATAATAAAATTGCAACTCCAAATATGCAACATCAGGAACAATCCACTTATCTCCTAAAAATAAATGAAAAGATTCTTCAAATCACAAGAAAGGTTCTTGGTTGACCACCCAACCAATTCACATTATTACATGCAACCAAGGAATCTAAGGTGACATGATAGCCTCCCCCCAATCCCACAGGAAAGATGAAACACACTTCACTTAGCACGTAAGAATGTTTTGAATGCACACAACACATTTTAACTCTATTAGAAAACCATTCAAAACAATAATGCAACCTAGAAAAACATGCTAAGAAGCTCCACGCTTCTAGGTTTGGGAAAAGTGGGTGGGAATCCCATTTTCATGTTCCATATAACCATGTCAAAATAGCAATAAAATACCTTATCTCTCCATGCATTTACCATCTCCTTATCACTCCAAATCTCCTGTTATCTCTCCAAAACTCCCCCAAGAAGGCTTTTCAAAGATGTAAGTTTCCTTCTTAAGGGTACATATGAATTTACAACCCAAATGGAAATCCATCCCGACCTATAAAATAAATGTAGGAGGGTTCTCAAATAGAGAGGAGGAAACTTCTTGCCTCTTCCCATACAAGCTCCCAAAACCCATACCCCTCAAGGGTGGGTTGAGAAAAAATGAAACAACACATAATGAATTTTCCACAATTGAACACACACAAAAATGCAAGGTAAAATTGAGTAAAAAAATAATTAAAAAGTTTGTACCTTACATTCTACAAGCCAAATTCCAAGATTACGTTCTATAAGAGCTTAATTCTCCACCAAAATTCCATGCTTTTTTCACAAAATTCTTCAAGCTAAATATCCTTATCTCCATGGAAGGAAGGGGTTATACAAAAAGAAGCATCTAAACAGAAGCAATGAGAAGGTGACAAATGTCAACCTCTGCCAAAACCAACAGCAATAAAGTATCAACAAAATTGCACCAAAAGGAAATAAGGGAAAATTCAAAAATTAGTCCCAAACAATCATGAGATAATTTCATAAAATCCCCTATATTCTCAAATTTAAAGTTCATATAAGATGAAGTGTACACGATGAGTGGAAAAATGAGCCAAAGAGCCCCATTTGCATTGGAAAGAGCCCACCTACTCATAGTGATAGGGTTTATTTCCCCTTTTCTATGAAAATAAGGTCCCTTTCTTTCCATACACCCTTCCTAAAAGGCATATTTTTTCCAAATCCGAGTTTGGGAAAAATGAGGCATTTAGGTGGGGCATCTAGGCTCGCCTAATCCATGATTAGGTTGCCTAATTCCATCTAACCAAACACATCATCCCAAAACCAAAAGTAGATGTTAGAACCACATGGAAAGGGGTAACATTTAACTTATTCTAGCATTAAACCAAAAGAAAATAATGATCTAACAAGTAGCTAAAAAACATACAAATTCATCACCATGATGGAGGGAAAGGTTAGGTTCAAAATTTCAAATAAGATCAAACCAACACGACAAGGTGCAACAAGAGAAAAGGGATGTCATATTAGAATTGATAAGAAGAAGAAGAGTTTTGGCCATTATGCCTTTTTGTGCTAAGCTGTGTGGTGTGTCCCCTGAATCCCATGTTGTTCTCATGATTCATTTCTTGTCACCTGCACACTCAATGCAAACCTCATATATACCCAATATGATAACAAAATAAGATATGCTCATATGCATTGAAATCGACATCTATACAAGCCATGAGAAACTAGTACCATATCAAAATCATGAATCATCGACTAAATGAAATGATATAACCATCTTCATACATCAAATATGGATCAAATATCAAAAAACATGTCTATAATAAATCATGATATTATCATCATAACATAATGTATAATAATGAGCAATGGCATCGTGTGCCTCATCGTCAACCAGTGAACAAGAGTTAGCATCCTATCTATATGGACCCCCATATTTAGAGCATATAGTTTAATATCTATATAGAGGGAGGGGGAAATGTGATATTAT
>CM031240.1:286253348-286629306 GCA_018340775.1 Taxus wallichiana var. yunnanensis
CTTAAGTAAATAGAATGAAATAAAATGATTATGTCTAACGAAGAATTAGAGAAGAGAGAGAAATAAGATGGAGTAAGAGATAAGGAGAGAGAAAGGGATGCTCAAACATGAATGTCGAAGAACACTCCATCTCTCGATGAATATCAGCTCCACTAATCAATCATTGAAATACTCTAATGCAACGATGAATTGTGAACCTTTTAACCATAAGAAAACTTCTCCTAAACAATCCATGAAAAGTTTCCACTCCTTTTGACCAATTATGCACACGAATCACTACTACAGGGGGTCATTTGAGACATTAATAGAGACAAGATTTGACTAAATTGTCTCAAATAGAGACAATAAAAAATTTGTATATCGTCTCTATTATTGTCTCAAAGCGGGTGTCTCTAATATTGTCTAATTATTGTCTCAAGAGACAATATCATTTTCATCTCTCTAGAGACGATATCATTATTGTCTCCTTAAAGATAATACTAAATACTAACATTTTGTCTCTTTCTCAAGAAAATACTAATTTCAATTTTTATTGTCTCTCTGTAGAGAGGATACAAATTTAAAGAATGAAAAATATGAATTATAAAACTACATAATAACCAAATATCATATAGTGCAATCAACGAAGTTACATATCATCTATAATGTCGAGTGGTCTCTGTAATTAATAATATAAATCAACAACAATTTGATTTAAATCTTGTGCTCAATAAATGGGTCCACAAATATTTTATTAATATCAAATAAGATAAAATACAAAAGGGTGTCTGAATTCCGTTAACCCTTGATATACAATATTAACACCTTCTCTCCACCACCAACTTCAAGTAATCCATATGATTCCCTATTGCTACTTTGAGGTTATTTTTCTTAACTTTAATTTTGAGTAACTTCCTTTTTTAGCAATTGCCTCTCCATCAATAGCAATCATCTTCATGTTCTTCACTTTGATTGTCTCAAATTTGATGCAACTCTCTACTATTATTAAGAAAGAAAGGTGTATTGATTCTAAGAAATTATGATTACATATTTCACTCTAATTCTACCAAAAGTATTCACAAATTACATTTATATCAGGACAATAATTAGTTTTTACTAAATCTACTTGATCTTTACATTTTGTTCTAAAAATTTAGTTATCACTAACTCATTATCATGTTGATCCATTTTCATAACTTATATCAAGGACTAACCTCGTACATTATAATCCCTATAATTACACACATGCATCATGAAAATGTTCCGATATAAGCATATACAAAAAAAAAGAAGCCATTATTCATCTATTTTTTCTTTAGTGGATATTCTACACTACATGCATGAAAATTGAGTAAAAACGTACAAGCATTATATACAAACAATGCCCAATGAAACCATTGAGGCACAAAACTCACCAATAAACCAATTAAAGCTACCTTGCTTCAAAGCAATTTTAAAGAAGATTGATGAGAATGCCCATGTATAACAGAAAATGAGTCAAGATAATCCACAATAAACATGAATAATTGTGATCTTTGCTCTAATTTCTATTTCGCAATTTATACTTGTATGTACTTGCAATTTTCTTAAGTGATTGATTCTCTCCTTGTGGACGTATGGAACATCAAAGCTCCATTGTCAATAAAATTATATTATATTCAACTACATTTTTTGTTTTGTCTTTAGATTAGTTTCTTTGCATGTTAGTTTTTTGTTGGATTTTCCTAAAGTCAGCTGCATGAAGCCTGACATTTTGGATCCCACTTTTGGATCCATCTTCGATGATAATGGCATCTCCATACCAGTATTACGAATGATTAAAAAGAGAATTACTACTTCATTTGCATCTCCATACCAGTATCCTAATTGTAGTGAACAATTTAATTAAATGAAAATAAATCCCAACAATAAAGATGGGTGGATATAAAGATGTGATAAGTGTAATTACCAGTATGTAAAAGGACAATCCAACCACAAAGCAACTGACGCTCATTCCTCCAGTAGCAATCTAAAGAAATTTTCTCTTAATATTCATGTAAATAAGCAATGAAAATCCTTATAATAGCCTTTTATCGAGCCTAAGTTCATACCATAAGAAGTGGTCATCTACCAGATTTTTCCATCAGCAATGCACCTATTATTGTCATTGGCACCTGCCAAGCAATATATACATATTGATAAACACAGAAAATGTGCTTCATCATGGAGACAAGCCAAATGGGGTGTTATTATATAAGGAATTAGACATATTTGGCACCTGCAGTATAGCTATTCCAACTGATGTTTCCAGCCTATGCTTTGTCTCGAGTGACCTGTTAGCTACCATGAATTGTTTCCTGTAAACAATCAAATCCCCATAAATATCACATGAATGAAGAGGTATACAAATATGAAGGCAAAGAAAGTGAACAAACATATAAGAATGTATGAATAATTCATATCATAAGCACAAACCTAGTACAATGATGTTGTTATTATGACTTGACACTGTGATTCAAGATATTCTTCATGAACCTAATTAATGATACAATAGTAATGCATATAGGAAATTAGAGGAATAAGACACAAAGTATATTATCTATTTAACATTGATTATCAACAAGAAGAACTAACAAAGAAGAACATGACAGTTTGAAAAAGGAAAAAAGGTGGGCTTTGAGATTGTTTTGAATGCATTCTTATGATGAATCTAACATTTGTGTGAATAGTGAAACAAGGGATCAACCTCAAGAAGTTTAAGAATGGATAAAACCATAAGACACTTGTTGAATCACCAAGGAAATAGAAAAAGTGCAAAAGGACTAGGTTGAGTAACCAAGGGGAAAAGTGAACATTACTTGATTCGCAAACTTAAGAGCATACTGACCTTGAAAAGGATGTGATGCTTAAGAATCGGGAGAAGATATTATAGGCCATTGAAGGTGAACTCTATCAGGTGAGGAAAGATTTGAGAAATAAGAATAGTTTGGCTATATAGGATTATAAAGGATACTCAAATTCCAGAGCTAAGTTGAGTTGAAAATGCTATAAATTCTTGATTGTTGATGTATTTATGTGAATGTGTGATTCTTTGCTGCATCAAATAAGTTCCTAAATAATAGTTTATCTAAATCATCTAGCAAGAAAAATTAATATATAATATGTACAACAAGTAAGGGAGTTATTATGTCTCACCTTGTCGACCCTTTCTAGTCTGGCCCTCCCTCCTGCAACTGTTGTCCCACAAGTGAGCCTCATACCTACTTGTCCATCTATGTCTACAAGATTTCATGATAACAATTACAATAATTTAATGTCCATTGCTTCAACAATAACAAGAACATTGTTAGGCTTAATGTGAAGTCATATTTATAATAGAGAAAATATGTTTGAAATAGACTATGTATTTTTAACATGGAAAAATAGACTATGAAAATACATATGCTAGCAAAACACTGGAAGCCAATAATATAACCATTAGTCCATAGAAAAAAATGAATTTAGGCTGAAAAAAAAGTAAGAAGAGGAAAAATATTCACTTATAGAGAAAATGGAAATCAAATTTACATAAATATGAGAACACTAACTTTCAAAACTATGTCAATTTAGTCATGTAATTTTCAATGTAAAGGTAATAGTGATTGACAACTCTTCGATAATGTGCTTTTTAATCCAGTTTTGATAACTGCACCAAAACATAAAATATACACTAGTATACTCAATATCAATATTTTTCATACAAGTTCGTAATCCATAAAGGAATACCACCTTCGAGCCGATTAGAGCCAAGACTTACAACCCTCAACTCTTGAAAATTTGCAATGAGGTTTGATGGAATCACACCTGTCAATCTATTCTTGCTGAAATCGAGAAACTTAAGCCATGTACAATTGGCCAAGGATGTAGTCAGGGTCCTTGAGAATTTATTTAAATGAGCAAAAAGAACCTCTGTAGAAGAGGAAAATTTAATAACTAGATCCCTAAAGAATGAGTTTCCGGACAACTTTAGCCTCCTCAATCTTTGTGTGGTTACCAAGCTTTTTCAAATTTCCAAGTTCAGCTGGTAAATTGCCAAACAGGGAGTTACCCCCTAAAAACAATCTCTCGAGTGAAGAACAATTACCAAGAGCTGCAGGATTTTTGATTTCAAGCTGTTGAACTATAGGTAAAGGTATTTTAAATTGTTAAGCTTTCCAAAATGAGACAGAATGGTCCCTGTGAGATTATTGTGAGAAAATGCAATGTAATATAATTCAGAACAATTACTGAGAGAAGGAGGGATAGAACCAGTAAGCATGTTGCCTTCAAGGTAAAGATAGGACAGATTCTTAATCAAGCTCAAAACAGGGGGGATTGTATCAGTGAAATTATTGTAGCCAATGCTCAATTCAATCAGAGATGCACGCTTTTAGATAAATTATAATGCTTCCACCAAGATGATTATCAGACAAGGAGAGAATCTATAACATGCCTAGGCGACCAAATTCTGGTGGTATGGTTCCTGTCAAATTATTTTCTCATAGTACAATCCTTTGAAGGTCTGATGCAGTTTCTCAGAGAAATTGGAATGTTCCCAACTAGGCCATTGTCAGACAAGCAGACTTTCTTCAAATTTACCAAGCCACCAAATTGTGCAGGTATGCTCCCCGTCAAGTTGTTGTATGAAAGTCTGATCAACTGAAGGTGCATACAATTAGCAAGGGATATGGAGATGCAACCCTCAATTCCATTGAAGTTAAGTTCTAATATTGTCAATGCTTTCATGTTCTTTGAAATGAGGTGGAATCCTCCCCGTAAAAGAATTATGGGAGAGATTGAAAGTTTGTAACAAGGAGAGGCCTCCTATAGAGGGAGAAATTATACCTTCCAACCCCAACTGAGGGAGAATAATGGGCACCACTCTCTCGAGTACCTTTTCTGCACCAAATACCATTCCATGAGTACAACTACGCTCCGAATTATTAATACCTAGGTGGAGAGTGACTGCATTGGGTTGAGTGTAATGGCATTTTTGAAGGACATGAGATTTTCAACATTGCTCTCATGATCATCATTATCACTACCATCTTGACCAGCCAAGTTGAATCTCCATCCACTAACACACGATGTTTCATAACAGAAAACCTTCCTTGAATATCAGGGTGATGGAAAGCATTCTCCCCAGTATACCAATTGCTGCTATTATTGGCATTGGCACTGAGAATGATTAATAACATTGCCAAGCACAATATTTCCATTAAAACAAATCTCTCCATTTGTAGGTTACTTGTTCTTCAACTCAAAACTGAATGAAAATATTTCACACAACACTCCCTTTATGTAATAAGGAAAACAAAACAAATTTAACTTAAAATAGTAGATTATACACTGAAGATGTTAATTTAACAATAACCTGGAATAAATGTCATGTTGTTCAAGTTGAAAGGGAGGGGCGTAAGACTGTATGCCCCTTCTATAAAAAGGAAAGGTAAATTATCTAAATGTACAAGGTTGCTCTCCTCCTAAAATTATCCAAGTATACGTAGAGAAGGAAGAAAAAACAAAAATGCAGCCTTATAGTGTAAAAACCAGCATTCCAGAGCTGCCAAAAAGATGTCACATCAGACCGAAATTGAGATTTTATAGGAAATACATCTAGTTTCTATGGACAGCTAAAATTTGAACATTTCAAAATTTTCAGACAAACATGCACAGTTTAAAAAATTGATTCCCATGTGATGCCAGAGTGGATTTGTTTCCATTTTTTCAAAACATTTCACATTTCATCACTATGCTAAACATATTTTATACATCCTGAAAAACATATGCTTTTGTTATTGTTTCATGGATGTCCATACCACATTCTAAAAGTCTCATTTTGGCAAAGGTCAGGGAGGATGCTTGCAAATATTTTGGATTCTTGGCTTTAAATATGACAATGGAATTCGCTTACATGCCTCTAAGGACTTTTCAACAAACTCATTTTGTACATTTCATGCAACAATGACAATTAAGGGGATGCCATATGGAAAAGGCATTTCTTTGAAATTCCTCAAGACTTGTCAAGAAAACCATTTATCCTGCAATCATTACATTCTATGACATCACATTTCTTCTAGGCATTTTTTCAAACAGTCCACATGCCTTGTGCTTTTGCATACATTTCTACCACAACTACAACATCTGAAAAAATCCCTTTCCATTATGCTTTGATGGATGTCAATACTTGTTCCAAAGCTCTTATTTTGTCATAGGTTGGAGTATGCTAACAAAGGTGAACTGATCAGATTGTCTACATGTTCGTTGCATTTGACATTATCCCATTCCTGTCATATTCATGACATTATACCATTCAATGCATTAGAGTCATATTAATCTCGCATAAAAAACAACATAATAGGAAAGTGTATTCCATTATATAATACCTAGCGTAGTTTTCTTCCATGAATCTTCCTGGTGAGGTAGCTAAATGAGGCTTCAAATATTGTTCAATTATGACTCAATACACCAACCCATATTACCAAGTGGAAAATTCAGCCCTATCATGGCGAGGAGGATCAAATAGTGACATCAAACCAATAAATTCCTATGGAACTCAAAGCACCATCTTTGTACTTTTCAAGTACTTCCTCACTTTATTCATATAAAAAAAATTGGATTGAGAAAATTTTACGAAAATAATTTCACACACGTAAAGTATAAGCATACCTATTTAACAGAAATCAGTCCAAAATGTCAAAACACGAGAGACATAATCAACATTATCACATGTATAAAAGATTCTATTTGATCTATGATGTTCACGAAAACAATTGAAGAAGCGAAGTATTCTACCATGCAAAGATCTAATCCAAATAAATTAGTTAACTTAAAAATGCCAATATTCTCAACATTGATTCAAACTTATTAGAGGAGTAATTCTAAACAAATCATATTTTGTTGAAAGTCGAAAAGTGAGGACTCGGTATGTTTCACAAAAGAAATATATTATCTTTATCTTTCCATTGAGTAATAGTAATGATTTTATACAAATGTTGTTTTATATTTTAATTTGTTTCATTAGGCTTAAAACATGTGTAATAGTAATGAATTTAAGAAAATCCAAACCAGCTCACAAGGTCCTCTCGCAAATTGAATGCTACATCAGTGGAACAAGTATGGTTTCCCAAGGTGTCTTACAAGCAGACTATCGATGCTAGAGAGAAAGCCTATAAAAACATAATTGTACAAGCTCTCAATTAAAGACAAAATGGCTTTCAAAGGCTAGTGAAAGAAATTAAGAATTAAAGAAACAAATCATTATTGGACAAGAAGGAGAAAATGAGAGGGATCTTCTTTAGGAAAACAAATTCACCAAAAGTTTCCTCAAACATGCAATGATAATTATTAGCACATGGGTGCAAAAATAACTTATTTTTACAACATAGTAGTTTGTCATGTCCTGCATAATCAGAAAATACTTTGATCATTTAGTATTCGCAAGCCAAACATAGTAAGATAATTGAGGAAACAATTTGCTATAGATTGCTTAAATAGTCAACTATTAGAATAGTAGTTTGATCTCAATTCTAAGAACATAGTACCCTAATGAGAGTAGTAAAAATGACAAGCAAATGATATGTAAAATCGATAAAAGCAAAAATAAAAATTCATTTAAACATAATATTCAAAAGAATAACAGAGGTCTGCTTAAGAAAATAATCATGAAAGGAAGAACAATTTCCTTGAATTAATTTCTTAATGCTACGAAACAATATGGCATTTGTCACACCTTAGAAACATGTAATTTATAAAGAGGAGACTCCAATAAGACTATTGCTCCAACTTCTCCAGGTGATAACACTAATGTGTAATAGGACTGGATGATTTTTTACTTAGGAATAACCATCTCAAGATTGTATCAAAACTACATGTGAGTACTTTGTCAAAATAAACCATCATTTTCCCTTCCATAAATTTCATTATGTCCAAATATGAATGAAATGGCTGAAATTATGCACATTTATGATAGGTTAACACATTTATGATGGGTTATAAGGATCATTTTGAGTGCAAAGAAGACACAATGTCAAAATCCATAGTAGGGTCAATGTCTTGGAGGAGACCAAATTTCAAGGTCTAGACTATAAACATTGCTTACCAGCATACATGTGGAAAAGAGCTATGATTTTTTATCACCAATTCTGCCCTGAGGTTTTATATCAACATATTTTGTCCAAAGATTTAAAATGTGTAGTTGTCTCGATCTAGAGGAAAGAGCTCATCTAAGGTTTACTATGATACATTCTTAAAGGTTTTCCTAGTGCAGTTCGCACAAAGAAAGAGAACAATCCAAAGCTATAAAATTTGTATCACTAAGGTCTCGTATGACACATCCTTTAAGGCTGTACCTTCCCAGATTTTTCACGACACCCATATTATTGCATATAATTTCATATTACTGTTATGTCCTTTCATATTTCAATTTCTCACCAAGTGTGGGTATTTTATTAGATGTATGTCCTTAGAATGTAGCTATTACTACAAATTTAAAAAAACAAAGCACCCAAGAAGGCCAAGCACTCATCTTAAAGGTAATAAAACTCAAGCTCCCTTGATTTGTTTATTGTACATGAAATTTATCCTAAGTTACTAGTAAATGTTAACAAAAGAAAAAATTTCCTACTTTTAGGACAAAGGTACATCCTGGAGTCCACAACATTTGTGAAGATAGCTGTAAATTGCATGTCTGATTTTGCTACAGCCAAATTCGCTCTGCAGAAACTTCATCAGACAGGCATATTCCGAGAAGTAGTTGCAATTCATATTTCAAAAACTTGCAGCATTAGTCAAAGGTAGACATTTCAGTGAATGATATGCCAACGTGCCTCAAAATGCAAATCACATTTGGGAAGTTGTTCGGAGCTAATTTTCCCTTAGCACCGGACTATTATAATTACAATGTTTAGACAGTTCAGTACTTAGAATCGTATAGAAATGATAGGATATACTGGAAAGCAACAAACATAATTTTTTCTGTTTAACTCCCAAAAATCTCAAAAACTCCACAGACAACTATTATAATGCACATAACTTACACCTTAATGATTAGAGCACGAGAGGGTAAACAATATATAAATTACAACACTTTTTATAAGATTGAAGTCCAAAAAGCACTGATGAAAACACTTGCCACTATAAAGCATGGACAAGGAAAGTCAAATAGAGCTTTAGGTGCATCCAAACAAAAATGTAAAATTCAAACATTTTAGTGTGAAATCCACACAGCTCCAGGGTAATATGGGTATAGGTAAAGCATTTTAAAAACATAAATCATGTGGTCAAGCTCAAAGCTCTAAAACCAACAAACAGAGGGAAGAGGAAAATTAGAGATTGCCTTACACAACATGTGGGAAGGTTTGTTGTCTAGAACATGGAGCAATCAAATGTGGATGGAGTTGTCTTTGACATTTGCACGTGAACATAGATTCTATCAAAAGTAGATAACAAAGCAATCATGGAAATTGTTGATACAAAAGCTTTACAGAAACCTTAAAACAGAGATAAAAATGTCCTCAAATTTCTTTTTGAAGGGGAAAAATTGGCTTTTGGGCATTTTTTTCCTTTTCCACTTGCCCAAGAGGAATGTTTTCATCAAATCTAAATCAATCCACTTCCGATACTAGTAGTAGTACACTCTTATGCTGCTTCCTACTCTAATTGTATAAGGTTCCACAAGAAAAATAGTTGGATCAAATGACATCAAGCAAGCTCGTGTTGATATAATTTTTGCTACATTGACGAGAGTATCATGTGTAGTTCAGACCAAGATAAACTTAATTTTAGATATAATTATAGATAACAGTTCAAACCTCATTGTTTAGCTTTATTTAATATCAAAATCACTTTTCCCAACAATAGATATTCAACAAATCCCCCATATACATTTATGTATGGAACATATATAAAAAATGTAATTTGCTTCTTGGAAAATCTCAAAGACAAATCTAGAAGGAAAGCTCTACCCCATATTTTGTTGTTTAGATTCATCCAATATAAAAAGCATTCAATCCAACACCTGACATTCAACCGTTATGATCATTTAAGCACAACATCATTACAATTTTCTTATTAACAAAGCTTTGCATAAATCTAGAAGGGAAATCTCTACTCTATATTAGGTCTATGCTTTCTACTTTTTTCATTTTGACAATTTTTTATTTAAGAGAATAAATCATACAGGTAACATGAATGTCAATTTGATACTTAATAGGCTCATTTAGGCTCCATTTGAGACACTCTCGATGCAATAATGAGTGTCAATTAATATTTAATTGTCCCATTTTAAGCCATAACATCTCTTTTCCCTTCAAAAAAATTTCTGCAATGAGGCCTGACTTGTGGCGTAAGATAATCAATGATGTGTTCTAATGTTTCTATTATTAAGTTTTCTTACATAAATGATTCCAATTAGCTCATGAGATTCCTATTCCACTTATTCAACATCAACATAGCTAGGAAGAACATTTTCCAATCTTGAGGATGCCTTTTTCAAAAAACTATCAAACATCTCCAAAGAGAAATGGAAAGAACCCTACATTTTTAGGCCCTTTGGGTTTCTTCCTTAAGTACTTGAAATATCAAAATGTTAGGAGATGCTTCTGAAGTGTTAGGAAACTCCATGCGCCCTACTATTCATGTCTGTAATAAAAATAAGAAATTATGGATGAACATATTGGACTTTAAGTCAATCCTAAAAGGTTAAAGTCATTCCTTCTGACATCTTGAAAATGCATCGTCCTATTATTAAGATGTAAAAGGCAATAGATTCCAAAGTAGAATTCCTTCTTTTTTTTTCCCAATGCCTTGAATTGGAGTCCTAAAACAAAGAGAAACACCTGAACTAATAACAGTGGATATAAAATATATTGAAAAATATGTGCGTTCATCTTATGCATGTTTTCCTGAATTCACCCCTATACTTTTAAATCTCCTTTCCATGTTTTTCCTTTGCTGCATGAAATTATCAATATTTTTTGTCCTATATCTTAATATTTCAGTTGGTAGAGGTACCTACATCGCCAAGGTTTTCCTGACAAGGTCAGTCAAATTATGCATGTGAGGTGTGATGAAACCTGCATAATGAATATTAAGACTGGTGTGGGTATATATATTAACTTGAATCAAGATTGTTCTGTTCCAGGTAATAGTCGTAGTTGGTTGCTTAATTGCATTTCTTTCAATGCAAAATGAACACTCTGTTCAACTATAATAGGTAGGACTGCTCTACTAGGATCCTAAAAATAGTAATTGCCATCTTAATAAGTGCATTGAAAGAAGACCACAACATACCCGTGATGAAGGACTATGCATCCTTTAGAGCCTCTCAGGTTCTCTTGACATTGTAAGCACAGAGATGTTACAGGGAGCACAACCAACACTTCTGATGGGCATTTGTTTGTGAGATTTGGTGAGGTGATTTCACAAAACACTGTAAAGAACTTCTACCTATGTTATGGGTACCATTGGTTACATTGACCCTGAATATGCAAGAACATCAAATAGCTAGAGTAGACAGGTCCAAAGATCAGGGTTGCATATTTAATATTGTTTAATGTGCCTCCTTGTTAGTATAGTTTTAATGTTATAAGACTTTACAGCTGAACAGTTTCTAACATATGCATATTTACATGAAAATTTATAGAAATCAAATTTGAAATCCAAACATGAAAAAATACATAAACAAAAAAAAAAGTAGTTGTCCTTGATTGGATATGAAAAAAGGAGAAACCTAATGTTTTGAAACTCGCCCATATGGTGACCATTTTTCTATTAAAATCATAGTTCGATTGATTGTAACACATGCTTGAAAATTTTGTTGGAATTCTCTAGTCACGCAAGAATAATTTATTTTGAAAAAACAAAAATTCAAATGAAACAACATAATGTATTATTGTAATTTTAACAATTTCTTACATACATAGCCGATATGAACCTATAATAGAAAAAATAACAAAATTTACTAGACTAAAATGACTACAAATTACTACATGAAAGGCATCAACAAGAGTATTAAATTTCAATAAAATATCTCAAAATTTTTAGAGATTAAATATGTAAACATACAATTTAAGTTAATAAAGATACTAACATTGCACAAAGATTGATACAATGTGCATCATTCTCTTCCTCATTGGTTTAAGTGGTCACCCAGACAAGTAATGCCTATATGAAAATAAATGCACAAATATCCATTAGAACATCTAAGAAAAAAAAATACTAATATGGAAGTCATACCAAGAACATTAAAATTAATACATTCAACTCATTCCTTTGTATTCTTTCATTACCAAATGAAATTACAAAATCAAAATGTCTATATATTTATCTAAATAAATATATTTTTACAAGAAAAACTAGTAATATAAAAATATATAGATGAGGCCATATACATTTAATTCTATTTTAAGAGTATATGACCTTGACACCACAAAATCACCATAGCTACAATTTAAAATTATTAAAAATCAATACTTATAGATTGGATTCAATTCAAATTCTATTGCAAGATTGATTCTTATTCTTCGCCCAAAATCCTTAGAATTTCTATAATTATACTTAGAATGAGAGATAAGAGTGAAAATCTACATAACATAAATCTCAAATAAAAAGGCACACATATAAAACCATATATCCAAATTTAAACCATTCAAAAAATAAATTGAAATAATAAATATATGAGATAAAAAAACACAACAAATGCATTTAGAAATATTAGTTTCAAGGAAATTATGAGCTTGAAATCAACAGAGTTGTGTTGTTTTGAGTCCATGGTAGATAATGATTGAAATTTTGAGAACCAATACTAATAGTAATATTTGGTAGCATGTTGGCGATTAAGACTAATTGTGAAGCACTTGAGTTAAGAGGAAGACTCTACAAAATCTATTTTCATTGCTTTTGCAAGAAATTATTTTCAATATTAAATCAAACATCCCTAGTTAAAAGGAATTATAATATGAATAATATATTTTTTTTTAAGATATATATTATTTTTGTTGGATGCGCTAATGCTTTTACTATATAAAAGTTGTTACTTTTAATGAAAACATTGAAAGCTAATCTTGTTATTACAAGACATGTAATACTCAACTATTATATTTCATCATATGCATACCTATATTTTGTTGGAAAATATTTATATCAATAAAATAAAAAAGAGATATAGAAGTAAAAATAAAACTCGAAAAATATAAAATATGCTTACATTAATATTTAATAAGAGTTTCTAGAAATAACAAATAACCATTAAGTGTCTCGGAGATGGTGAAAACACGTTTTACCCGCTCAAACCCTAATCCCTCTAGTCTCGGCGGCGGCGTTGAACCCTAAATCTTTAGCAATCGGGTGCTCTGAAACACCTTGGCAATGTCAGGGATCTCTACTCCACCCGGTGGATAGAGGTGTGGAAAATGGCATTGAAGGGAGGGGATCTACTCTTCCTCCGCACTGTGTTAAAAAATCGGCAATGGACAACCATCTTTGGTGATCCACCTCTGCTCTATCCTTTGATAGGGGAGAATGGTCGAATTTCTAGGGAGGATAGATCTCCTAGGTCCTATGGCAGCGAAGGAAATGGAGATGGGGAAGATCTAAAAACAAATTTATACCTTCTGCAAGCGGCGGTAAGAAGACTACAAATTCCTTTGCTGATGTGGTCTGCAAGCAAGCAAAGATCTATACAAGGAACTATGATATGCCTTTGAAACCCTCGGAGGAGACCCCAACGTTGAAGCTTGAGGCGGATCTGCTTCTAAAGGTGCGTAAGGAGGAAGAAAATCTCTCCCAACTGGGTCTCATTTGTAGATTTCATAAATTTTGGCCAAAACTTTCTCAACTACATGACTGGATTGCGCAGAGATGGAGAGAAAAGATTCAAGGTAAGATTGAACTTTATCCTTGTGCAAAAGCATATTTCATTGTTGTTTTTGAAACCCCTGAGGATAGGGATTTAATTCTTATGCAACACTAGGTTTGGGGTGAACATGGACTCATGGCTAAGCCCTGGTTTCCATCTTTTGATCCTTCAAAAGACTCTTTTGATACCTACCTGGTTTGGGTTCGTTTACCTGGACTCCCACTCCAGCTTTGGAACAGATCTTGTTTATTGCAATAGGGGATACTCTAGGCTCATGTGTAGTTGTTGATGAGAAAACCTCCATTCAAACCCACACTACTTATGCACGGATCCTTGTGGATCTTGATCTATCCAAAGCCTTACCAACAGAAATTAAGTTGCAGATTGGTGACAGACTCTGGATTCAAAGATTAGACTATGAAGGACTTGCCTTCAGATGTCGATGTTGTTTTAACACTGGTCATATTACGAAAGATTGTGAACATTCCCAATGGAAAACCAAGCCCACATGGTGGAAATATTCTCTGCCAGAGCATCTAACAATCGATCCCCAGGAAACTCCAGTTACGAAAGTTAGCGCCCACATGCAAGATAACTCACCCATCATGGAAGTCTCTTCGAATAATACAGAGAAGTTATACCCAGATTCTACTTTTCGAACACTAATACAATAATCAACTCTACTTCGACTCCCCTTACTGAAAATCTCACCCCGCTCAAATTAATTGAAGTGGTTATGTTATCCAAAATTCACCCTCAAGGTAATTCAAATTCTTTTGTCCCAAGCAATTATATTGAGTCAGGGCAAAAATTCATATTTCTAGGGTCCCCTCATATTTTCTAACTCCCCTGTCCAAGTAAGAGAGGCAAGTTACGAGAAAATGTGAAAAAAATTGCAAAAAAATAGGCTCGGGCGAAAAATCGTGAAAAATGGCTAAGTCTAGTCTCAAGGTCGCCTTTGGGGCGTGTGGGACAAAAGGCGCGAACCGGCGCGGTTCGGCGAAATCAGGCCAAGATGAGCAGCAAACGCAGGGACAAATGGGACAAAAGTACGCGGCGGGCGCGAAAAGCCGATCCGGCCAAAAGAAGAAAAAAATTGGCTAAGCTTGCTTGAGGGGTCGCCTTTGGGACAAAAAGGACAAAAAAGACGGCGAGAACCGGCCGAAAATGAGCACGAAGCAGAGTCAAAAGCGATTGGGACATCTGGGGCGAAAAGGCGCGAATCGCCCCAAGGCGAAAAAAGGTCGAAGAAATCGAGAACTCAGTCCAGGCAAATGGGACAAGCGGGACAAAATGGAACCTTGAACCAGCGAACCGCTTGAAATCAGTCCCAGGCAGTCCAAAAAATGGGACAAAGCGGGCATAAGTGGAACAAAAATGCGCGAACAGAAATGGGCAACCAAATTTGTCGAAATGAGCACAGAAGCGTCAAAGAAGCATTTGGGCCGAGGACAAATGGGCCCGAATCGGCGAAATCGGCGAAAATCAGTCAAAGATGAACACTTTGTGCAAATGGGACATCCGGGACAAATGGAGCCAAAGGAGGGACGAGGACCAATCAGATCATGACACGTGTCGCAGGAGGAAAAGTCAACGTTTGGTCCGGAAACTTCAAACGGCCATAACTTTTGACTCCGAGCTCCGATTTTGATAAAATTGGACTTTCTGGAACGAGCACGACGTCCTCTACGCCACAAAAAATGGATTTCTTATTTTTAATGAGGGTAGATATATTTAAATAAAGGAAACATATTCGGCTCGATCGATTAATGCTCATTCCCGTCGAATGACGAGAAAACGCTGCCAGGGCCCAAAATAGCTGCCCGCACTCAGAAGGCCATAACTTTTGCATTTCTCAACGAAATCGCACAAAATTGGTACCGTTGGAATCGTGGTTCCGAGCCCATGCACAAAATCAAGAAATTCCAGATTTGATCAGAAATTGATTGAGATTTTTAAGAAAACGTGGCCGGGTTCGAGCAGGTGTTTTATTTGGTAGGCTGGGAGTGCAATTAAGAGGCATGGTCATCATTCTTTCTCTGCTGCAGCACATGGGACAGTATGGGGAGCCTTTTGCAAGTAATGTATACCCATTCCACTCAATTTAATGCCTCTTACAGGTGGTTGAAGGACAGATTTCGGGATTTCCATTTTCCCTTCTCTTTTCCTTCTCATTTTCTATAAATTGGAGTGTTGGGCTCATTGTAAAGGGAGAGAGTTTTGGGTAACAAAGCTCTGTCAAAATTGCTTTGTGAAGCTTGATGTGTTGCGAGGCCCTTGTAGTGGACTCCTTGCATGGTGATCCGGCCCTTATCTTGTAATAGATTTGAATTATGCATATCATGAAAGCAATAAAATACAAGTTTGTGGATGTATCTTCCCCTGCTGTGTTTTCTTGCATTCTTCTTGCCCCTTTAATCTTTCTACAAGTATATTGTGTCTATTTATTATGTTCTTGCAGGAATTCATTATCATTGTGTGTGCTTGGAATATTGCTGTGAATGCATTTTGCTGGATTATGGTGAACTGTCATCACCTCTTCTAGTGTGCACTTTGCCTCTGTATTTCACACATTTGGAGATTACTCTCACATCCTCCTTTTCTGGTGTATCACCGCTTTAGTGTAGGCTTTCATTTTATGCATTTTCTCTCCCTGGTCCCTTGGAATTTTAGATTAGAACAGTTAGCCTGCCTGCACTGGAGTAGATTGTGGCAGGTAGTTTAGGAGCAAGAACCAACTTTCTCTGGAGGTCTATCTCATCTCGTAGCAAGTCCCACACTTGGAGATAGTACCCATGTTATCCAATCACCTTTGGATGCTGAGTTCAAACTAGAAATCATCAACATCCGGGGTCTTGTGATTCGGTGATAACTTGATTACAGCACGCCGGTGGGACCTAGAGGTCTTTAATTTCATTGCAACAAGATTGATGTGCACTTGTTGTAAGTTCCAGCTTTGAAGGAGCTTTAAAATCGCACATCTGGCGACTCCAAAAGAGGCATAATCCACTGGTTTTACGTGTAGTCCAAGCCTGACAAATTTATGAGAAGAATACAGACCAGGTCAAGAACTAGGGAGGAAGGATTGTTTGTTTATCTGCATCTATCTCCAGGCAGAGAAAGAAGGGGAAGAAGAGCTCAAAGATCTGCGTCTCCACCTAATAGAACTTTGTCTACACCTCCACCTGGTAGACCTTTTCTCGCATCAACAAGGGTTCTCAGGCCAATCAAAATGGCGCAACCACTAAATCCCTTTGTCAATTTCATTTGGCGGCGGACCCACTTGCCCTCGATGCACGAGAATCCGGTTCAATTGCAGCATTGAAGAACATTCCATTTTCAACTTGAGAAAATCATACCACTCCTGGTGATCATGTCAAAGACATTGCTAACGTCTGTGCAATCCATGAGATAAATGAAATGGATGTGGCTGTCAAACTGCTGGCATCATCGTTCAAAGGGAAGGCATTGCAATGGTTCAGAAGCCTTGAAGCTGGTTCTATCACAAATTGGAATCAGTTATGCATAGTTCTCCATGAGCAGTTTGGAGAGAAGGGAGACAACTTGTCTCTTCTAGAACAATTGACAACTATCAAGAGAGCTCCCAACGAGCAGCTGACTGACTTCAACTTCAGATTTCAAAGGTCTTGGGATAGGATTCCGGTGGCGGTCGAGCCAACGGCGAGAAGGTGCTTTTCTATACTATCTTAAAGCTTTGAATTCTGATATTTCTATGTTAATTCAATCTATGGGAGGCACAACCTTACCTGCTTCTTATAGCATTGCCATTAGGGCTGAAAACTGTCTTATTCAAGCTGGTAAGCTAGCTCCCAGGCCCCCAATGCCATTATACCCAAGTTTGGAGAGCCCAAGTACTAGTCAAGCACCTGTCTTAGCTCCTATTCCCACTCCTAGAAATCAAAGTTCAAATGAAGCTTCCACTTCATCTCCAAGTGCCCCAAATGAGCTTGAAGTTATGAAACAATTGCAAAATTTAGGTAATGAGCTGGTCACACTCAAGAGGCAAAGCTCAAAGTTTTAGACCTTCCTATCGGCCTCAAGCTCAACCAAATAGGCAACCATATCAACCTCAAAGACCACCCAATCCAGGCTGCAAATCGAGAATCAAGCAAGGCCTCCTGCCAACAGACCATTTCAGCCCTACTAACCCCAATGTTGCATCTGCATCCAGAGCTTTGGTGCCGATCCAAAATAACATGGCCCAAGAATATGATTGGTGTTTCCCGTGCGATCGACCACATAACCAATCAATGTGCTTTAACGGTGCATTAAATCGAGGCTCTAATGGTGCAAACCATTGGTGGGTCATGAAGTCCCGACCACGAAGGAGATCAGCGGCGAGGAAGCACCTCGGCAAGGAACATCTCGAATGAAACTACTCTTGTCAATTGGCGGTGAAGATTTACGTGGTATGAATCAAATACCCTCTCAAAGTGTTGCGGCCAACACAAGGTCAAAGAGGAAAATTTGGGTGAAGAACAGCCATTGGCTTCAAGTAATCCACAACCTTCTACCACTCCACAAGCCATTTTGCAAGCAAAGCTGTAGTTCCAAACATGCAGGAGCATCCAAACCAGCTCCTAAACCACTCGGATGCCCAGTCTGCCCATTTGCAAGGAATGAATGTGCGAGGCCAAGGGAAGCGAGAGGATACTTCATCTCCATTGAGTATCATTGATCAGATGAAGAAGACAAATGTAAACATATCCATGTGGGAATCACTATCTATCCCGGGAAGAGAGATTTGCTACAAGCTGCCATGAAGGACTGGTCAACTTCAAATCACCATGTCAGATGCAAGAGAGGTACTCACAAATGCTTTTTGCCTGAAGGAAATCATGGAGGACAGCAAGGTAAAATGTTGAAGCCCCCTCCATTTTATGTTTCATTGATCATAGGAGATAAGCTGGTGCATAATTGCATGATTGACTCTGGGGCAAGTAGTTCAGTAATGCCAAAACAAATAGCTGATCAAGCTAGGACTCCAATATGAAGTCTTCTCCAAGGGTGTAGTGCAATTAGATGGGACAGCAGTGACAACGGTTGGAGTAATCAAAGGTTTGAGCCTCACACTGCACGCATGTCCCAATGTAGTAGTGTTGCAAGATGTGTCGGTCATAGACCTACCACCACTCTTTGCATTATGCTTGTCAAGAGACTTCACTGCTAAAATTGGAGGCTATCTTTCGGCGGATTGGTCACACATGCTGTTCAGAACAAGGTATGGAACTAAGGCTACAATCAGGTCTGAACCTATTGCAAACTTCCACATTGAGCCTTACACTCCAAGCCAAATCAATGCCAAGCTTTGCTTGAGCGTTTGATCAAGAAGATTATCCAAGCAATGATGAAGGCTGACACCAAGGTTGGAAGCATCCCAGTTGACTCTTGATGAATGGGCAAGCAAAGTGCATGCTTTTGATCCTATCGAGAAATAGAAGAATCGAGCTAGGAGTCTATTGCATACATGAAGAAAGTCAACCTATTCCCAGCATCACCAAGCCAGATCATAAGGACAAGAATGAAGTATGGCAATTGTTCTTTGATGGGTCAAGGAGTAGACAAGGTGCAGGAGGAGGAGCTATGCTCATTTCACCGCAAGGTATAAGGTATTACTCAGCCTTCCGTTTCCAGTTTTCCTGTTCAAACAACACAGCTGAGTATGAAGCCTTAATTCATGGATTGCACTGGGCAAAGAAGAAAGGCATCAAGAATTTACAAGTGTTTGGTGATAGTGAGCTGATCATAAACCAAGTCAAAGGAAAAAATGCTGCCAAAAATGATCTATTGAAGAACTACAAAAATCGGGTATGGGATCTTATTGAAGATTTTGAAGCTTTTAGCATCATTTCCATCCCAAGAAAAAAGAATGAAGCCGCTGACAGGCTGGCAGCAATTGGGGCTGCGTTTGATGTTGTAGAAAGTATCAAAAGTGAGAAAACTCAGCCTCATATCAAAGTGGTTGTGAGACCAGGCTGTTCGGATAACAACACAAGTTGGCAAGTCTTCGAGAATGATCAGCAAATTGTTAATTTCCTGCAAGAAGAAGCTGAGTTCTCCATGAGAAATCAAGACAAGGCTGGAGCAGCGGTATGGTGACCAAGTGGTGCGGTGAGGACTAACAACAAATTGCCAAAGGCCTCATAACCTTGGAGTCAATCTTCACCGAATGATCGAGTTCGGAAGGAGAAAGCGAACATTCAAGTAAAGGTGAAGATTGAGCCTATTTAGTGGAAGAAGGCAAGACATTACAAATTGGCAAAGTAAGTACTCCACAAGAGAAATCTGATTTTGTTCAGCTTTGTCAAGAATTCCCGATGTCTTTGCTTGGACTTACAAAGATTTAAGAGGTTTGATCCAAATTTGGCACAACATACTATTGAGTTGGATCCGGAATCCAAGCTGTCAGGCAAAAGCAAAGGCCAGTAAATCCTCATATCGAGCCTCTCATGAGAAAAGAGTTAAGCAAGCTCATTGAGGCTAGTATCATCTTCCCCATCAAACACTCAAGTTGGGTTGCAAACTTGGTGCTGGTAAGAAAGAGAAATGGAGAAATAAGATTGTGTGTGGACTTTCGTGATCTAAATAGAGCATCACTCAAAGATCATTATCCGCTTCCATCAATGGAACAAATATTGCGAGTTGTAGCTGGTTGAAAGGTTTTCATTGCTAGATGGATATTCGAGGCTATAATCGGATATTGGTGAAAGAAGAAGATCAATTCAAACGGCCTTCACTACAAAAATGGGGCACATATGCTTACAAAGATGCCATTTGGGTATCGAATGCGGAGCAACATTTCAGCGAGCTATGGATATGGCGTTGAAAGGCTTGATCAACAAGATAGTCTTTGGTATATCTAGATGATATCACTTGTCTTCTCAAAGAATGCAGCGAGACCATCTCTTTCACCTCAGACAAGTGTTTCAGAGGTGTAGAAGGTTCGGAGTGTCATTGAATCCAAAGAAGTGTATATTCTTGGCACACGAAGGCAAATTGTTGGGCCACATTGTCTCTAGGAAGGGCTAACAATTGATCCTGAAAGGGTTGAAGCCATCCGAATGCTTCCATTGCCACACCACAAGAAATCTCTCCAAAGCTTCTTAGGAAGGATAAACTTTGTCCATGAGATTTGTGCCTAATTTTGCCACTCTTGTGAAGCCTCTAACTATGATGTTGAAGAAGAGTCGGCATTCAAATGGACAGCGAGAGGCAAAGAGAGTTTTGAAGACATCAAGCATGCAATATCACAAGCTCCAACTCTTATCAACCCAGATTTTCAAAGGACTTCATGTTGTATGCATTTGGAGGATCAGATACAATCTCGGCTATCTTGACACAACTGAATAGAGAAGGTTGAGAACAGCCCATAGCATTCTTGATCAAACCTTGGAAGATTACGAAATAAAGTATTCTTTCATCGAAAAGCATGTCCTTGCTTTGTCATCGGGAGCTTGAAGAAGTTCGGACACTTGGTCTCAAACAATAAAATTCAAGCTGCTTTGTGTCTCATGCTTTGGTGTCGAGACTTCCTCCTAAACAAGGATTTAAATGAGAAGAGAGCAGGTTGGATCACTCGGGTGATGGAATATGATATTGAAATCAAAGTGACCAAGCTGGTTCGTGGCAAAGGCTTGTGTGAGCAGCTCGCTTCCAAACAATCAGACGAGTCAAAAAGTGAAGAGGATGTTGTCCTGCTACTACAGAATGATCAAGAACAACCAGCTGATGATGCACCCATCCCATGTTGGACTCAAGACTTGGTGCATTACCTCCAAACAGGCTTGTGCCCCCCAGAAGTGAGCAAAGCAAAGAGGAGATACTTCAGATTACAAGCCATTCCATATGTGCTTGTTGATGGAGTTTTGTTTAAAAGGGACATCAATGGTGTTCTATTAAGATGCATTGGAACAGGTCAAGTTGAGAAAATCTTACACGAGTTCCATGACGGGGAAGCAGGAGGCCACTTTGCTCCACAGAGTAACAGCTCTAAAATCATGAAAGCTGGTTACTATTGGCCTCTTTGTGTTCAATGATTGCTACTCATGGGTCAAGAAATGCAAGAAATGTGCATTCTTCACGGGGAAAGAAAGGTTAGCAGCGCTGCCCCTTCGTCCAATTTCAGTAAATCAGCCATTCATGCAATGGGGATTGGACTTCATTGGAGTCATCAATCCCAATTCAAGTCGAGGCCACAAGTGGATTCTAACGACAGACGAGACTATTTCACCAAGTGGGTGAAAGCGGTGGCACTTCGGAGGCAAATGAATCTAATATCTTAGATTTCTATGAAGGGATAGTCACGAGGTTTGGTGCCCTGCCACTATCATATCGAGATAATGCATTGGCATTCCTTGGCACAAAGATCACCTTGAATGGGCTGTAAAAAATTGTGTGTATCTCGGCACTTCATCAAACTATTACCCTCGAGGTAATGGCCAAGCCGAGTCTACGAACAGAATCTACTAAGAATCATCGGGAGGACTCTTGATGAAAATCAAAGGACTTGGCATGCAAAGCTCAAATCAGCTCTATGGGCTGATAGGATCACACCCAGAGATCTACGGGAAGCTCTCCATACAAGCTGGTATACGGGAAAGAAGCAGTTCTACCTATATCACTTGAGTTGCCGGCATTGGAACTCATGAAGCAGATTGGAACTAGGCTGAGTTTGAACCTATGGAAATCGGGTATGCGAGCTGATGGAATTAGAAGAATCAAGAGAGCATGCATGCGAGACCATAGAAAAGGATAAAGCATTGGTCAAAAAGAGTTTTGACAAGAAAGCTAAGGCCGAGGATATTGCAAATTGGAGATTTGGTGCTTGAAGTGGGATGCTTGATCGTGCAAAACCGGAAAGCACTCCAAGTTTGATGCCATCTGGAGTGGCCCATACATGATCATCGAATGCAAAGGTAGCAATGCTTTCCGATTGGCTAAGTTGGATGGTGAAGAATTGCAGATTCGGTCAATGGGATCTATCTCAAGCGTTCTTTACTAGAAAGATAAATTCTCACCCTTGTAAATATTAATTTAGATTTTCCATTCCTCTAAGTGCTTATGCACATTGTACTGCTATTAGAGTAGTTTTATTTCCCTAAGTGCTTGTGCACATGTCCTATTACTTCTAGTATGTGCATGTTTGCAGTTCACCAAGCTCCTGGAAAAGAATTTGCAGCCATGAGAAGACCAGCTCAACAAATGTTCAAATGGCTCAAGGACACAGGTTTTCAAATTTGAGATCAGTGAGAGGTTATCATCAATAGAGACTCCATGCCCAATGGATTGCTTCAAGCAAGTTTGGTGGTTTCTTCATCTAGCGAGCGAGATGACCCATTGAGTCGCCAAAATTGTTATCCAAAATTCACCCTCAGGTAATTTTGATAACATGCATCAAATTCTTTTGTCCCAAGCAATTATATTGATTCCAGGGAAAAAATTCATGTTTCTAGGGTCCCCTCATATTTTCTAACTCCCTGTCCAAGAGGAAGAGAGTAAGTTACGAGAAAATGTGAAAAAAATTGCAAAAGGCAAATAGGTCGATCCGGAAAAATCATGAAAATTGGCTAAGTCCTAGTCTCAAGGTCATTTCAGGACGTGTGGGACAAAAGCGCGAACGCCGGTTCGGCCAAAAATCAGCACAAACGAGTCAAAAGCAATTGGGGGACAAATCGGGACAAAAGTACGCGGCGGGCGCGCGAAAAGCCGATCCGGCCAGAAAAGAAAAAAAAATTGGCTAAGTGTTGCTTTGGGACGTTTGGGACAAAAAGACCCGGCGAGCCGGCCGAAATGAAATCGCACAGGCAAAATAAAAAAATTGATTGGGACATCGGGCCGAAAAGGCGCGAACCGTCGAACAGGCGAAAAGGTCGAAAACGGTCCGAAGAGCAAATGGGACAAGCGAGGCAAAAATGGACGAACCGCGAACCCAAAGTGGCGAAATGGGAAATGGAATCAGGCGAACCAAAAAACAAAGTGGGCCAGTGGAACAAAATGCGCGAACCCAGCCGAAAAGCGAAATGAAAAGCGAAAGGGCATTGGGACAAGACTGGACAAATGGGCCCGAACCCGGCCGGATCGGCGAAATCCCATCAAGACAGAGGTAATCAAATGGGACATCCGGGACAAATGGGCGAAGGAGCGAGGACCAATCAAATCATGACACGTGTCACAGGAGGAAAAGTCAACGTTTGGTCCGGAAACTTCAAACGGCCATAACTTTTGACTCCGAGCTCCGATTTTGATAAAATTGGACTTTACGGAGCGAAACGACGTCCTCTACGCCACAAAAAATGATTTCTTATTTTTAATGAGGGTAGATATATTTAAATAAAATAAACATATTCGGCTCCAGTCAATTAATGCTCATTCCCGTCAAATGACAGAAAACGCCTGCCAGGCCCAAAATGAGCTGCCCGCACTCAGAAGGCCATAACTTTTGCATTTCTCAACGAAATCACACAAAATTGGTACCGTTGGAATCGTGGTTCCGAGCCCGATGCACAAAAATCAAGAAATTCCAGATTTGATCAGAAATTGATTGATATTTTTAAGGAAACGTGGCCGGGTTCAGAACAGTGTTTTATTTGGTAGCTGGGAGTGCAATTAAGAGGCATGGTCATCATTCCTTCTCTGCTGCAGCACATGGGACAGTATGGGGAGCCTTTTGCAAGTAATGTATACCCATTCCACTCAATTTAATGCCTCTTACAGGTGGTTGAAGGACAGATTTCAGGATTTCCATTTTCCCTTCTCTTTTCCTTCTCATTTTTCTATAAATTGGAGTGTTGGGCTCATTGTAAAGGAGAGAGTTTTTGGGTAACAAAGCTCTGTCAAAATTGCTTTGTGAAGCCAGTGTGTTGCAGGCCCTTGTAGTGGACTCCTTGCATGGTGATCCAGGCCCTTATCTTGTAATAGATTGAATTGTGCATATCATGAAGCAATAAAATACAAGTTTGTGGATGTATCTTCCCCTGCTGTGTTTTCTTGCATTCTTCTTGCCCCTTTAATCTTTCTACAAGTATATTGTGTCTATTTATTATGTTCTTGCAGGAATTCATTATCATTGTGTGTGCTTGGAATATTGCTGTGAATGCATTTTGCTGGATTATGGTGAACTGTCATCACCTCTTCTAGTGTGCACTTTGCCTCTGTATTTCACACATTTGGAGATTACTCTCAAATTTTAGATTAGAACATTTAGCCTTTGCTGGAGTAGATTGTGGCAGTAGTTTAGGAGCAAGAACCAGTCTTTTCGGAGGTCTATCTCAAGTAAAGTCCCACAACTTGGAGATAGTAAGACCCATGTTATCCAATCACACTTTGTGAGTTCAAATGCATGCACAGGGTGTTGTGATTCGGTGATAACATAAAAAGTTATTCCAATATCAATGGAAGAAAGAAACGAAGAATGGATGGTAGTGGATAGGAAAAAGAAGGGATACGGGAAACCTAAAACCCCCACCATCTTGGACAAGGCATGATTCTTGTCTTTTATCTAGCGCTTATCATTATATCCGGTTTTTGGTCTATTATGCAACCTCCGGGCAACGCTCTCGATGTTTAGATGTTGTTTATTAGCTGATTTTCAGCTGTTGGATTCCTGGTTGCAGCCTTTCTCTTGGCAGATTGTTTTCTGCCATTGGGCTTATTGCTCATATCTGGATTTTGATCCCACTTGGTTACGTTACTATGGTTATATCTGGCTTTTGAGTCACATTGTACAAGGGTATAGTCCCTTTCAAAAAACTATTTACCAATAATAAAAAAATATTCAATAAGAGTTTACAAAAGTTAAAACTTCATCACATCTTCTCTACAAACTCCATTATTTCTTTGTTTTTCCTTTTTACTTTTTTTTCCCTATATGCCCCTTCTCTTTTTTTGTACAATACCGAGTTACCGATATATTTTCACACCTGCTATTCTTCTTCTTACTTACTATAAATTCATTTTATTTCATGTTGTTCGCTTATGCATACTTATATATATATATATACCTTTTTTATCTCTATTCATTTGTTTCTTTGTTCCTTTAAAATCTATACAACATCTATGTAATATTGTGAATATCCAACTCAAAAAGAGTTGTTGTTGAGGTGTAAATATTTGTAGCTCCTTGTTCTTATGTGCTCTATAGGCACCAAATAAAAAAACAACGTAACCAAGAAACCAAAATGAAGGCATAAGCATAATGTTGAAAGAGGCACTCTTTCCATTGAAGTATTTATGACCCTCATCCACCAAACTTGCATGGTAATAAAACAAAAATGAAACAATTAGGTAACTTTATTACTTCAAAACATCTATAACATCCTGCAAAATCTCTTTTTACATATCCTATAAGCATATCATTCCATGAAACCACGTCATGCTTTAAAGATTTTTTTCAAACATTTCACATGCTTTCACATTTGCAGACATATCTCTTGGGGTGCGTACAACTACAACAAGAATTTGAAACAATAAATCAAGAAATGAGGGACAAATTGTTCTCAAGAAATTAAAATCAGTGACTGATGCTTAAGACCATGGAAGTTCCACACAATTTCAAGCAGAGAGTGACCACATAATCCTATAAATATTGTAAAAGAATATTTTGATGAAAGCTTCTAACATTATTTCTAAATATATATTCAAGAAGGAAAATAGTACCTGAAAATTTATCATTTTTAGAAAACATGATAGAAGAAACTTTCGATGAAGATTTAGCATAGTCTGGATACAATGAAAGGTGTCAATAGATGTCACTAAAACCGAGAAAATCGGGCAAGATTGGACTAAATAGGGTAAAAATTCTAAACTTCTATGCAAAAAAATAGAAGATTCAAAAATGGGATGAAAGGAAAAGAACTTGAAGAAACTAGGAAAACAAAAATTTCTTGCGGAACAATGATGTTTAGGACCTATTACCTTACGTGAAAAAATCCTTATGCAAACGTGAACCATCCTGACTTTCCTCAACACGAACCAAAAATATAGGGCATACTTCAAATGAAATAAAGTTAATGCGGTAGACATAACATCTAAACGTGTTTTCATCCACTCATTCTATGCGCTCAACATCCAATACAGAGTATTGGCTTGTAGGTAAACTCATATATTCAGCTGAAAATCACACACAGAAACATATCAATGAGGAAAAGAACCCATAGTTTCATTTGTTTTCTTACTTGTGCAATATCAGCCATTAGGCATAAGTGAGCTATCAACGATTTACTAGTTATGGACTATCCAAACTATTTTTCTGTGTTTGCAATGGTTGTATGGCCATGCTTCCCAATAGCAAAACTAACTTCTACTGGACATATAAAATCAAGTTCTGCTAATGCATAACCTTAAGAATCTAAAAGGTGTGTTTTTTATATTGTAACTAACAATATGGGATGATCTCAAGTTGACAGTTTTCTATCTAAAGATCAAACATCATTGATTAACAAATTATGGCATCTTCTACCCTGATTATAAATTCTATGGTATTTAATTCTAATACAGAGTCTAATAATCCAACAAACTTCCCAATATTTTAACAAAATTTATAAGTGTGGAAGTAACAATCTAGGATGATCTTTAGAAGACAATTTCCGATCAAAGATAAAAACCCATAGAGAAACAAAAAGGATCTCTGATCTTCATATTAAATTCTATGGTATTTACTTCTGATAGAAGAATGATAGTCCAACTGATTTCCTCATATTTGAATGAAGTTTATTAGTATGGAACTAATAATATTAGATGATCTTGAGCCGAGAGTTTCCTGTCTAATCTCAAAATTACAAATAAACAAAGCCAGATATCTCTAAATTCTATTATTCAATACCATGGAATTTAAATTCTAATACAGTGTGATGATTTAATTAATTTAACAATATTTTAAAAATTGTTATTATGTAACTAACAACCAAGATTGTAGATAAAAAAGTCAAACATCTCTGCTCCTCGTATTGGATTCAATGGTATTTGATTTTGAATGAGTGTGACATTTCAATAGATTTTGCAATATTTTAACAAAGTTTATTAGATAAGAACTAATAATATCATGCGATCTCAAGTTTAGAGTTTTCTGTCTAAACTCATTATCACAGATAAAGAAATTTAGGCATCTCCGATCCTTAACTGAATTCTAGAGTAACTAATTCTAACTAATTGTCACATTTTAAGACATTTCCAAATATTTTGATAGATTATATTACTTTAGAAATTCCTAAAATCAATCTAAAGTTATTGACTGACAATTAAAAATCCAACATGTAATAGATTCAGTAACCTTGAATATTAGATTAAACTACATTTTTGCAAGATTACCTCTCTTTGCTCTTTGAAAATAGGGGCTCCACCTTCCCATCTTTTATGCAGAGCCCTATCAGTCGCATGAGCCAAATATGGAGGTATTATAGGCATACCACCTTCATGTTCCTTTTTTGGGGGGGACACCATTCCAACATACATAACTTTTCATTTAAGGACTCCTCAGAAACTATCAAAAACTGAGAAGAGGATTGAGATTCTTTCTTTGTATTAGAAGAAATACCTTGTCTATACCTGAAAGGAACACTGACTAGATCCTCGTTGATCACTATCTTCCTTTGTTCTTGGCATGTGGCTGATGCCAAAGGTGCCCGAGAATTAACCCTGACCGCTACAAAAAAATGAGTAAGAAAAATGATGCCCATTAATGGGAGCCCAAGGAAACTAACCTTACCATGATAAATAAGCAAAAAATGTATCTGCCATACCTAGAATGACAGAAACCAAACTGAGCATTGGCACGATTAGGGCATCAAGTGGAATAAATTGAATAATACATGGCTGTAATAAAAATGAAGGAGAAATAGTGTGCCCGTCAATGGTAGCCTCCACCATCTACACTTTGTTAGTCATAATCAAACAATATATTAACTCCACCATACCTAGAACACTGAAAGCTGGATTGAACACTAGTGTGGGTAGGTAGGAAAAAATCGAGGTACCTAGCAGGATTTTCTAAGAGAGATGCATAGTGCCTAGGTCGATCAATGGGAAAAATCCTCCTGGTAGTTTTAAACAACTGCTGAAAAAAGGCCTGCAAATCCCCATATTCTTAATGGGAAAATTTGTTTCATAGATACGCACATGTAGAACATCAATCATTTTTAAATCTGAAGTCCTAGGGAACAAAAAATTCTGCAAATAAACAAGGTGCCCATCAATGACAAATCCAACCTTGCCAAAAGTCGGTTCGCAATTGGCTATTAACCAAAAAAAAGGTGAGAAAAACCCTAAAATTGGATGAGGTAGATCAATGGCCCAAAATATTTGAATGGTCTTGCACATGCCGACCCCATGCCCTTCAACAGTGGTAGATCAGAAAATGAGGATAAACAGTAAATTTGAGCTTGGTAAATTTGAAGTCATTCGAACAGGAAACACCACTGGCTTGTACTCGCCAGCCGTAAATTCCAGGAAACCTGTACCCGCTAGCAATAAACATGCCCCACTCAAATCTGTCAAACTCCTTTGATAATCATCCTGCACAATAACACAAGGATCAATGGCGTAGGTTATCCTAATGGTCTTGCATTGCCAAGCAGTAAACGTGGGCCGCTGATGTAAATAGTGCAACAAAATCTCCATTGTAATGTAATGCCTATCGGCATAACAAATCCTCTAAATCCCTGTTCCGTAAAAAATAATATCATGGAATTCAATTATTGTAGGATGTACTCAGCATGGTTGTAGTAGAGAGGCTATTCAGTTCTTTGAGCGGATGCAGGGTGAAGGTGTAAAGCCTAGCAACATCACCTTCCTCTGTGTTCTCTCTGCTTGGTTGACAAGGGCTACAACTATTTCAAAATCATTTACTGTCATGGCACTGCACACAAAAATGCCCTCCCAAAAGTAGTAGCGAGAAAAATGACGTAACAAAACATTTTTTTGTCAATCATACTCACATGGCACGGTGTACTAAAAAGTAAAAGGGGGAAATTTTTGAGACGAAATTATATTTTTGTCTCTATTTTTTGTCTCAAATAACCCCCTTGTAGTAGTGAATGAAGGCTTGATACAATTGCTTTCACAATGCAACCGTGATGAATCTACTACCTCGATGATTTTTATAAGATGATACTTTGACCACTAACGATCCTCCAAACTAATGAAGGTTGCTCCTCCGAACACATTTGAACACTTTTTCCTATGTTGACGATGATCCATGATTTCCTATTTGTATGATACATGAACACCCTGAACTTGAGTGTTTAGAAACATTATTGAAAGATTATCCTAAGGTGGATTCAAGACAACCTTGGACAATGCTCATAAATATCCTCTCTGAAGGGGATGAAGGTTGAAACTGAACATGTCATGTTTCACCGAAAATATTGATCTTGGAATAATGCATTTGACCGCACACATCATGGAAGAAAACAATGAACACTAATGAGTACGCCATTGAAGACAAAGTGAATAACAACCATTCCAAGTCTTTAAGTGTCACCACTTATTTTTTATTTTGGATAAACACCTGAAATGAGAAACTTGAACAATTACTTGGGCATTGTAACCATGACAATCTTGTTATCCCCATGACATAGATAATAACAATTGGAATCACCGAGCATACGTTCCTTGAGATTCATCGAGTTCCATATAAGTGACATATTTGAATGCCCATGATGAAAGAAATGAGACTTATTTGATGCCTATGAATTTGAACTTTATGTCTTCCTGGGCATTTCTCTATGTACGAAAGGGTAGTTTACTAAAAATAGTAAATGATATTTCTCATTCTTTCTCCTGACTTTAATTATTCTAATTCTCTTTCTAGATACTCAATGTGCACACTACTTATTCCAAAATATCTCTTTGTGAAGACTTACTAAAAATAGTAAGTGCTCATGTAGGAGGCTTACTAGGTTTAGAACCCTGGATTATCGCAGCCTTAGATTTTGGTGAAATTATTTTTTTGATATGCATTTTTTTGTTACTCCTATGAAGATTCGACTCAACGTGGTTTCTAGAATGCAAGATATTAAATTTTAAATTTTTGGTATAGTTAAATTGGGGTTTGTTCACTACGAAAAGTCCCTATTATACATGTGAAATTCATCACTTAGGTTTTTATGACCTATGAAAATGTGAAAAAAATAAAAAACCTCAAGTAGATCCATGCCCCGGTTATTTATATATGGGTTTATCTTGTTTTCATGTGCACATCTTCATTCTCGGAGAGAAAATGGAGCCCGAAGCATGGATTTTTAAGCTTTTCTTTGATAAAAAATGGTGTTGAGATGATGGATCGATGGTGGAGTGAATTCAGGAAGAGAAATGGAGGTGAGAAACCTAGAAATATTTCACCATAGTTTCGGGTGCAAATGGAGGAATGTGGGTAAGTGAGGAGAAAATGGATAAGTCATGATTTAAATAGTTGTTGACAACCTTGAGGAGAGCGGAATTTTTGCCCCTTTTTCCCCTTTGAAAGGGAAAATGGGGACACAAAAGGGCACCCTAACCCTAGGTTGTCACTTGGCATTCATGCATTAGCGGAGAGGAATGGAGCATTGAGCTGGAAATAAGCACTGGAGATCATTTTTTTGTCGTATAAGGAACACCGAAGGAAGCACGAGAGGGGGTACCTTTTTTTGGCCCTATTTTCCCTTGAAAAGTTACAATATATGCTTAAAGGGATCCTACACCTCATTGTTACACTTGTCATTCATGTGTGCAAACATGAGGGGGCTAGTCAAATAGGTCAAAGGGTTTATATGGAATCACTTAGTGTGATATGGAGTGACCATGGAGTCTAATGGGGAGGAGAGCCATTTTTTATTCCATTTTAGCCTTGGAAAGGGACAATGGGAGAAAAAAAGTGTGCCTCAACTTTATGCTTTACCACGTGGCACCCAAGAAAATTGATTAAGTCTCAACATGTATCCGAGATGAAAACTTGAAACAAACATAACTTGAGCTCATGGATGAAGTTTTTCACACTTATTTATATGAAATCAGTTATAAATGAGATTTTTAGAAGGATGGGATGGCTTGAAAACCCCTATAAAATATCTATTTTTCTCAAGATCACTAGCTATGATTGGAAAGAATGAGTTGCCTAGAAAAATGTCAGCATGAGGTTTAGGATAAATATGATTTTACCAAAGCATGCAGGGGACATAAAATTATTTCCATTGATATTTTGTTTGATTACAATGTATTATGGAACTCTCGGAATCACCTCTCGAAGTCCATATGCTCTTTCATGATGCAAGCTCCTTCAACCTTTAAAACTCACTTTAGCTGAATTAGCTCCTAAACCTTTGAAAATACCCACAATATTCCTAAATCAAGTGCACACTAATCCCGAATCTTGAATACACCTCCTCAATGGATTTGGGCCTTTGACATAACTCTCAAGATTATGCACTTTTCTTTGAAAGGATAATGATATCACTTTCTAATCTTGCTTAAAAATCCACTTCTAGATATACTTCTATGAAGTACTTAAATGATATTTTTCACTCTAAATCACCTATGGGAAAGGGTGTAGGATAGGACTGATATGAGAAATAGGATGACTAGGGAGAGTGTTTATGGAAAGTTATACCATATAAATGTTTTCATTACTAGGGTATGATTGTCATGTTTTTAAGCAATTTTTTCCCATGCAAAAATACATTAAAACAAATGGACATAGCTTGGGGAGATGTTATGGATCAAGAAAAGTGAGGACATGACATGAAAATAACAAAATATCAATTTACTTCATGGACTAGTGACTTATCCATTAGGCTTTATGGAGCTATTTCTTCCAAACACACACGCGCGCGCGTGCACGCACGCACACACACACAACACACACAAAACAAAATCATGAGACATGAAAGGGAACACATAACATAAGAGAAACAACCTAAATCACCTATGTACATATGGGGGACAAACCTCTTTCATTGAATAAAATATTTTTACGGAGGGCTTACCAAGAAAAGTGTATCACCGAGATGTATTTCTTGCACTAATACATTAATAGGTTCACTAAAGTATGAACCTCTCCTTATCTTATTGATATATCTAGCATGAGTTCTAGTGTAATATATGTTAACCTTGTTCATTACCTTTCCTCTTTCTCTTTGACACATTCTCCCCAACTTCTCCTTATTTCTTAGGTTCATTCCTTTTGTTAATTCTTTTCCGCTATCATGAAGATGGTTCTTAATTATTCTCGACTTACCTATTCCATAACAGGCATTCGTTATTTTTATGCATATTCTTCACGAATACCTCTTTCATAGGTTGATCCTCGGTAGGTATCTTAGGAATTTGGGCATTATTACCCACCCTTGATGGTATATATTTTCAAATTTTTCCACAGAGTTTTCTTTCTCATATTCCAGGTCTTTTTTTTTGTACGCTTCGCTATACAATGTGTTACTTGCATTGCATCATCCTCTTGGAAAGACAATGAACTCAAGATTAGGTGTATGCCATGAAAATTTTAATATTCTTTACCTTGTCCATTTTGGGATTCATTCTCCATTTCTATATTTAGAGCACTTGTCCCTTGATCATAGCAATAAATAAAAGGTTGAAGCATGTTAGGAATGCCTCCATTTTGGACGAAAACAACAACATTATAAAGCAATATCTCATTTCCCTATTTCTTGTTGAAAAATTTTCCATCCTCATAAAAAGGAAATGAGCACAACATTGGAGCTGAAATGTCATCATCATCTTCCCCTTTTTTATCACCAAGAACCAAGAAGTCCATTTCCATAATGAAACCATCACCTTCTTGGGTATGTTCAGTGCAAGAGGTGAAAGTATGTTGCAATCATTTATTTTCTTATGCTCTTATTCCAATGATAAAGTGAAACCTTCAAATTCACCATAATACTCATCACATGGGAACTTGTAATGATCCTTAGGAACATGATCGAAAACATTGAAGTTACTCATCAAGAAAGTGTTGAGCATCATTCCTTCTTCTTCTTTATTTACATCGCTCATTACTTCAAGATTATTTGTTGTAAGTCAAGGCTATCATGATCTCCATTAGCTTCAAGAGAAACAAATTTGTTTATGCCATCATTCCATGAGAAGTACACCTTTTCAAACTCATATTTCATCAACTCATCCTTATTCTCTTTGGTCGGCTCTATGATGCTTGGAAATTTCTCCACCAATAAGGGAAACTCAATATCCTCCTCGAAGGTCATGACAAAGTTTCAAGATTTGGAATTTTAGTACAGACATTAGCTACTAGGTCATTTGGCCGTTGAATAATATACTTCATTTCTCTTATGGAAAGTAGTTTCTTTGTTTTACCACCGACTGTGATGGTGGCATGTGACCAATACAACCGCATATCTCCCCTAACATCTCGAAAGAGTCTTCATCCTAACAATATTCCATATGAGGCGGGCATGTCTACTATAAGGATTCTAATTATGATTTTCTTGTCAAGAAAATATGCCAACGCTACCTCAACATATTTGATTTGTCTAAAGAGAGGCACTCACTTCATTTCCATGGAGAGACATTTACCAGAGGCGGGAAAGAGAGAGACCAAAAGATTCAACAACATTTTTAAGCATGATGTTGTCTCGAGGCACAAGATTTTATGATGTAATTATTTAACTTGTACCCAAGTAAGTAACCAAAAAGGCTATGTAGAAATGTTCTACCTTCCTATAGGAGAGGGTGTGGAGGAAAGATAGTTCATAGTTGGAGTGGATTGAGATGCACATTTTGGTTCTTTGGTGGTGGCATCTTTAGAAGTAGGGATAATTCCTTTGATATGTTGAATGAGTCTCTCAAGTTGTTTGGGATGAGTTCTCAAGTATTCAAATTCAAATATTTTAGATATTGTTCTTTTGCAATGGTCAATGAAATCAAAGGATGAAGAGGTGGTGGGAACATCATGGATTATGGAAGTATTGACATGGATTTTTGTAGGATTTACAGTAAACTAATTTTTTGAAGAGAAAATGAAGGAGAATTACTAGAAGAGGTAGAATGATTTTTGGTTAGATAGGTCTCATCTTTCTTCTTAACCTGTCCTTGTTGAATTAGACTTCGTTGATCCTCCTTTTGTTATTATTTTTATTGGAGTATCCATTTGAGAATTCAATTTATTAACTTGGGTAGTGGAATAACATCCCTTTTTCTCCATTTTAGATTGGGTGAACACTTTATATGAGTTACTATCTCAGGGTTTTTTATCATCAAATCTACATTCAAAACCTTGACCCGAGCACATACGCCTTCTATTTTGTCCTTAGATTCAAAAATTTCTTCTACTTCATCTTCGTATCTCTTTCACATCGCATTGATCAATCAGGGGGATTCTATGGTGAGCCTTTGGGGTGCTTTGAAAATATGGTCTATTCTTTATTTTGGATGATATTTTTGAAATGTTCATAGACCGATCTCCCTTTTCAATGATCAATTCATTTTACAACTTCGCAATGATGGATCAATTCTCCTATCTTGGGAAATTTGGGTTTTATCTTTTCTTTGACGGATTCTTGATGTTACCCTATAAGATGAGGTCATCTTATACCTCTTCAACAATTTCTTGAGCTTAGTCTAAATCTCTCAAGTTGAACTATTCCCGGTAATTTTGTTGACCAACTTGTTGAATTTTTCCATGAAGTCTCTCATAGACTCATGTGAATATTTCTTCATTTTAGTGAGTTAAGTAAGGAGGGCATGAAAATATTCAATAGTCTTTAATCTCTCCTCAAACTTCTTCTTAATATCACCCCAATTGGAGATCAAGTATGATGGAAGTTATGAAACCAATCTAACACTACATCTTGCAATGTTTTTACAAACAACCACATAGCAACATCTTCATGTTGTACTATGAGGATTCTGCAATATGTGATAAAGGAAACAATGTGATGATCTAGATGTTGATTTCCGTCTCCATATAACTTTTGAAAATTATTTCTTAAACCATGTGGAATCTCATGAAGTGGTGGAGTCAAATCCAGTAGACTAGTGTTTTGTCCCCATGGTAAAGGTGCTTGTGCTGTCATCTCTTCATTCCTCTCTTTCTTCTTCTTCTCTTGGAACTTCAAAATTCAAAGGTGGGTGAAAGATAGGAGAATTTTTAGAAGTTTTGGTAGGGGGTTTGACTAGGGTTACTAGGGCTACCACCGGATGATTTAGATGGGGATGAGGATTGAGAGAAGTAGTACAGGTTATCTATTATTTGATATTGATTTTGTAATGCTTAAAATTACGATAATAATTTCCTCTCAACATATTCAATCTTGTACATTTTCTTTCAACTAGGTTCTCTCAAAAGGCTAGGAAAAATTCTTTTGATCATTCGAGTATTTAAATAATAATAATAATAATAATAATAATTTTTCTATTTTCAAGAGATTTATATGGGTGTAAAGCAGGGAAGATCTATCCTAGTGAGTCACCAAAAACTTTTGCTTGTGAGAAAAAATTTAGTTGGGAAAATTTGGTGTCTCCACCAACGTTCACAAGGTTATGCACCTTTGCATTAAATGGTGTATCTCCCATTATTAAATGTAACTAACATAATCCTCAACTAAATGTTGTAGATTGCCCAAATAGGTAAGGGATCACACATGGACTGTAGTGAAATTACTTGTATAATTCCAATTATGAGCATACATAGAACACCAAAGAACACAATATTGTAGATAGATGATCTCAATATGTAATTAAAATTGCTTCAACACTTTGAGGGGGAAACCTCCAAATCATATAATAAGACTTAAATGCTCGAATGATCCCGAACTACTACCTACAATCCCCTATATATACTATTCATATGTTATGGCCATCACCAAGGCTAACCTACTAAGCATGAGAAAGTATAAATGATATAGTTAAATGATAGGGTAAGCGACAAGTCATCTACTCATATCCTAATACAAGTAATAGGTAAAGGTCATAGCATGCCCTTCCTTTCAAGTGAACATTGTCCTCAATGTATAATCTTGGATGTTTCTACAAAAACCTTCATCCTCTCAGGTTGCATCTTCTATGCTCAAATTCTTCCACTTGATCAAATATTCCTTAATGTCTCTAGTTCTCAGCCTCTTAGTATGTGTTTATAGAATCTTCTCTAGCTCCAAAATCACTCTTCCTTCCTCACTAAGTTTTGGTAGCTCTATCTGGGCTGAAAATTTCTTTCCAATAACTTTCTTCAGCAAGGAAGCATGGAATACTGGATGTATGCGTGAAGATCGAGGCAACTCTAGTTTATAAGTAACACTTCCAATTTTCTGTAGAACCTAATAAGGACCATAATATTTAGGAGCAATCTTGTTGTCCTTTTTATGTTGCTTCAGAACATTTTATTGTAAGGCTATAAATGTACAAAAACCCATTCACCAATTTCAAAATGTCTTTCACTACGGTGTTGATCTCGCTTGTTGTTTCATCCTTTTTTTCAATGTTAAATTCTTCTTCAAACCAGCCAAAACTTGTGTTGATGTTGAATGTGTTTCTTAACATCTATGACCTTAGTTTGCACCCTAAAGGAAGAAGTGATAGATGGTGGATGGTAACCATATAATGCTAAAAATGGGGTCATTTGATAAGAGGTATGAAAATATGTGTTATACCATCATTCTCGTAAGTTTTAGCCATTTAACCCACCATTACTATTTATCTCGATATAAAAATTGTAGATACCCCTCTAAGAATTAATTAACCACTTTTGTTTTCCCATCAAATTGAGGAAGGTAAGATGAACTATGAGCTAGATGAGTACCCAAACATGTAAATAATTCTTCCAAAAATTACTAGTGAAAATAGGATCATGCTCACTTACAATTATCTTTGGGGTTCTATATAGCCTTTGAACCGCCTCCAAAAATATAGTCATGTGATCAGTATTGGCTGCAAATGGAGGTTACATGGAAAAAAATTTGGCATATTTTGTGATCCTATCCACAATGACCAAAATAACATTCTTACCCTCTAACAACGCAATCCCGTGATGAAATCCATGGAGACCTCATCCCATCTCTTGCTAGGAATTGGTAATGGTTTCAATAGTGTCTTAATGGTTTCAATTGTCTTAATGGTTTCAACTTTTTCTATTGGAACACAAAACACTCGATAAAAAATTTGTACATCCCCCTTAAGTCCTTCCCAAAATAATTCTCTTTTTACTCTATGATATGTCTTCAAAATCCAGAGTGTCCTCTAATAGGTGATGCATGTAGCTTTACAAGAATATTATGATTCAAATTAGAATATTTACACAAGAATAACTTTGTCTTCGTACCATAGGGAATTACCTTTCCACTCAAATTTGTTAGATGTTATAAAACCTTCCTTGATATTCTATATTAGAGGTTGTGTATCCTTTCGTGCTCTCATTTAAATCTTTTTCATCCACCCAATCGGCCTTCAATATGGACATTGCACACATACTAAGGCATTTGCAAATGTATTCCATCCGAATAGCGCAGTACGCTTACTATATTTTTGTTTCCTTTTTGTATATGATTTCAAAATCATAACCCAACATTTTTTACCGACTTTTGTTGTTCCTCGATGATAAGCTTAGCTCCAAATTTTTTTGAGACTATCATGATAATTTTTTTACCTTGAAGTGTCTACCCATTAGATAGGGCCTCCATTGCTTGACCGCATGAAGAATAACCATCATTTATTTCTCAAAGAAAATTTTGAGCATATATTTTCCTTTGAATTGAGACTCTCAAATGCAATTGGTCTTCCTTCCTACATTACAACTACTCTCAATCCTCGATTCTCAAGTGTCACATTCAAAAATGAAGGTTTTTGAGAAGTTGGGAGTAGCCAAAAAGGGGTGGTACACATGGCTTCCTTCACCTGCTCAAAGGATTTAGTAGTTGCATTTGTCCAATGGAAGGAACTCTTCTTTAGAAATGTAGTGAGTGGAGTCATGCGACTCTACCATATCCCCGACAAATCTTCTTGTAGTACCTTGTTAGTCCTAGGAACCATCGAGAGATTTTTGGTCCTTGGCCATTCCACCATAGCTTTGATCTTCCGAGGATCAACTTTGACACCTTCATGGGATACAATGTAACCCAAGTAATCTACCTCTTCTACACCAAAAAAACATTTGGATGGATTTTCATAGATCTTATGTTTCTCCAAAACTTCCAACACTTTATTTACATGTTGCAAGTGTTCTTCCCATGTCTTTTTGTAAATCAATATGTCATCAAGAAAGCTAATATAAATTTCCTTTAAAATGGCATAAAACCAAAGTGTCAAAAAGCTTTTAAATGTTGAGGGAGCATTTGAAAGACCAAAAGGAATTACAAATAAATCATAATGGCCCTCATGAGTCCTTAAATCCATTTTATGAACATATTCCTATCTTATTCTAATTTGATGGTACCTTGAAAGAAGATCAAATTTTGTGAAATAAATAGCACCATGAAATTCATCAAGTAAATAATCAATTACTTTGGAATAGGAAACTTATATTTGATGGTGTACTTCTTGATTTCTGTAATCTGTACATTTCATCCATGTTTCATCCTTCTTACGTACCATGACCACTTTGGTGAAGAATATGACCTCTGCTATGCCTCGATGATACCTACCTTTAACATTTCCTGCACTGCTTTTTTTGATCTCATTGCGCGAATATGGGTATTTGTATGGTCTCGATGTTTTGTGGTTAGCTCCCTAAAATCAACCGAATGGCATGATCATGATACCTAATTGGGTGTAGTCCCTTGAAATTGCATCAAAAATAGATGAGCGAGAATCACCATTCTTATGAAGATTGGGTGGCATTGAAGAGTTTGTATTTTATACCTCTATAGAAAATAAATTTTCTACAAATCCATCTACTCCTTTTAAGAGAACCTTCTCGCATCTGATGAAAGCTAATAATCTTTGGATACTTAGCTACCATCATTTTCAATTGTATTTTCCTTCATTCTAAATTAAATCACATGAACAATTATTGGAAATTCATTTCTATAATACCTAAGGTTGCGATCCATTGGACACCCAAAACAATATCTTCCTCCTCATAGAAATAACAAACATAAGTGAGTATAACATGTAGTATCCCATAGAAAGATTGATACTTATGGCACTTTCCCCAGGATGTGCACTTGATCGTCCCATGATCAAAAATTATAACTTGCATTTCTAGAGATGGGTAAATAAAACAATTCGATAGGTAGCTAACTTACTTTTTATGAAGTTATGAGTACTCCTTGAGTCAATAAAAATCATCACCTTCTATTTTTGAGATAGCCAATATACTTGAGTTTTTGAGGAGTACTAATACCCGACAACACATGACAAGAAATTATAGGTTGGTGATCCTCTACTTCATCTTTTATTGGTTCCTCGGCTTCTTCTATAATTTAAGCTTCCTCTTCATCCTCATTTCCTCCTTGAATATAGAACTTCTTCTTAGCACATTTGTGTCCCGGTCCATATTTGTTATCGCAGCTTAAAATATAATCATTTTTCACTTTTTTCTTCCATTTGTTTAGGAGTCACCTAAATGGTGAGTGAATGATGGGGAAAGGGTACTACGGTCTCGTGTTAGTGAAAGGTTGTCTCCCTAAAGACAACTATGTTTTCCTTTGCTCTATGTGCCATGATAATAGAATCATAAATCTTGAGTGGATTAAACATACGTACTTCATGCTCAATGTGGTCCTTAAGATCCCCAAGAAATAAATCATTCAAGTTATCTTCTCGTATATTCTCCACCCTTAAGGATAGGTTCTGAATTAATGCACATAATATTTAAATGATCTTGTTTGTATTAAATTTTCCAATTGACTAAAGTAGTGATTTGAAACACTGGAACTATAGTTCAATTGTATATCCTTAGTAAAAGCCTGTCTAAGTTACACCTTAGACCACTTTTCTTCCTCTAATCACAAAACCATTGATACTAGGCAATTGGTATGGTTCAAGATACAAGGATGCCAAGGTCACCTTTTGTCCCGATGGTGTTTAATGTAACTCAAAGAAGTTCTCCATTTGATTCATCCAATTTAGTGGATCCTTCCCATCAAATTTTTGCATCTCCACTTTTGGCATCATGTTCCGTGGTTGCGAATAAGTTGGATTTTGATTGGGCTGGAGAAGTGATCCAACATGGTTATTTTTCCCATTATTCGTAATCAAGATCATCCTTGGTTGAGTTGGGAATGATTTGAGACATAGTTTTAATCTTTATATGTCATATGAGATCATCAAACCACCGATAGATTTGGTCTGTCTCCTTTACTAGGAATTTCTATTTACCCCTTCGACTCCAAATCATCTATCAATTACCTATCTTCATCAAGGATTTTACCCAAAGTGACTAGATTCTTTTTCGATCTTGTGGAAGACCTGCGATGATGTCAAATACTAGGGTTTAGGATTTCGATACAAATTCTACCGAATAGGAAAAACCACAAAGAAGATAATGCTAGTATGTTTTTGATATATTTCTGAAAATGTAAATAACTTGGAAAAATTCCACAAATTTCATCCTAGGAGTGATTTTATGAAAAAACCTAAATGTGTGATAAATTTTGAAAATGAAAAAAACAAAGTATGAAATTTTTAGGGAATATTACTTGGAATTATTCCCAACGCTGTAAAAATATCTTTGACAAATTCTTTATGGTTTGTATCGATATATTAGAAATAAAAGCCTAGTGTTTTTGCACTAATTTTGGCCTTCGAATAGTAGTTCTAATACCACTTGTAATGAAATTACTTGTTTAATTCCAATTATGAGTATAAATAGAACAGAAAATAACACAATATTACATATAAATTATCACAATATGCAATTAAAATAGCTTCGCCTCTTCGAGGGGTAACCTCCAAATCATACAATAAGACTCAAATGCTCGAATCATCCTAAACTACTACCTTAAATCCCCTATATATATTATTCATATGTTATGGCCATCACCAAGGCTAACCTACTAAGAATGAGAAAGTATAAATGATAGGGTTAAATGATAGGGTAAGCGACAAGTCGGCTACTCATATCCTAATACAAGTAATAGGTAGAGGTCGTAGCATGCCCTTCCCCTTCAAATGAACATTATCCTCAACATTGAATAATCTTGGATGTTTCTACGAAAACGTTCATCCTCCCAGTCACATATTCTATGCTCGATTCTTCCACTTGATAAGATATTCCTTAATGTCTCTCGGTTTCTTAGCCTCTTCGTATGTGTTTGCGAGAATCTTCTCTAGCTCCAAAATTACTCTTTCTTCCTCATTAAGTTCTGGTAGCTCTATATGGGCTGAAAATTTATTTCAAAGAACCTTCTTCGTAGGAAGCATGTAATCTTTGGATGTATGCGTGAAGATTGAGGCAACTCTAGTTTATAAGTAACACTTCCAATTTATTGCGTAGAACACGGACCATAATATTTAGGAGCAATCTTGTTGTCCTTTTTATGTTTCTTCGAAACATTTTCTTGTAAGGATATAGATGTACAAAAACCCATTCAACAATTTCAAAATGTCTTTCGCTACGGTGTTGATCGCTTTGTTGTTTCATCCTTTTTTTCCAATGCCAAATTCTCCTTCAAACCAACCAAAACCTGTTGTTGATGTTGAATGTGTTTCTTAACATCTATGACCTTAGTTTGCACTCCTGAAGGAAGAAGTGATAGATGGTGGATGGTAACCATATAATGCTAAAAATGGGGTCATTTGATAAGAGGTATGAAAATATGTGTTATACCATCATTACGTAAGTTTTAGCCATTTAACCCACCATTACTCGTTTATCCGATATAAAAATTGTAGATACCCCTCTAAGAATTAATTAACCACTTTTGTTTTCCCATCAAATTGAGGAAGGTAAGATGAACTATGAGCTAGATGAGTACCCGAACATGTAAATAATTACGTCCAAAAATTACTAGTGAAAATAGGATCATGCTCACTTACAATTATCTTTGGGGTTCTATATAGCCTTTGAACTTCCTCCAAAATATAGTTGTGACTTTATTGGCTGCAAATGGAGGTTACATGGAAAAAATTGGCATATTTTGTGATCCTATCCACAATGACCAAAATAACATTCTTACCCTCTGGACAACGCAATCTGTGATGAAATCCATGGAGACCTCATCCCATCTCTTGCTAGGAATTGGTAATGGTTTCAGATAGACATGGTGTCTTAATCATTTCAGATAGCCATATATTTAGAACACGACCACGATATTCGGATAGTGATATCTTTCGACTAGAAACTTGGATTTGGGAGGAAGAGGAATTTTGGAAAGATCTCGGTGCTAGCTTCTCACCGTCTCCCATCAATGTTTTGGCTTTATTTTTGGGGGTTGTCAATTCTTTCACCTACCGCCATGATGAAGAATGGGCCTCTTTCTTTCCCGGTATGGGACAGCGACGGGGGCATGGGCATTGTAATGAGACTCTTCATCATGGTAGGTGGATTGAATGTGCTTCCTAGGGTGGTTGGAGTAGAGTTCGAATTCTTCCCTCCTCTCTCTCTTATTCTTCCTATATATTATAAAGGAGGGGCATTTTCTAAAAGGTTGGTCATTTTTTCTCTCCTGCCCCCCTCTCTCTTTCTTCCTTAGGGTAGAATGTGGAGTCTAAGCCTCTTCTCATGGCTCTGTAATGGCATTTTCTTGCCCCTTTCCCACTAATGATGTACCATGTAACTTTTGGAGCAATAAAATTTGTTTTGTGATGCTTTTTGTCCATCCTTGCTTATTTTGTTGTCTCTTCTTACCTCTCATCATTGCAGGTATACTGTGCATACTCTAATGTTTATTTCAGGTTCTAGGAGCTGTGTTTAATGGGTTTTGAAGTGGTGTTCCATGTGAACTTCATATTTGGTTTGTGGTGCATCTTTTCCACCCCCTCCTTTGCTCACCTCTCTCCACTTTAGGTAGTTGGAGTTTTGATCAGCCACTTCCTTTTACTCGGTGTATCACCACTTAGTGTAGGCTCTCTTTTACTTCTCTCTCTCTCTCTCTCTCTCTCTCTCTCTCTCTCTCTCTCTCTCTCTCCCTATCTCCTTGGAATGGTTAGATTATGATAGATTAGTTTTTCCTGCACTAGAGTAGCTTATGGCAGGTAGTTTAGGAAGAAGGAACTAGCCTTCTCTGGAGGTCCATCTCAAGTTTTGCAAGTCCCATAGCTTGAGAGATGGTATAATGTTGTATAATCACACTGAATTCCCATTTCACACTTAGATCTAAGGCCATTCGAGGGTGTTGTGATTTTGCATCAATCAATCATCTCTCAACAGGTGCACTTTTGAGAGATAAAACCACATAACCAAACACATCATCCCAAAACCAAAAGTAGATGCTAGAACCACGTGGAAATGGGTAACATTTAACTTAAGCTAGCATTAAACCAAAAGAACATAACGATCTAACAAGGAGCTAAACAACATAAAAATTCATCACCATGATGGAGGGAAAGGTTAGGCTCATAATTTCAAATAAAATAAAACCAACATGACAAGGTGCAACATGAGAAAAGGGATTTCATATTAGAATTGATAAGAAGAAGAAGAGTTTTGGCCATTATGCCTTTTTGTGCTAAGCTGTGTGGTGTGTCCCATGAATCCCATGTTGTTCTCATGATTCATTTCTTGTCACCTACACACTCAATGCAAACCTCATATATACCCAATATGATAAAAAAATAAGATATGATCATATGCATTGAAATCAACATCTATACAAGCCATGAGAAACTAGTAGCATATCAAAATCATGAATCATCCACTGAATGAAATGATATAATCATCATCATACATCAAATATGGATCAAATTAAAAAAAAAGCTATAATAAATCATGATATCATCATCATAACATAATTTCTAATAATCAACAGTGGTATCGTGTGCCTCATCGTTAACCTGTGAACAAGAGTTAGCATCCTAATGCCCAGTCTATATGGGCCCCCAAAATTTAGAGTGTATAGTTTAGGATCTATATAGAGGGAGGGGGAAATGTGATATTATGAATAATTTCATATCAAAATAGTATACTAAAGTAGTACTATCCTTATCAAAAAATAATTTCATGTGATAATGTCCCATCAAAAAAAAAAAAGCATTAATGTCCATGTCATCATGATAATATAGATACAATGAGTCACACGTGACCAAAATGAGAGTACTGAAAGAGGTGGGGACTACATTTACCAATGTATGGATTAATTTCATCTTTCTAAAGGAATTGGATTGTTTGGAGAAAATTAATGTTGTGTGAGTAATCATATTTACTTAATCTATCTCCATGACCATACCTACATAAACAATTTCATTCACATCAGAATCAAACTCCATATGGACAATTCAATTGGTTGAATACATTTTCATCAGACTAAGGTAGAAGTCCATTTAGAGCATTTTCATCTATCTGAACATTTGAATACAATTTTCATGTTCTATTTTATATTTTAATGCATTATATACTCCCTCTCTATTGTCTATAAAGTTGTAAGTTATTCCACATTGATCTCTCCTCTAAAAAATAATCATTGAAAAATCTTTTAATCTATATGGAAAAACATTAAGAATTTATTTTACTTCTTGAGGAAAACTAATTGTTTTCCCTTTAAATTTATATTAACATCCAGTTGCATGTGTCACTTGTACGATTGGGTTGACATGCGCTATCCATTTCCTCAATTTGAGTTAAGTTTGTAAGTTCTAGAGGTTGTGGCCTAGGATTCATATTGTTTGATGTTAAAAATCGGTGACAACATTTATTTTTTCGACATCTATTACACACAAGTCCTTTAGGTGTTCTAGAAACATTTATTCCAAGGTAGCATTCTTGAGAAATATAACACATGCTTCATGAAGCAATGTTATCAAGACCATGTTGAAAAATCATCTGATGGTATTTAAATCTCTCCCAAGAATTCTATTGGGATCACATATATTTTGTTCTCTCTCAATATGTGAATCTTGCATTTTTCTTCTTCTTATAAGTTATGTTATTGTCTCCTCTTGTAAATCATTATTTTGCATTCTTCTTCTTGTTTTTACTGGGTGTAATGGTGTCTCCTCTTGCACAACATTATTCTTTAGACTATTTCTAACATCGACATCCATTATATCTTGACTTACATTTTTGGTGTTTTCAAGCATGCGATCACTAGTATTGAATGTTTATTTTTTTAATAATCTAATTAAATATGAATTTACTATTGTCAATCCCACATAATTACTTAAATGCACTGAACCATCTAAAATAAATGTTTTGTGTCTCTTAATCATTTCTCTCGCAATTGCGACTCACTAGGATTATTATATTTTCCACTGCCTTGATAAGAAAGAAACTCATATTAAATAAAATTTTGAAATCTTAGATTGCATTATTGGTTGTCCTTAATCCTCGTAACTCCAAAAGGCTATACCCTACATCATATTATTATTTCTATAGGATAAGGGTTCCCTCAAGTATGTAACAACAACTTGTCGGTTAATTGTTCCACAACAATGCTCAAGAGGACAAGAACTTTAGTATGATTACCGACACACCTAACAATTGTTTAATGATTTTATTTTTTTATTCTTATTATTTAATTATTTAAATATCCCCTTACTACAATGATGGAGTGCGACAATAGTTGTAATGTTAATCTTGTTATCACATTAGTTAGGTTAATCACGAATCAATAATCGTAAGGAAAAATATTATCCTAAACGACTAAATGGGCACGAACCTTTTTTCACACAACATTATTTTTAAGGCAATTTAAAAGACTTTATTTAATTTCATTAACTAATGTTTATTTCAAATTACTACGGGAAGAATACCCACCTTCCTACCCTAAAATTAGGGTTAAAAAAATAAAGAAAACACAAAAAGACTAAAGTGTATATATAACAACCTTAGGTTTTAAATTCAAACCCTTGCATTAAATTTTTATTCTCCGTTGATTTAAATTAGAACTTGGATTTACATGGGAGGGGAAATAATCCCACAAGAAAAAATAAAAACAAGAAAAAAAATGCTAAAAAGGTAATATCCTATGGTTAAGAAAGACCCTAGGATTAAACTAATTCACACCGTAGATAAAAGAAACCCTAAACATAATTAATAGAGATCATACATATCTGTTTATCTTTATCTTTCTCTCACCCTTTTTCATTATTCGTTTTATAGGATTTTTGCGGCTCAGGTGGATATGTTGAAATTTATGTGTATTTGTTTTTGTTATAGATTCCATTCTCATATGAAATGTGAAAATTCCTTAATAGGGTGGCCATGGCCGGTGGAGCTGTGGTAGATATGAATAGGTTTTTGTTTCTGCGTTTATTATTTATTTTTCTGCACGTTTCAATCGATTCACATGGAGGCTTATTTATTTTTGGTATTCTGCATGGACTAAGAGCTTAAAAAAGAAAAAAATCATTTTCATTTCATTTTATTTTATTTATTTTCATTTTGGTCCAAGGAAGGGGTGGTTAAAGCCTCTGTTGGCCTACCTAAAATTAATCTTGGCACCATGAGTAGGAATAAACCTGATTAGAATAAAGGCGGCCCTTTGAAACAGACGGCTATGCAACAAAATTTATGGGTTTTGGGCTAGGGGATTAAGGCCAAGGCACGACCCCTTCCAAAAATTATATTTAAATTATTATTATTATTATTTTGTTAATTTAAGCTAAAACAACATCAGATACTCTAGTTGAGAAGCTATTTTTTTATTTTATATTATTTATTTATATTATTACACAAGGAAAATGATGGGTCTAAATGGCCGTTCTTAACCCAGATTGGAGGGTTTGTTTAGAATGGTTATATTTTTTTTGGGTTTTTTTTAATTTAATAAAACTTAATTTTTTCTTTTTACTTTGTTGTTAACTGTATGGAAAGACAAATAATAAATATTTTTGAAGCTATACGTGTAATTGCCACTTCTCTTCAACACTAAATGAACCATGATTATATTTTCCGAATTGTTATAATCGTAAACCATGCGGTTTTATTCTAATTAGGATACTAATAAGATGTGCGGGCATCATGACTCCATTATGTTTTGGTTATTATGTTTTCAACTATATGTCGTATTGTGGATCCTGATGGGCATTTAAGGATAAAACAATTAGCTAGAATGGTTGCATTGTCATAATTTGATTGTGATAGAATTACTCTTCGATATTGTTTTGTTGTATTTGGTTTATCTCTGTGACTGGACACATAGAAACTATTGTGCATTATTACCGAAGATATTAACAAACGAATGACATTAACACATTGTGATATGGGAGTTGAAGGATAAACATTATTGTAACTGAATTGATTAACTTTTGATATACATTCAGTATGGAAGAAAATGATGTGTTGTCAGATAAATATATGTCGATATTTTGAATCATTTTGTATTGATGTTTATTATGAGGTTCAAAGTTTTTTTTTCTATGATCTCTTTGATATTGGATGATTGGTAAAATTGGGAACGAGTGAAAGTATTTCTTAAATCTGATGATTCAGTTGGTTTTTATCTTAGTTGTAAATTGATGTATGAGTAGAATCGAAATGTTGAAAATTGGAACAATTGTTAAGTTACTTAGTCTTAGCAATTGTTGTAGTTGTATTATTGTAAATGAGAAAGAAGAAATATAGAAGTTGTAAGATGCAAATAGGGTATGCAAAGAAAACTTGAATGTGGAATAAAGTTGTTGTAGTTATTCAAACAAATAAGTTGTAGTGGAAATGAAAAGAGGCCACAAATTGAAGTATATTGCTATGTTGAAATGTTGCATTTTGTAGTAAGGACAAATAACAATATTAGAAGTAGATTTAGTTCCTTTTACTTTTGGACTTGAAAGAAAATTTGTTGAGAAAAATGAAAATGATCTTGTAGTTATTGTTACCATTAAAATAGAAAATGCTTTAAAAGAAAAAGAGGAGTAATTTTACTATGGAATGAATAGATGAGTTAAATCTTACAACTGGAAACTTTAGGTGCATAAATTCAAGTTTAGAATGAATTTTAAAACACTCTAGTGACTTTTGTTTTTTGAGAAATCTCATAAATGAAGGTTCTATTTCTAAGAAATAAGATCACCACCATGTGCAAAGCGACAGTCTCGTAACCACCACTCGCTTAAGGTGGTGGTCTCATAACTTCCACTCCGAAAAGGCGGCGGTTCGTGAATTATCACCCAAGTAGGGCGGTGGTCCTAGGATTGTCAACCTGATATGGGTGGCGGTTTTGTCACTTATTATGGAAAAACATAAATCCGTGCCTGTGAAGATTTTGACTTGGTCTAATTAAATTTTAAGCATGTAAAATGTAAGAGGAAATCTATAACAAACAAATGATGGTTTAAATTCATTTTTCAAGAAATTAAAACTTCAAATGGAGAAATTAAGAGTGTTGGATCTCATATATGTTAATGGAGGTAGGGTTCTCCCTATTAGAGAACTCAAATTAAACCCATTTTGAATGAAAGAAAAAAAAATACAATGATAAACCTACAATCTAAACTAATCTAAGCTTGATTTCTTTGTAGACTCCTCCATAGTTTTTCCTTCCTTGCTCCCATGGCTTCCTTCTCTCCAACCTGCAAATTAAACAAAGGAAAAGTGACCAAATGAGGAGACTTGGGTAATGAAAGGGATTAAATAAAAATTCATAAGGATTTTTAGGGTTAGTTTGGAACCCTAGGATCTAGTGGCCACAATTGAATTGATCCAAGGGTTGAGGATCAACCCTACTTTTTTTGGTAGGAATGTATATTATAGATGTTTTAAATAAAAATTAAAGGTATGGGTAGATGGGTGAATGGGGCCTTTAATTACCTTGGTGTGCAAGTCATTTATTTAGTTCCTAGTATGTTTTTAGGAAATTAATGAAATGGAATTTTAAGTTATTAAGATTATGGAATTAAAATAACTAAGCATAAGGTTGATTCTTTTGGGTTTGAGTTTGATTAAAGAGGGTAAGGAATTTAACCAAGTAAATTAAATTATGGCACTTCCTAGTTGAATGTTAATTATTTGACCTTACAGATAAATTAGAAATTTTAATCATTTAACCTAGACCTGGTCCATCCTTGGTAAAGTAAAGATTATTGGTGAAAATAAATTTAATGCACACTAAGGGTTGACACCCTTGTAACCTTTTAACTTAAAAAAAAAAAAAATTGCTGCAACTTTTGGGTTAAGTGTTTAGGGTTTTTAACGTGTTCCTAGAACATCATTTTTGTGGGCGTTACACTTGGTATCAGAGCCATGGGTTCAACGCTTGGACCCTAGGCCGACATTGAAACCCAAAAACTAGTTAGCAAGATTTGAACCTCTGTGATTAAAATAATAATAAAATAATAAAGTTGTTCAAATTGTTGAACTCGCCTAGTGGCATTTTGTCGAACCTGGATAACTAAAAATGTTAAATTAAATGGATATTCTTATGAACTTTTGGTGTAACAAGAACTTTTTTTCCTTTGAAAAGATGTTGTTTGATGAGTACTAACTTTTTCTTTAGTCGTATGATGCGATAAACCCTTGAGAATCTTCCTTGTTGGAATGATAAATTATATGGTGTGAGTCTTGTGGTTTGGCATTAGTGGTTGTGTTCTGGGGTTAGACAGAGTAAATTAGAAGTTGTTTAGTCACCTAAAGCTCCCCGTTTTCCTTCAGTGGTTAGATGAATTAGTTTGGTTTCCACTTTGGCGACTTAATCCTTGTATGAGTAAGTGAATATTAGGTCTTGGTGTCACTTTTTATCCAGCCTTGCGTGTATGCATTCTTATAACTGAGCTCAAGGTATAGTACCCCTATTGGTGGCCATGAAGGGCTGCGAAGTGACTGTGATGTTGACTTTATATGTTTTTATATTCGTAAACTTGTGTTATTTTATCAAGGACCAGTATCTTATTTTATGATTGGATTGAGAAGCTCTAAGGCTCTTTTAGTTATTTATGTTTTTGTAGAATTTTTAGACAACTGCAATGATGCGATACTTAGCCACTTTCCTCGATTGCCGATATTTCTTGGATTTTTTCTTTGATCGGTGACTTGGAGCTCATTATCTATTGGCTACTTAGCTAAATGTTACGTGATTCTTTCTTACATGTTGTTGAGTTGGTTCTACGTTGTTTGTATTGTGACATTTCATCATATGGGGTACACCCTAGGTGCCTTGAATGTCTTCTTAGGTGCTTTAAGTTATGCCTTGGTTTTGGAAAGATGGAACCTTGAGTGTGTCTAGGATCTTGGAGTAACTCTTTCATTACTCAATCTTTCTAGAGAGAGTTTGTTGTGTAGTGTGGTCTAGTTGGCAGTTTGATAGTTGTGGTGGTGATTCTCTTACAACCTGGTAAGAGATTTTATCCTCGTCAGAGTAGATGTGTTTGGTTATGGGCTTATGGATTGTGTTAGGATCAGATTAACTCTTGGTTGATTGTATATTTTAGTGGATAAGTGTTTTTTGGTAGTGATGTTCCATGATGGCATGCTAAGTTTATCATGGTTTCCGTGTTTCTTTATAGAAAGTATTGACTTGTGGATTGTATGTATCTTGGTAATTATGGCTAGAATTAAGCCCATTCGGGCAATGTGTTTAATTAAGTGTTCTTAGTTTGCTCTCGTTGACCTATAAATAAGGCTACCCTTGTCTTAAACTTTTAGATTGTTATGAATAACAACTTTATGACCTATTAATCTTTGGATTACGTGGAGACACTTATGGATGTTGTTGGGTCTTTTGAACCTTTCTCTTAGAGATGTTAGTTTGGTAGATCTTAATATTTTAATCTCGGTGGTGCTTATCTTGTGCTTCTTCTTTTAAAACTATAACTCTTGGTCATAGAGTCCATGTTTGGATAGATTAATTGATTTTCCTCTTGCATTTGATGCTTTCTAATGGGAATGTGGTGTCCTTGGAGTAAAATTGCATTGTCATCTTGTTTCTTGGTTGGTGGTATCTTGTGGAAATATGGGTGTTGATTTGAAAAATTTCCTTGTCTTATTATGTGAGTAAAATGTTTGAGCCTAAACAACAAACATTGTTAAACCTCGTAAATTTGTAAAAGTAATTATGCCTCTTTAATGGGTCTTCCTTGTAACTTCTTTTGAGACTTGTAGAGACCCACTAGGAATGTTTAATGATGCTTGTAATTATTTGGTAAACCCTTGAAATATTGATGTGGTACATGTTGAATGATAGATTCCTAGTTCTTACAAAATTAATGATGTGTTTGCTATGTTGAATGTCTCTTGTTCCTATAGAATTAAAAATGTGATGTGTTGATTCATCTCTCTCTCCCATAAAAGTAATAATGTGATATGTTTGACTCTTCCTTCCCATTAAAATTTAATTGATAAGATGACTCACCCAAACACTATAAAACTATAATTGAGGAGATTTGACCTTGGAACTTACCAAATAAACTGGAACATAGAAAAAGGAAAATGGTCCTTGCTATAGCCTTGGTAGATTAATAGAAGAAATAAAAGCTATGTAGAAGAATAGAAAGGAAAATTTTTCCATCTACCTTCCCTAGGAGTAAAAATAAATATTGTTTCTACCTATTCAAAATGGCGAGATATCATGCCCACCTTAGTGGTGCTCCTTATAACACAAACTTGTGATGTCATAATAGGAGGAAGTTTTAATTAAGAAAAATCGTAAGGATTGTGCTTAGAAGAAAAATATAAACTTTTGACTTAATAAGTTGATTTATAAAATGAGTAAGATTTATGTATTGAGTATAATGTATAGTTGAACCTTTAGTTCTCTTACGCCTACCTAGAATTGTGAAACACCTTGTTGATAGTGATGTGTTCTAATTGTGTAGTACTCCCTTGTTCATAGACGTATGTGCCTTTCCCTTGTAGGAGTTTGTTTCGTCGTACCCTTTTTGCCTCATAACTCGACAAGTGTGAGTTGTGGCCTTTAGGATTGGGTCTTATCTCTTGTTTATGGGAAAAATAACCTCCTTGTGTGTTGATTTAGTCCTTGATGACATAGGTCATTGTAATTTTAAGGCAACATATGTTAAGGATATGAGATAACTTTGGGAAATCCTCTTTTTTCTTTTTTTCTTGAGTCACCTTGTGGTTGTTGCCCTTTTTTACCATCAGGAAGGAAAGTGCAAGTTGTTTCTGTAAGGGTTTTATTCACTTTTGGTATGATGCACTTCTGGGCTGCAGTTGGACCCCTCTCATTACTTGTTTCTTCTCTCTAGCTCCCTTGAGTGCTCTTTGGTGTTACGACTTATGCATGTGCTCTCTTATGGCTATTTCAAACTTGAGAAGGGTTTAAGATAAATAAATCCCTTTGTGTTATGTAGAGTGAGTGGTGCCTATTGTATTGATATGTTAGTTCTAGTGTAAATTCCTTCTAAATGTTTGACATTTCTAAATTAGGTTAGTGTTGTGTGTTCATTCTTGAATGTAAAATCAAGTTATATAAAACCTTATGGTCATGTTTTCCTTAGTATTTCCATGAAAATTTAATTGTACCCTCTTGGGTTATAGAAGTGCTTCCCATGAATAGTTTTTTGATCGTAAATGTGTTGGCTAACTTAAGTGTCCTTCCTTGTTGTTAAACCTCATCTTGTGTGATCTCAAAATTGTGAGACCTTTGAGTAGACATGTTTTCTCATATAAATTGATGGTCATGGTTGATATTTGCTAGCCTTGTCTAAATAACGAACCTTGAAAGTGTAACTTAACCTTAGTGGAAGCCTTAACTTGTGTTGTTGTAGTATGTGGGATCCATGGGAGACTATATGGTCATTTCGAGTTCATGAAATTCTCTCGGTTATTCCTTTTCTTGGTGGTTATTTTTGAGACTCCTTTGACCATTTCATGTTTTGATGCTATATGTTGGAGCTTGGTTGACCACGTAGAGTTACTCTATAGAATTATATGTTTTCAACCTTACTAAAAGAAAGTTTAGGACTCATCCCTTTCAATCTCCCTTCTTCTTGTTAAATTGCATTGGACCAAACTTGGGTTCTATAGACCCACACTTGTTGAAGCAAAGGAATTCCACAAAGGATGTGATCCTATTTCTTTTGCATTGTTCCCTAACCCTTTCTCCATGACTTCGGGAGGAAGTAAAATCTAAGAGGAGGGGGATGTAATGCCCACTTCTCTTCAACACTAAATGAACCATGATTATCTTTTCCGAATTGTTATAATCGTAAACCTTGCTGCTTTATTCTAATTAGCATACTAATAAGATGTGCGGGGCATCATGACTCCATTGTGTTTTGGTTATTATTATTTTAACTATATGTCGTACTTGTGGACCCTGATGGGCATTTAAGGATAAAACAATTAGCTAGAATGGTTGCATTGTCGTAATTTGATTGTGATAGCATTACTCTTCGATATTGTTTTGTTGTATTTGGTTTATCTCTATGACTGGACACATAGACACTATTGTGCATTATTACCAGAAGATATTAATAGACAAATGAAATTAACACATTGTGATATGGGAATTGAAGGATAAACATTATTGTAACCGAACTGATTAACTTTTGATAGACATTCAGTATGGAAGAAAATGATGTGTTGTCAGATAAATATATGTCGATATTTTGAATCATTTCGTATTGATGTTTATTATGAGGTTCAAAGTTTTTTTTTGATCTGTTCTTTGATATTGGAGGATTGGTGAAATTGGGAATGAGTGAAAGTATTGCTTAAATCTGATGATTCAGTTGGTTTTTGATCTTAGTTGCAAACTGATGTATGAGTAGAATCGAAATGTTGAAAATTGGAATAATTGTTAAATTACTTGGTCTTAGCAATAGTAGTTATGATATTTGATGTTGAAATTGATAGTTAGATGTAAGTGTTTTATTACTTCGACATCATTAATATGGCCATGAGGCCAGAGGGGTATTGTGTGTTTTGCAGGAAAACATATCACAACAAACAATGGGGGATTGGAGACCAACCACATTGGAATGCTAGATGAATTCAACAAGGGTCACCATGGCAACATGTATCTTGTTGTGTGTATGTTTGAATTGTTGTTAGGGGTCCCCATGGGGATCACCTCCAATTGTGACCAAGGGGTTGTGTGTTATTTCTTTTTTATTTAATTTTGGTATGTGATTTTATAGTGATGTATCCTCCTTTTCTTAATTATTTAATTTGTGTCTAGATTAGAAAATTAATATTTTTACTAAACTAATTATGGATGAGAAAAAGAATTTCATTTATTAGATTTGATGGCTCTTGGGTTATGTGTTGTAAGTTGAGTGCTTGGATCTTGAGTGTTGTACACTCTACCCCTTCATGGAAATTCGGATTTGGCCTTAAGGGCCAATTTTGGAGGCTTGTGGGACAAGTTAAACTTGTCCCACACCTCTTAAATTACTATGCCAACCCTACCTATGGATTGGGGGTAAAAATAGACCCCATCATGTGTTTTGTAAGTCAAAAAGTGACATTTATTGCACTTTTCTTACAAAGGTATTAAAGTTTTTATCCTTAGGGGGTGTGGGCTTAGATTGTGTGTGTAAGTAGTTTGTCATTTCACTCACCCACAAATTTATTGTGCATTGGGGTTGAGGTTTGACTTGTGAGGTGGAGTTGAGGATGAGTGATGTGGCATCCTACATGGAGCCACCTCACCCTCCTCTCTCCCTTTTCTATTTATTCAAGTTCTTTTTCTTGTTTGGGGGTTACTTCATTCTTTTGTGCTCTTGCATTTTGGAGTTGGAAGATTTTTGGAGTGCTTGTGGATTTTTTGGAGCTTGTTGGTGATTGTTTGGGCTTGAATAATCTTGGTGTGTGACTCTTGGATCAAGCTCTACCATGGAAAGGTAGGATCTAAACTCTTGTTAAATGTTTTTCCTTTATATTGTGTATATGTGCATGTTTTTGAGTGTTTTGGTATGCTTGTTGGGTGCTTGGGTAGATTTCCTAAGTGTGGTGTAGGAGGGGACTATGGGGATCTTACATGTAGGGAGGCATAAGAGTTTATTTCATGTTTTTGAGGGATTTGGGTTGGGTGCCCCACCTTGGACAAGAAAATGCTTGCATTTCTTACTTTGTTTTATGAGGGAGACATAAGAGATTGTAGGGAGGCATAAGAGAATGTGGGAGGCATAAGAGGTTCTTGAGGGGTTTTGAGGTGTATATTGGAGGGTTTTAAGGTGGGCACCTATTTCCCATTGGGAGGCATAAGTGACCTCCCCATAGATCTTGCTCCTTTGGCTTTTACATTTTGAAGCCTTGTATATTTTGTTAGTTTCCTTCTTGTGATTGTAGTTGTGTTGATTGTGTTTTTGGTATGGTTGTAAAATATTTGTATTGTGATGTGGAAGCTTGTTTTTTTGCCATGAGTTGGATCCATTTTTCATTGCAATATGGTTGGGGCTCGGGGGCCAATGAGGAGGATAACTTCTTCTCCTCATTGGATTATTGGTTGGGTGGAGAGTGTTTCCTCTCCCCCTTTTTTGTTGTGATCAAATGAAGCTTGGTGGAGCTCTTGTTGGTGATGTGAAATTTGGAGCTTTTTGTTGTCCAAAAGAAATCCTTCCTTGTGAGAAAACCTTCTTGTTATTCCCACTCAAGGTGGAAGACTTGTAATATTGTATTTTGTTGAAAGGAAATGTTGTATTGTAAGTTGTAATATTATTTGAAGGAAGCTCATTGAAGAGTTGTAAAATTTCCTTTCTCTTTAAATTGTAGTATGGAAAGAAATGAATCCAAATAGAAATCATGTTTAAAAGTTTAGTTAAAAATTGTTTGTGAGAAAGTAAGTTATTTGCTTTAAAAGGAATGAGCAATGCTCAAGAAAAAAAAAGGAAAGTTACCTTCATTTTTGTAGTTGTATTATTGTAAATGAGAAAGAAGAAATATAATTTGTAAGATGCAAATAGTGTATGCAAAGCAAACTTGAATGTGGAATAAAGTTGTTGTAGTTATTCAAAAAATAAGTTGTAGTGGAAATGAAAAGAGGCCACAAATTGAAGTATATTGCTATGTTGAAATGTTTCATTTTCTAGTAAGGAAAAATAACAATATTAGAAGTAGATTTAGTTCCTTTTACTTTTGGACTTGAAAAGAAAATTTGTTGAGAAAAATGAAAATGATCTTGTAGTTGTTTTGTTACCATTAAAATAGAAAATGCTTTAAAAGAAAAAAAGAGGAGTAATTTTACTATGGAATGAATAGATGAGTTAAATCTTACAACTAGAAACTTTAGGTGCATAAATTTAAGTTCAGAATGAATTTTAAAACACTCTAGTGACTTTTTTTTTTTGATGAAATCTCATGAAATGAAGGTTTTGTTTCTAAGAAACAAGAAGTCACCATGTGCGAGTGGAGGTCTCGCTGCTTTCTCACACGATGGTTTCATGCCGCTCTCCAAAAGGTGGTGGTTCATGAATTATCACCTACATGGTGGGGTGGCGGTCCCAAGACCGCTCGCTGCTCTATGGAGGTTATTCTATCACTTACTGCGGAAAACATAAATCCGCACCTGTGCAAATTTTAACTTGGTCTAATTAAATTTTAAGCATGTAAAAAGTAAGAGGAAATCTCCAACAAGCAAATGATGGTTAAAATTCATTGTTCAAGAAAGTAAAAATTCAAATGGAGAATTGAAGAGTGTTGGATCTCATATATATTAATGGAGGTAGGGTTTTCCCTATTAGAGAACTCAATATACAAATAGTTTTGTAATAAACCCGATTTGTAAAGGAAATCCCTTCAATCCTTGAATGAAAAAAATACAATGATAAACCTACAATCTAAACTAATCTAAGCTTGATTTCTTTGTAGGATTCTCCATAGTTCTTCCTTCCTTACTCCCATGGCATCCATCTCTCTAAAATTCAAATTAAACAAAGAAAAAGTGACCAAATGAGGAGACTTGGGTAATGAAAGGGATTAAATAAAAATTCATAAGGATTTTTAGGGTTAGTTTGGAACCCTAGTATCTAGTGGCCACAATTGAATTGATCCAAGGGTTGAGGATTAACCCTACTTTTTTTTTAGTAGGAATTTATATTATAGATGTTTTAAATAAAAATTAAAGGTATGGGTAGATGAGTGAATGGGGCATTTTAATTACCTTGGTGTGCAAGTCATTTATTTAGTTCCTAGTAGGTTTTAGGAAATTAATGAAATGGAATTTTAAGTTATTTAGATTATGGAATGAAAGAAAATAACCAAACAAGCATACACCACATACCAAATCAAGACCATACTTACAACAAGATGCAACTAAAATTTAACATTTAAAATAACAAAGAAGGATCAAAGATCCGACCTCCAAAAATATTTCCAATCTCTAAGCTTCTCTAAATCCTTTTCCAAGCAAGAGCTCCAACTCCAAAAGCATTTCAAGCACAAATGAAAAGAAAAAGTCCTCTTCCTCCAACATGATGGATTATTTGAAGAAAAAAAGGTAATCTTCCTCACAAATGAGGGGGTGACATGTGTCACCCTCTCTTCCCTCCAAGCCAAGATTCCAAAAACAAAAGAAAGAAAAGATAAAGCTTCATTTTAGCATTACTCCCCCAAATTACCCAAAAATAAAGTAAAACAAACCCATGCAACTTTTCACAATACATAACCCCCAACCATTATTACATGAATGGTGACAAGAGAGGGGTCAAATGTGAGGGAAACTCCCATTTGGCTTTGAAATTAAACCCTCTATCTAATAGGTAGGGTCCAAGGGCTCATTTTTATGCTAAGAGAACCCCCAAAACAAAAAGGGGTCTCTAAAAATGCCAATAATAACCCAATTTCTAGGTTTGGCACGTTGGGCACAAAAGATGAGGTTATGGGGTCCACCCTAGGGTGATCATGTGACCCCAACCTCATAAATCAAACTTAAACTAATCAAATACACCTTTAATGCAAGTGGGGATCATTAGGTTCCCCAAACTAGCTCCTACAACACTAAACAAATTTAAACAATAATAAATCTAAAAAATTACAACTTTACACTTTAAGGGTCACTCATGGTGCCCAAAAATGACATGCAACCAAAAAAGGCTTCACACAATTAACATTGCTAATACTCGACCCAGTTGGCCACTTGTGTACACTCAGTAGTCACCCTGAAACCCACATTCTCTTGTGCCTATAATATGCACACTCATTGCAAACATTAAATGCACATGTACAATAAAATGTATAAATTAACTACTTAGTAAATCAATCAAAATATAATCATGCTAACTATGCTAACACAATATTAGTAAGGAATTGTTAATGAGAAAAATACACAATTTCATATTAATTCAACATGTGTTAGCCATCCCAGTAACATATAATGACATCTATTCATGCTATAATATGATAAAAACAAATAACAAAATATTTCACGATATCAAAATGTTTGACACAAGCATATGTCCATCATATATCCAATAAGATCAACAACATTGTAACAGGGGTAGTATTAAAAAAATCTATTGAAAGGAACTATCATACTAGTCAAAACTAAACTAGAGCTACGTGCCCAAATCATCATTAATGTCCTCAAATGATTGAATATCATAACATAATATCAGCAAGGTGCCATATTCCATGTCCAATCATCAAATATGAGTATAGAGTCGATGGATAAACTGAAGGTAGAAAATGTGGGCACTACAACATAATAAGAAAGTTCTTACTAAGTGACATATGTTAATATTGTTATTGATTAAAGTTTTTCAAATAATGTTAGAAATTGTTTTTTACAACAGTGTAATGTAAGCCCTCAAGGTCACCTTGGGAATACATATTGTAAAAATTTCATCAAATTGCAAAAAAAAACAATTCTTTTGAAAAATATGGTTTATTTATTTTTTATTGGTTGGTAAAAAACCAATATTACATTGTTTGAGGTGTTTACTAGGGGATATTTTGTTTTTTAAAAATATAAGTTGATGGATGTTATAATAATTTTTATGAAATTTGATATTATATAGCACATTATAATTATTAATATATGTTGAGTGATATTAAGAGGTGAATTAAAAAAATCAAAATTAGTATTAAGAGTAGTGTGTGATTATTGTAATAAAAGTAAATGAATGAAATATTTTATAATAAAGTTTTTAGAAATATTCCAAAATTTTTAATCCCAAATTTTATAGTTGTGAATGAATAATACGAAACATGTTTTATCAAAACTAATAATAATATTACTTTGACCTTTATATCAACTATTTAAAGTATTTTTTATTAAGTAATAGAAATTTAAGGTAACTACGCCAAAGGCATCCCCAAATGGGAAAGGTATTTTTGGTCATTCACATCACTATGTTAAATTTGACAATCGTTTGGATGTTTTTGAAGGCCATTAAATTTGTGAGTGTAATGACGTTTTGGATTTTTAGCTATTTTCGGTTGTCGCATAGTAATATCTGCATCACACCGATTTATGTTTTGGATTTTTAAGTTATTTTCAGTTATCTCCCAGTTTATGCACATTAATCTTTACGTCCCACTAGATCCATTACTCTCTACCTTTAAATTTTTGTTTTTGTGAAGAATAAATTGATTTGGTTTAGCGAGGGCATCTTAGGTTGATAAAAAACCATTTTACAAGAAACAAAAGGCCGATCTGAGATCTGTGGCATATTTGCAAGGTATTCTACACCCTTTTTTTTCTGCTCAATTATGGTATATTTTTCCATTGTTTGTTGGATGACAATTATTTTTAATTTTTGTTCAATAATAAAGTCCCCTTTTCTGTGCATCATTTTTATCTGATTGTTTTGAAAAATGGATATTGTGAGATGTTATTATCATAAATTAGATTTGAGAAACTCCATAAATCTTGGTAAATATGATCTAGAAACCTTCCAGTCTCATGGAACTGTCCCATGAAAATAAGGAACATGACTGATCTCCTCATGAGTCACCAGTTTGGTGAATTCTTCATTATGACCATGTGTGGTTAACTAGGAGATACTTGTAGTAAGTTTTGATTGACTTGTGGTGTTGTCCTCCTAATTCAGTTAGGATATGGCTGAAATCCCTTGTGGCTTTCAACACTATACATCCTGATCATGAAAACCCTTTTTCCAACGAAAGGTACAACTTACCCTCGATGCACAATATCCATAAAAGCATGTAATCCTAGATCTATTGTATATGATACAGAAATAAATAAAATTTTGATCAAGGATAAGTCAAGTAAAGTTAATAGTAATGAGTGTGTGGTGTCAAATATCCACTCATGAGTACCTTACAAGGTTTTTTTCCATCACCATTAGAGCTAACCAAACTTTGTTCAATCCCAATCACATGTGAAGAAACCTAAGGTGGAAAGACAATTTTTGACTTCCAAAATCAATTCATTCCTTGTATAAGCATTCTTGTCATGCATTCACTCTATCTGCAGTTGGCAATCTCCTCTTTGTCTGGTAAAATGGTATGGGATGCATTAGTTTGATCTATATCCTGAAAATCCTTTCTTTGGAAAATATTAAATTTTTATAGGATTCATTCACTCAATCATTGTCTGCAATATTCCTTTTTCTCAGGTAAAATAGTGTGGGATGTGCCCTTGCTGGATAGCCTAGCGTTTCTTGGTTTAATAGAGATGTTTCTCAAATTTCACTTGGGGATGAGGTAATTATAGATGTGAGTTCCATTCCAATAGTGAATTCCCATTTCAATAGGGAATGGCCTCTTATGTCAAGAATTATCACCATTTGGGTGCTACTCCCAATGGTTTTCCAAAAGGATATGTTATATGTTTATACTTTATTAGGCTACTTGATGCATACTAATTTTGTTTGATCATGACATCTGCACTTTTTGCTATGGTTCTTTAATCTTCAATCTTTGGGTTCAAATTTTAGCCATGGTGCAAATTTTTCCATTGCTAGATCCAAAATTAGGCAACAGAATACTACCTTGTGTCAATCTAGGTTCAGTCCATTCTCACTTGATGTGCAATCATGGCAGTTCAATCAATTCAAGTACAAGGCCATTGCTGCCTATAAAGAAGGTGAGCATGAATTGGTTTAGATTTACATGCCCTTATCGGCATCCTGGAAAATGAACTGTGACTACAATATAAGAAGATTTCTTTGATTTTGCTAAAAACTATATAATATGCATGGTTAAAATTAAATCAATCAAGCATGACCTCTTTCCATACTACTCATGCCCCTTCTACCTTGATATATCTCCACCTATTGATAAAGTAAGAAGACAAGCAGTTCAACTCTGCTCTTTCCATTTGGGTTGCAAGTCCTTAAGTGATTGTATTAGCAATCTCTTCTTTTTGTTACTGAGACTCCTTGAATATAATTTTTTTGATTTGTTTCAGATTTAGTTCCACGTAAACTTTCTAGCAACAAGGGCTGGGAAAATTTAGTACCCTTCTATTAACAGAATGTTGTGACCATGGCCTAAGAAATTTACTTGGTAAGTATGAATGTGGGATGGGGGAATTTGTACATGGATTATAACTTGGAGGAATTTATATTAGGGGATATCCTAACAAGGGATCACATGATAGGAAGCACTCTCACATTTTCATGTATTTACTATAAAGTTTAGAGGGAACCTGAAAAATGGGAGCCTTGAATATATCTTAACCTATTACTATCATCACCGTAAACTTTTTTTGGCATGGTAGCATTATTTTGGATAGCACTATGCAAATAAATGATAGTTCAACAAGGAAACATAGGGGTTGGCATTGGTGGGACAAGGCATGTTCATATAAAACAGACCCTAGAAGTGAAGAATTTTATGCTCTTCCATTCAAACTGAGCAAGTTTTTCCCATCTATTTGAAGAACCAGTTATATGACATTTGAGGTTGGGGAAACCCCTCTGTATTTTTAGTAGCCTCAGTGCATACAAGGAATAATTTTGTATTCATTGGATTCTAATTTTCTTACTACAGATTGAGGTATAACTTATTGTAGGCAAGTCTTAGTTTTCATATTTTATTACTATCACATGGATAGGGCGCGGTATTCACAAACGACCTTAAATAAGTCTGTGCCATGGTCAACCACTGTTTAGATATTTTTTTGAGCCATGTGCTTAAAAACAACAAAAGAGAATCACGTAAACAAATGATGCTTTGTAGAGTAGTTTGGATGTCATATCGACTCCAATTTGAAAGGTGCATGTTGTGCATGACTAGCTTAATTTTGCAAGTGTACTTATAAAGATGCAAAGTACATCGCTCGTGTTAATGCTTAGAATTGAACTAGTGAACATATATTTTGAACTTTTTGGAAGGAGGGTTGGTATTGTATCTGAAATCTCTCCTTTCTTGTCATAGGTAGGGAATGGTGATAGAAAAATCTATTGTATTTATTCCTTCATAAAGGACACAAACTACATATTTTTGCACTATTTACATTTTTAAAGTAGGAAAGTCTAGTAAAGGGTATTAAATATTTAATTTTGTTTTGTCTTCTTATATGGAAATAAACTTTTCTCCTAAGCTCTTGTAGTAGGCTGCAGTATATTTAATGATCAACTAGAACTTTAGTGTTAGGCCTTCTTCCAAAACCAATGCATGGAAATTGCTATAGTTTGGATTTTCAGGGGAAATCATGGTATGCTCCAAAAATTTAATTTTTGGGAAAATACATTATTTATGGTGGCATCATTTTTGTATACTGGGGAAACAACTTCAAGTGTTTATGTTTAGACAAAAATAATTTTGAAAATATTAATGTTTAGTTTCTATTATAGTTTAATTGGTTGCTTGTATTGTTTTGTAGACATGTGACAACCATTGAACAACTCTTCTAAGGGTGCAAAGGTCTCCTTTTTTAGGTCTATATGATAAATTGATACCATAACAGGCATGCATTAGCATCCAAGCCAACATGGAAGAGCTATGAGTATGGTTTTCATTTGTCTCATTCATAACATATATAATCCTATTATTTGATATGCTAACAAGAGGAAAGGAATCTAGACATATCAGTTATTTCAATGTGTTCTATGTTACCCATATACATACATTTATTTATCATTAGAATACTAAACCTCTTATGCACATTACACAGGCATACAATTGGCCTACGCTTGTTAGTGATTGTGGTGGAAAATAACGCTTCTTGTCTTTCAAGTTCCCATCTAGATGTTTTTCAATTGTATAATTGAGTAGGTATTTCTCTTACTCTCCATGTTTCTGTCTTACTATATTGTATTAATAGAAGAAAGAGGTGGCCCTCTAGATTTATACTCTGTGAAAAATCTTGTTGGAACTTGTCTAATGAAGGGAGTCAAGAAATGTTGTGGGCACTTGTCTAATTAAGGAATTTGGAAAATGTTGAAATTTAAGGAATTTGCAAAATGTGTTAGCCATTCTGAAAAATCCAAGGGAGATGCGGTCGTTCTAAAAAGTATATGATACATATGGACATATGATTAAAGAGAAATTGCAGTTTTCATGTACAAATGATTTTGGTTGTCCAACTTGCAGTAGAGCACTGTACATGGGAGAAAATCTGAGCCAATTGTATAACTTGGAAAATATTTCTAAGGTATACCTCCCAATAATCCATCTTAGGTAGATCTAATATTTGATTCAAAATTCACTAAACACTGAGATTCAATCAGGTAAGATATTTTTTCAATATGTAATCTAAGTGGTTGATATTAGAAGACTCTATTTTGTATTGAACAATCACTCAAAGAAAAATAAAATTCAAAACTGAAAAAAAAATGAGGTGTAAAATTTATGCATGCGAGTTGTATTAATGAGGAGGTGGAGTCCCATGAACATGTTTTGATGCATCACATTCAACTAGTTTGGAATTTCGATATTTCAATCCCTTGACTCACAAGATTCTAATGCTTGATGCTTCCAACTATTTCCATCCCAGTTTCAAATTCAACCAAGCTTTGTGGGTAGTGACTGTAAAGACTCTTTATAGAAACTTGCTTACAATTCTTTAGAACACATTTATAAACAATGCTTGTAGCACCATAGGAAATTATATATTTCTCGTTTAGATTTTATGTGATTCTCATTATGCCATCGTACATGTGAAGAGCCATGTCCATGTGTAGTATGACCAAACTTGGAGAACCTACATGTAATAAAGAGATGTGTCAATAAAGAAATTTAAGAAGTATTTCTTTCTAAATTGTTGTCTGATAATCTATACAATATGAAATCATGTGTAGCCATGTTAGTTATATCACCTTGCTCCATTTTTTTTGTAGAGCCTTTTGTAAATGCCTTTGGATGATTTGAACAGTACATAACTATAATTATGCACAATAGTATTATTGAACCAAAACCGATGCGAATGATTTCTTGTTTTGAGATGGATGTTGTTCATTGCATTGGTCCACAATTTTGTTACACAACATCATACATATCCAAGTTAGCCAATATCAAACATAGAAAAGTTTAGAGGAAAACATATTCACTGAACATTTTCTTGAATGCCATTTAACTTATGAATAATTAAGAGAAACACATGAAATAATTTTCTAGAATATGACCTTTGAGTTGATTCCCAGCCAAATTTTTGGAAAAAAACAATCATCTTATAATTATTATATACTTTCTTAGAGAGGCTGCAAGATATTAATTCATAATGTTACTATCACAGTTACCAAATACGGTGCAATAGCTCCCATTTTCCGTATTTTAATTTCTACCATTGCATTAAATCATGGCAAGACCAATTACGAGGGAAAGAAGATTGTGTGTATGTAGCAGAGGATTAACCTAAGAAAGATGTAAAAACACTATCTGATATGTGTGACGACAAAAGGATATGGGATAATGCTCTTGAATGGGAAAGTTTGTATACTTAGGAATAATATGAGTATCACAATATTTGATGTGAAAAAATCCAATGATATGACAAAGAATGGTCAGCTTTGGGAAACTATTACAGGAAAATGTCACTTCAAAACATATTTGACAATTTTTTGGTCAAATATTGCAGGAAGAAATCGGCTCAAGAGCCACATTGTTCAATTTCAAGTACTTAAAGAATAGTAGCTAATACCCCAAATTTATGTACCTCACAATCATAAAACCTATAATATCTTCTAACCTTTCTAACAAATGCAATTATGAGTAGATGGTAGTGATAAGATCTTACATATGTTTGAAGCCATATAGTTGAATATGGTTCAAGTTGTATATGGAAGTAATCGGTTTTTGTGTAATGTGATCATTGTTAGATCTGTTTAGAGGATTCTTAATGCAGTCTAGAGTTATTGGAAATGTAAGGGAGGATTTTAATAGGTTTTTGTACCAAATTGCAAGCCTTTTGAGAAAATTCTATCTTGTTTTATGAATAGTTTTGTGTTTCTCAGTTCATTGAATCCACAAGTAAATTACTCAAGTGCCTAACTTAGGCACTTAGATCAACACCAACTACATTATAAATGGAGATCAATATTGACATGAGAAGGTTTTGCTTATGGCTTTTGGCCAGAAATGGAGGAAAACAAGACTACAAATAGATGCCATAATAACACGATGATTTTTCCCATCCATTAAGATTTGTAGATTTTTTCATACAAATAGAATGAAGTTGATTCTTGCATTGACCCTGAATATGCAAGAACAACAAGGCTTAATGAGAAATCTAATGTATACAGTCATGGAATTGTTCTTAGAGTTGCTTGATAGGAAGGAAAGATATGAAGAATGACTTAACTTTTCTTCAGTTTGTAAAAATATTCTTCTTGACAACAATTTTAATTCCTATCTTTCTAACTTTGGTCTTTCCAAGCTTTTAGGGACCTTATAAAATCATGCAACAAATGATGTTGCAAGAAATTTTGGGCATGCTACACTGTATATGCAATGACATGTTGTGTCTCAGATAAGGTTGATGTGTATAGTTATGGAGTTGTGCTTCTGGAGTTATTTTCTAATAAGAAACTTCTTGACCCTTCATTTTCTAGCTATGGTAATGGATTCAACATTATTGCTTGGGCATGTATGCTGCATCGACAAGGGCAAGCCAAAGACCTTTTCATCGTATGGTTATGGGATGGGGCACCTCATGATGACTTAGTAGATACACTTCATCTCGTTGTAATGTGTACTGCGGATTCACTTTCAATTAGTCTTGTAATGAAACAAGTTTTGTAGCGACTGAAATAATCACAACCATTGTAATGCCCACTTCCATTTGACACCTTTTTGATACTACTCATGATATTGTTGATTATATTATGGACATGATTATGGACTTTATTATAGTATGATGTTCTATGTTAGATAGGGGATTATTGTTGATCGGATTTAGTTATGATACATGGTGATTATTAGAGACATTTTACATGGTTATATGATGGATGTTGTTAAGACTTGTGACATTTGGATATTGTGAGTAGACCTAGAAATGGAAAGTATTGGATAATGATATAGTTGTTGAGAAAACAATAAATGATTTTGTTAAATTGCTTTGATGTTGTTGTGATTCATATATCTAAATAATTTTAGGAATTATATTTATATTATTTTGGATGTTCTGATATGGCCACGAGGCCGAATGAGGTATTTTGGTTTGGCATTTAAAAGATCACAACAAACATTGGGGGATTGAAGACTAACCACATTGGAATTCTAGATGAATTCAACAAGGTCACCATGGCAACATGTTTTGTTTGTGTGTGCTTAGTTTATTAGAGATTCCCATGGGGGGGATCACCTTTAAATGTGACCAAGGGTTCTATATGTTTCTTTTTGTGGTCAATTTGTTTATGGGTGCATGTGTCTATTTTGTGGTGCCTTCACCCCTTTCATTAATTATTAAATGGTGTATAAATATTGTGAGTAATCATATTGTAAAATAAATAAATGAAATATGTCATAAGAAAGTAATTAATAGAGTTGTTGGCCTTGTATTAAAGTGTTGTAAGAGATGTGTAAGTGATGTATAAGTTAACATTTGAGTGTGAAACACTCCACCTTCTTAAAAATTCGAATCTGTCCTTCGAGGCTGATTTTGGAGGAATGTGGGACAAGTTAAACTTGTCCCATAACTCTTAAATTTATTTACCAACCATACCTATGGTTGGAGAGTTGAAATTAGAATTTTATAATGCATTTTGGGAAGACAAATTGTATGTTTTAATTGCACTTTTCTTACATGATTTAATTTCATTACTTTGGGGTGTGGGTTAGATTTGAGTGTGAAGTAAACTGTCATATTATTCACCCACCTATTTATTATGTATTAGAGAATGAAGTTGAATTTTGGGGGTTGGGGTTGAGGATGTGTGATGTGGCATCCTACATGGATCCTCCTCATCCTCTTCTCTTCCCTCTTCTATAAAATTTGAATTCCTTGTCTTGTTTTTGGGTTGTTTAATTTTTGGAGACTTCATTCTTGGGTGTATTCTTTTGCTATTTCCTCTTGATTTTGGAGAAGTCTCAAGATTATTGCATGTTGATTGTTTGGTGGATTTTGGATTGATTGCTTGAAACAAGCTTGCTTTGTTTAGAACTTCGGGAAACTCCATCAAGGAGAGGTAAGAGCTTGGCTCTTGAAATGCTCTTCTTTATATATGTAAATGTTCATGTGTGAATGTTTTAGCATGTTTATGGGTTGTTGGGTAGATGGCCTAAGAATGGTGTAGGAGAAGACTACGAGGTTTATTTTGTGGGAGGCACAAGTTTGTTTTAGGGAGGTATAAGGGTAGACGGAGTTGGGATTTGGGTTCCACCTTACAAAGAAATAGCTTGAATTTTGTTACTCGTTATGGGGTGTTATAAGAGGTTGGGGAGGCATAAGGAAATGTGAGGAATAAGGGGTACTTGGGGGAGGCATAAGGAATGTCGGGTTTTGATATACTATTTTTGGCATTTTTAACTCGTGGTGATACCCATTTTCCTTCTCCGGGAGGCATAAACAACATCCCCATAGCTTCTTGCTCCTTTGGATTGCTTGATGAAGCCTTTGTATTGTTTTTCATGTTTTAATGTAGTTGTAAACTACATTCTATTTTGGACTATGTTTCTTTGTGAAAATGTTTCTTGTATGTTTGTGGAAGCTTGTTGTTGCCATGAGTTGGATCACACCTTTTATTACATTGTGGTTAGGGCTCGAGGGCCAATGAAGAAGGATGGATTCTCCTCTTAATTGGATGTCTTCATTGGGTGCAGAGCATTGCCTTTCCCCTACTCCTGTTGTGATCAAATTGGAAGAATGAGAAGAATGCATGTTGTTGTTATGGAGCTAAGAAAAGACAAGGTTTGATAGTCCCTTATGAAATGAAATCTTGTTGTAGCCCCCTTCCCACTTGAATTGGATGATCTATGTATTCATTACAATGGAAAGATACTTTGTATTTATAATGAAGGTGAAATTTTGAAATGTAAAAGAGTTATACTCTATATTCTGTTTGGAAAGAATGTGAAAGAATGATATGTGTTTTGTATGTTGTATTTTGAAATCAAATGGAAAGGAGGATGTAAGAATTCATTGAATTAATGGAAGTGGTTTTGTCTTTTCCATATGGTGTTGTTCCATTGGAAATATGTGTTTATCATGTACTATGAAATCCTTGTTAGAAAGTGGAAAAGTGAAACATGTGAGAAAAAAATCTATTATTCTACCCCGTATATAATATATGTTTTTCGAAAGAATAAAAGAAGAAAGTAAGTTGTATTTTGGAATCAATAAATGAATGTAATACTTTTCTCAAATTGCATTGTTGTATTGAATCTGATCATTTCAATGTATTGAAATCTCTATTTGAAAGGAAGAAATGTGTGTGAGAAAAATACAGTATTTTGTCTCTTTGGAATGTGAAAATTTTGAAATCAAAATTGCGTTTTGGTCTTGAATAGTTTGATTTGAATCAAATAAATGTGTTAGATTGGAATTGGAACATATTCTAAATACTTGGAAGAAGAAAATGGCAAATAGACCCTTTAAAATTTGATCCCTGTTTTGTAATTTCAAATTGGCAATTATCTAAACCAAAAATACACAATCAAACCTACAAGCAAGAAATAAAAATTAAACAATAAAATTGAACATGTTAGGGTATAAATGAGTTCAATTAGACAAATACCATTAAAGGAAATATTTCAAAACTTAGCAAAATCGGGCTCAAACCATTTTGCAGTTGTTTTGTTATCAAGAAATGGAAATGCTCAAATTACAAATCAATCAGACAAATCAATCTTGAAATCCTTCTTAAATCCATTTAGGAACAATCCTCCATGTCTATTTGACATGTTGAGAGAGGAATAAGATCAAACTGAACAAATCCAACAAGTTAAAATTTACTAGCCAGCACTTTGTAAAATCCTCAGTAGATCATTTTTTTGAAATTGACCCCTTAAATTTTCCCAAAAAAATTTAATGATTTATAAGTAAAGAGGATGTCGAGAGATTTCTAGAAAGTCATCGTTTGTCCTAAAATGAGCTCTCTATCAAAATTTATGGCCTTCTGAATTTTTTCTTCACTCGGCGTTCAAAAATAAAATTTGGGAAAAATTTCTCTTGGCGGGCCCGCGGGCCAAAATTTTTCCCTTGGAGCTTTAGAAAATTTTTGTGAAAATTTTCCAAATTTTCCCCACTGTCACTGCCTGCATCCAATCGTAGGTTGCTATGTGGCACCATGATGTGTCAATGGAGGGTGGATTCCCCTTCTAACGTAGTGCTTCGAGAAAATTTTCCAAAATTTCCCCACCAGCCTGCGACCAATCAGGTGATGCCACGTGGCGTCACGAGGCATCGGTGAGGAGTGGGCCCCTTTTTATTTTTTGCATTTTGGAAAATTTTGGGAAAATTTTCCAGGTTTTCCCGCCATCCCGCTGCCCGCATCCAATCATGGGCTACCACATGGCATCGCGAGGTGCCAGCGGAGGCGCCTTGGCCAATGTACCCTCTTAGCCCTTTGGGGCATTAAGCCAATTTTCTCCCCGCCACCCCGCCTTCCCCATTGTCTTAGGAGATGCCACGTGTCCCTTGTGGACTACGGGAGCATGGGGCGTAAAGATGACTTTCACCCCGCGGAGAATTTGCAAAATGTCTCCCGCCGCCCCATTCTCCCTCGTGCTGACTTGTGAAGCACCATGTGTCCCTTATGGACTTGCGGACTAGAGGGAGTGTGGGCACAAATGTGATTTTTTCCCCATGTGGGAATTTTTCCAAAAGTCTCCCCATGGCTCGCCAACCTACCCTTTGGGAAAATTTTCTCCCTTGGGCCCGCAGGCCCGCCCTTTGGGGAAAATTTTCACCCCAAGGCCCGCCGGCCCATAACTTAAAAATATATGAGGAGTTAGGAGGACTTCTTTATATCATTAGAAAAGGTGAGGAAATTTCCTATCCAATGGAAGTAATTTAGTAAAATTTTGAATGCGTTAAATTGTAAAAAAATCAAGTTGAAACTTTAAGCCTGTTAAGGAGTGGGTATGGTGAGGAATTGCCCCCTGAACCTAAGTGAAACTTCTTACCCTTAAATTTTGGACCTTGTGACCTCTAATAATTGTTAATAAAAGAAAATTATATTCTAGTAGATTAGAATTGTTCCAGAACCTATTAGTGACAATTTGTCTTGTAACTCGTTGTAGACTCTTTTAAACAAAAAAAAATTATTCCATAATTTTTCCTAACTAATCCTAGGTTGTTCTTGGGTCTCAAGTGGGTTGTTTTAGCGGGCATCACAACCATCTTCTGTTTACTAGCCAAGCATTGCATTTTGTAATTGTAGAGTCAAGGTTACTATTCCCATCTTTTGACATTTAAAATTTTCAGACTGGTTTCTGAATTGTATCACCTAGGAAATGGACAGAAAGTGCTTGTAGAAATATTAAAAATCCTCATTTTCCAATCTTTTGCATTATAGATATTTTTTTACATTGACTAGTCTCTCTTTGATTCTGAATAGAGTCTAATGAATGTGGATAAATTTCTTCTTCCATTATCAAAATGTGTGAGAATGTTTTATTGACAACTTAAAGATTCAAGGCATATTTTTCATATTTGCTTTAAGGAAATTGGACGCAAAATAGGGAATAACAGGAAATTTGTTCAATCTCAGAGTTGCAAACTTTGGACCTATATGCTATATTTATACATTTTGGTGCTTATGATTCTAATAATGCAACTAATTTTCAAACTCGTGACATGAAGTGGTAAGAAATCAGTGAAACGTGCTCTTATTGTTATATAGATATAGGATTTTACAAGTTTCTTTTCTCGTTTCGAGACAATTCAGGGCTTATTTTAACACCCGATAAATCGTTTTAAGGAAGCTTATTAATTTACTAGAGGATTTTATCAAATTGATATTTCTGAGTTTTTTTATGGGATTAAGGTTCTAATAATGTAGTTGATATTCAAAGTTCTTCTTAGTTGTAGGATTGGACTCTTATGTGACCCTGATCTTCAGACAGCCATAACTTTCGACTGGAAACTTGGATTTGGGCGGAGAGGACTTTTTGGAAAGATCTCGGCGTTGGCTTCTCACCTTTCTCCATCATGTTTCAGATTGCTATTTTTGAGGGGCTTTCAGTCTCCCACCTACCGCATGATGAAGAATGGGCCTCTTTCTTTCCCAGTAAGGGATAACGACGGGGGCATGGGTATTGCAACGAGACTCTTCATCATGGTAGGTGGATTCAATGCGCTTCCAGGGGTGGTTGGAGCAAAGTTCGAATTCTTCCCTCCTCTCTCTCTTATTATTCCTATATATTATAAAGGAGGGGCATTTTCTAAAAAATTTGGTCATTGTTTCTCTCCTGCCTCCCTCTCTCTTTCTTCCTTAGCATAGAATGTGAGTCTAAGCCTCCTCTCATGGCTCTGTAATGGCATTTTCTTGGCCCTTTCCCACTGATGATGTACCATGTAACTTTTGGAGAAATAAAATATGTTTCGTGATGCTTTTTGTCCATCCTTGCTTATTTTGTTGTCTCTTCTTGCCTCTCATGATTGCAGGTATACTATGCATACTCTGATTTTTTTCGGAGTTCTAGAATGTGTTGAATGGGTTTTGAAGTGGTGTTCCATGTGAACTTCATCTTTGTTTTTTGGTGCATCTTGTCCACCCCCTCCATTGCTCACATATCTTCACTTTAGGTAGTTTCAATTTTTGATCAGCCACTTCCTTTTCTAGTGTATCACCGCTCTCTCTCTCTCTCTCTCTCTCTCTATCTCCTTGGAATGGTTAGATTATGATAGATTAGTTTTGCCTGCACTAGAGTAGCTTGTGGCAGGTAGTTTAGGAAGAAAGAAGGAACCAACCTTCTCTGGAGGTCCATCTCAAGTTTTGCAAGTCCCACAGCTTGAGAGATGGTCTAATGTTGTACAATCACACCGAATGCCCCATTTCACACTCAGATCTGAGGCCATTCAGGGGTGCTGTGATTTTACATCAATAGTCATCTCTCAATAGGGTGCACTTTCGAGAGATAACACCACCTAACTAAACACATCATCCCAAAACAAAAAGTAGCGCAAATTCTATTATATTTCTTGATTGAATTCTTCTTGGGCTCTGTTGATGTCATGTGCAAGGGTTTACACTTTATATTCGAGTTCATGTTTTGTTCTTAATGCTTCTAACTAATTGTTATTTGCCTAACCTATAAATGTCATTTCACTATATAGACATCTATTTTCCTTTCATCCCCACGTGGACCCTTTGCATTTTAGATAAGGTATTTTGACTTTGTAGGCTTTTACACACCTTTTTCATATTTCTAGGAAACTTTTTAGAGTATTCTTGTTGATAAGGAAGCATGAGACCAAGATAGCTTTGCATTGAAAAAAGCAAGATCAAGCCTATAAGGGAAGCTAAGCACTAAGTAATATGCATGTGTAAATGAAATAACATGAGGAAAACAACCCATTTGAAAATGACCTAGAGATGTAGTGAGAATATACCTACAAGGGTGGGATGAATCTAATGTGATGGCCAAGACATTACGAAAGAAGAAAACATTGTGGTAGGGAGCTAAAGCTCGAGAAGAGGAAATATCAAACTTGGTGCGATGTGTCACATGACTTGAGGCTTTCCCCTTTCATTGCACATCATAATGTTTTCCTTGGGAAGGCACTTGACCTCTTCACATAGTAGAGGAAAAGACTTTAATTTGTTGAACATTCACTGGCCCTTTAAATAAACATCATCTTTGTGACATTGTTGTGACTCTTGGAATTTGTTGTGTTGTTGGAGGTTTTCTAGCTTCAATATAATTTTGCCAATTGTTTTGATGACCGCCTCTACTTTTATGAAATAAGCATAAATTGTGGCATGATGCAAACAACAAGGAGCCAAAGCTTGAGCAAAGGAAACATCAAACTAGTGTGGTGTGCCACATAATTGAGTTGAGGCTTTCCCCCTTTGATACAAGGCATCATGTTTGCCTCAAGGAAGGCACTTGACCTCTTCACCATTTACCTCTGGGAGGCCAAGGTGTTGCATTTCCACTCGTTGTGTCATCTATAACACCCCGTTGGTCTAAGTTTTAAACATGTGCATAAACATGAAAGCAAGGAAAATAATCAAATCGATAAGGAAAATATGTATATAATAGTGTTATGAACTTGTAATTTGAGGAGCTTGTGTCAAATACACATCCATAAGGAAAACCCTTGTGGCCGATATCTATGCATGCACAAGTGTAGCAAATGGCCTAAGATAATGGTCTATAAAGATGACACAAAACCACAAGACCTACCATGTTTTGCGGTTGACAAAACCAACTACTATATTGACATGACATGGGATGTCGAGTCCCCTTCACATGTCTGTATCTCTAAAGTATCATGCGGAACACAAGAAAATTCCCCTAAAATTGATGCGTGCTCTAATTATCGATAAAACAAAAGGGCTGAAATTTCAACAATCAACTATTACCATTGCGAGTATTAATTGATGCGACTTTGCTTTATGGGATATCTCCAAAGTACATTGCCTCGACGATGTCTACACCAAACCCCCTTTCTCCTTCCAACGAATGACATAAATAACACTCGGTTCATGTATCTCGTCGAAACAAAAAATAGTTTCACATACATCCCCGTAACATTTTTTTTTATTCTAACATTTGATTCTTTCTAAGTTGAAATTATTCAAACACTACATATGATTGCAAGTTTTAAAATTATGAAATAAATATTTGAATCTTCAAAAACTTACTAATTATGAAGAAAATAATTGTATCTCATCACGGATCAATAAGTAAAACTAATTGGAATAGTTGACTCAAACAATGGAATATAACATCCCATTGAATATTGTCCACTCGTTATATAAAAGGAAAATCGTGCTCTAAGAGAAAAGAAAGGCAACCGAAGCTTTATTAATGGTGCGAAAACAATACACGTGTCCACGTTATGGAACTCTTTTTCAGTCGCCTTTCACATGATGTAATTTGAGATTTCTGTTTGTGAGGTATATTAAGAATTTTGAGGATAAATTGCAGTTCCACACGGTGTAAACATCACCACTGAAAATCTAAGTAAATTCACCGTATGATATAAAAGCGATCTTTCATTGCCAATTTACTGCTCATTATGGAGTCGGACAACCATATATTTTTTTGAATGTTGAATTGGAGGAAAAATATATTTTGAATTTATTTAAAATTGAAATGCGGAAAATGGTTGAACTTTAAATTTTCAAAAAGAAATATACGTGTCATGATTGATTAATGTCGTCATGTCAAAAATGACTAATCACGGGACCTTTATGACAACTATTGCCAACCACAATTAGACCCGTGCGTATTAATATAAAAGCGACCTTTCATTGTCAATTTACTGCAGTCTGACCCGTTTTCCAAATGCGTCCGTTTTAAAGAGTTGCAACAGCAGCCGTAAACCCCCACTTTTTGTCTTGTTTATCCAAAACAAAAAATTTAGAAACTCCATAATTGGAAGGGGTCGAACAACGTGGACTCCACCTCCAATTCTCTGTCTATGTCTCTCTCTAACTCTAACGGCGATGTATTCACTGACGGGAACGGGAATTTATCCCAATCGGATATGTGATTGTCGTTTGAATCTCCCAACTCTGAGTCGAACAACGATTCCCACTCCCACAACGACGACGATGAGGAGATCGCTTGACTGTCACTTGACGCCTCCACTTCTGACAGAAACGACGAACTCGACGGCGATGGTGCTTCTTCATTGACGAAATTACTGTTATTTGTATTGTCGATGGTGATGGAAGGGATTGAAGGAGGGCATATTTGGTTGCAACCACCTGAATCTGATGACGGGAAAGTGAAGACGCAGACGGAATGACGGGTATACAGTTGGGAAAATTCAATTTGGCACTGGATCCGCGAAGACAATAGACGGCGGCGTCGTAAGCGCGCGCGGCCTGCTCTGCGGTGTTGAAAGACCCCAGCCAAATTTTGTCTCTGCATTTGGGCATTCTCACTTCCGACACCCATTTTCCCCATTTTCGCAAACGGACGCCTTTAAATTGCCCGGACTTTTCTCTCTTGATAACTTCCTTAGGTGTGTTCATTTTCTGAAGCAAAAATTAAAAATGGAGGATGTGAAGCAGTCTACTAGTAGTTTGTTTGTTATGCGACTCACAGTAGTTATGGTCTTCAGAACAAGGAAGAAGCGAAGTTAGTTTTGTATATATAAATGGACAAACTACGTGTCTGAAGCGTGTTGTGTGTTTTTGGCTTTTGGAATAGTATAATAGCTTATAAGTTTGGACTTGACTGGAGCTTGGCCGTGCGAAGAATTGAAAAGGAGAGCAAGGCCTGTAAAACGTGTATGGAGATCCTGTGAATCTGTGATGGAGATGGGTGTCCCCCTTATTACGTAAGATATGACTTGTGATGGATTGAAATACGAAAATGCCAAAGTATTCCATAGTTTTCCAAGTGTTTCTGTAATGATGTATGGCCACAAAAACAAATCATTGGTCCTCCATTTATCCGATGTAAAGAATGTAGTCCCGAGTCCCGACAACCGTGCGACGATAATAATTGAGCGTGTCCCGACTCCCAGCCCGTCAGGGAAGGGAAAAGTAAAAAATTGGCCGTAAAAAAAAAAATCAAACTTTACCCATGACTTGACAAAGTAGAAGTTTTAGTTTTATTCTAAATATCAACAGAAGGGTTGAATTCCGAAATGCCTGTCAATTTTAACTATTGTCATATCACTTCAGCAGGACTATTGGGATTGAAAGTGCAAGTTGGCATTGGCGCTGGGATTATAAATAGTAACCATGAAATATTGTTCACCAATATTGTTGACTCGATTTCCTCGGCAACAAGTCCAATAGTAGAACTTAATCTTGTCTAATCATCTCTTAAGTGTGCAGGGGAATCCCAATCTAGACGAGGATAAACCATTAAACATAGGAAATACCTTGGGCAATATCATTAACATCGACTCTCAAACCACTGATTTCACACATACAACCTTGCAAGGATCCTTGTAGAGATTGATACTTCAAAGGATCTTTAGCTCAAATTGAGCTAAAGGTACAAAACCGAACTTGGATTCAACCTGTGGATTATGAGGGTTTGCCTTTTAGATGCAGGAGATATTTCTCTTTGGGACATTCTGCTATTAATTTCAGATAGTAAAACATAAAAATGAGAAAGCTAACTAGTGGAAAAATGCCCTCCCACCCACTTAACCTAAGGATATCCTTGAAGCTGTGGGTTCAGGAGGAAGACATGCTTGAAATGGTCCCCAAAACCCCTTTGAGCGAGATCACATATCATACAAAAAGGAGTCATCCAAGGGTGAAGGTCATCAGAAAAAACAAGCAAACAAAAAGTACATAGGGAATATGATTAAGAAAATGTTGCTCCTCCATTTTGTTCAAACAATACATATCAGCCGATCACAGATCTTGAAGTTTTTATTCCTTTACAGAAAACCTCAAATTGGATTACAATTATGGATTTCGAAGGAAATTGTCCCAAAAAATTCCCATGGGAGAAAAGAAACAAAAAAGCCTTTTTGTTGTTTGTTTGTTGTTCAATATCTAACAAATCTAAAGGTGAAGTTGGTGCTTTTCTTGGCAGATTGTTTTTCTGCTTTTGGGCCATATTTTAAAAATTGTATTTTGGTCACTTCTTTTTTTGGAACTAGTGTAACATCTGGATTTTGAACCTTCAATACAAGGGTATAGTCCCTTTCAAAAAACTATTTATCCTTAATAAAAAAAAGATTTTGATTAAATTTGCACTTTATGTTTCACATTCTAAATAGTGTTAATGGCTAAAAAATTTTTATTTATTTAATTGATTTTGATGGCTCGTTGATGGACCATGAAGAACACCATCTTATATGCAATTAGCAGATATAAATTTCACAAGACATATTTGGTGTCATTATATATGCTTTAATATTTTTTTAATTGTGTTATAGTCTCAACAATGTCTGTTCTTATTCTCACAAGCCACCTATTAACATGGTTTAATCCTCTCTTATCCATTGTCTTCCCCATTATCTCTCTATTACAACAATGGTAACTTTTGTATCTTTTTGTACGTAAGGCTTGGTAGTTTTGCTCAGGTTGTTGGTAAGACTCACATAATGCCAATAAACTTATACACACAATCACAAAACAATCTACTATGCAATTATACATCTTTTTAAATTTAGTTGTACATTCATTTTTATTGTAGGAGTCCTCCTATTTCATTCTCAAACTTGCTATATATTATGAATGACATGTGTAATAAGGTTTTTCTTGTCAATTGAAGTGTAATTGTTTGTGACAACTTTTTTCATGGAAGGGTTGATCAAATATATGCCCTTAACATTAAAATTTGGACTAGCCCTTCAAATTTGATAGCTATAGTGAGAGACCAAAAAATAGATTAAAACTAAGATGAGCAAAGAAAATAAAAGTGTCAAAAAGAAAAAAAAAAATGCTAAGAGGTACAAGGAAGCCAAAAGGCTACAATAAACTCATAATTTCTTTAAAACTAGCAATCACATGCGAAATGTGCAATGTGAATGGTGAAGGGGCAGTGTAGGAGGAGGTTGATTTTGAGGGACCAAAACATAAAATGAGGAAAAGGGGTACAAAAGAGGGGGTTAGATGGAGGAGAAGTAATTGGGATAGGATAATATTGGGTGGAACCATTTTGAGGAAGCAAATTTTTTTACGAGGAGCATATGTAACATGTGCATATTTTTTACAAATGTTCAATGAAGAAAGGGGATATGGTGTGTAGGGCATCGTGGCAATATAGTCTGAGATATCTTAGAAAGCAAGGTGTTGTCAAAAATACTTGAAAGGAAAACTTACATTTTTTGGTTCAATGTTGAAGTGAACATATGTTAAGAAATGCATTTCTTTGCATTGAGGATTTAATATGTTGTCGATTTAAAGCTCATATATGATTATGGTTTCTCTTAAGATTTTAAGAATAAGAATAACGACTATTAATTGTTTCTTAATCGACATTAAAGAACCTTTCTCTTGGACAACATTATCAAATTCAACATGCAGCACACCAAAATCTTTGACTCTCTTCTCATTTTTTTACTTGTAGTTTCTATTCTTCAAGGGAGGTGTTAGGAAATAAGGGATAAAATATGCAGAACAAACCCTCACAGAATCGTAATAGTAGAAACTAATATGCATAAAATATTACAGATCTCAAATAAAATTACAGAATAAAATAACACAACACAAAGAGACATTATTTAACGTGGTTCACCCAATTTGGGCTACGTCCACCAAGAATCACTTGCTCATATTTTATTACAAGCCACCGCTCTCTCAATACAATACCTAGATCTGTTTGGAGCTATGCTCAACAAAAACTCTACAGAATTCACACCCAATTCAAAACACATCTGCAATGTTACATAATCCCTACCATATGCATAAAACCATATAAGTAGACAACTGCTTAAGCAGTTTTACAAAACCGTGGGTATCAAAACCATGGGCCAAAACCGTCCCATAAACCTATGGGTCAAAAATCTCACCATATGAGAAAAGCACATTTCCTGGTATATCGGGCATGTTTTAAAGCCAATTTTTTTTTTTTTTGGGGATGCCCCCAAACCTCTTCTACGAGGGCTACCGCCTCGAACCCCTCCGAGAGAATTGTGGAAAGTGTACAATACTCTTAGTGTACAGTCTTCAACACTTTCTCACATGAAAAAAGCTCACAACCTAACAATCTCCCACTTAGAGACTAGTTTTCCTCTGAGCAAGCTTCTCAACCCTTCACTAGTTTTTCGTGAAGACCAACCAAAGCTGAACACAACTTCATTTTTTCCCTTGTGACCACCTTGGTCATCATGTCTGTAGGATTCTAACTGGTATGAATCTTCTCCAGCTTCAACTTCTCTTCCTCCAAAGCTATCATGATTAAATTGTACCTTAACTGTATATGCTTCATCCTAGAGTGGAAAGTAGAGTTCTTAGCTAGGTGTATAACACTCTGACTATCACTATGCATCTTTCCTTCCTCCTGCTTATGCCCCAACTCCTTAAGAAATTTTTGTAACCAAATCATTTATTTGTTTATCTTTGAGGCAACAACATACTCAGCCTCTATGGTTGACAAACCCACCAGCTTCTGTAGTCATGAAATCCAACTCACTGATTTCCCACCTACAATGTAAACATAACCTATCATGCTCCTCCTACTGTCTACATCTCCAGCCATATCTAAATCTACATAACCACACAAAGTGGTGTCTAATCTAATAGCACAAAATTGTCCCCATGGTCCCTCTCAAATATCGAAGGATCCACTTTACTTCCTGCTAGTGATCTCTACCTAGATCACTCATAAATCTACTCACCACTCCCACTACATGGGCAATATCAGCCTAGTGCACACCATGGCATACATCAAACTACCAACCGCTGATGAGTAAGGTACCTTGGACATCTAGTTTCTCTCTTGCTCTATCTTGGGACACTGCTCCTTTGATAACTTGAAATGGCCTGCCAAAGGAGTCCCAACTGGTTTAGCATCCTGCATATTAAACCTCTCCAAGACCTTCTTAATGTACTCTTCCTGAGATAAATTCATCTTTCATTCCTTCCTATCCCAAGATATTCTCATACCAAGGATTTGTTTGGCTGCCCCCAAATCCTTCATAGCAAAAAGGATTCACTTAGCTACTTCTTGAGTACTTTTATTTCCTACATGTTTTTACCTACAACCAACATGTCATCCACATACAAAAAAGGATAATATAACTACCATCCTCAAATTTCTTTGTATACACGCAATGGTCAGAATGACATCTAATATAACCTTACTCCATTATGAAGCTATCAAATTTCTTATACCATTGACGTGGAGCTTGTTTCAAGCCATACAAGCTCTTCTTTAGTTTGCACACCATCTCCTCTTTACCTTTTACCTCATAGCCCTCTGGTTGCTACATATATAGTTCCTCCTCCAAATCACCATGGAGAAATGCAGTTTTTACATCAAGATGTTCTAAGTGCAAGTCTTCTGCTGCAACTATTCCTAGAATAGTTCTAATAGAAGTCATTTTTACTACAGGAGAAAAATCTCATCAAAATCTATACCTTTTTTCTGTTCAAACCCTTTGACCACCAACCGGGCCTTGTATCTTTTCTTTCCTCCTTCTTCCTCTTTGACTCTAAACACCCACTTGTTTTGTAATGCTCTTTTTCCTTCAGGTAGCTTCACCAAATCCCATGTCTAGTTCTCCATTAGAGCCTGATGCTCCTTATCCATGGCTTGCTCCCACTTCTTCCCCCGACATCTACCTTGCATTGCTTTATCAAAGCTCTCTGGCTCTCCACTATCAGTGAGTAATAAGTAATAAAGAGAAGGAGAAAAATGTTTCGTATCTCTTCTTACCCTAGAAGACCTCCTCAATATAGGAGTTTGGGGTTCTGTTGAGGAGGTTCTTGAACTGATTCATGTGTCACTTTCCCATCCGGAAGATCCTCTACTACTTTGCATATTCTTTCTTGGATTCTTCCTTGTTTTCCTGCAACTGTTGCTTATACATGACTTTCTCATTAAAGACCACATCCCTAGATTGAATGATTTTCTTGTCCTTAATACTCCAACATTTATATCCAAAGTCATCACCACCATAACCAATGAAAGTACATTTTTCTTATTTAGCCTCTAGCTTGGTCCTATCATCCTTGTCTATATGGACAAACACATCACATCCAAAGACTCTAAGAAATGAATAATCAACTTTCTTACCATACCAAGCCTCCTCACATATGCCTCCATCCAAGGCACTTGAGGTTCCTTTGTTTATCAAGTACACAGTTGTGCTCACCGCTTCTACCCAAAAAGAAAGAGGCAGTCCTACATGTAACCTCATGCTCCTAACACATTCCATTATTGTTATGTTCATCCTTTCTGACACCCCATTCTCTGCAGAGTTCCTGAACCATCTTTTTCCTGTGATTCCATTCTTAGAACAATAATCATCAAATTCATTGTTGCTGCAATACTCCCCTCCATTATCTGACTTGAGACATTTTAGCTTAAGACCTGTTTCATTCTCTACCAAGGCTTTCCATTTAATAAAAGTGTCAAATACATCAGATTTTGTTTCTAATACAATAAACCCAAACTTTCCTTATTGCATCATCAATAAAAGTAACATAATAACTTGAACCCCCAAGAGATGATACCTGAGCCAACCCCCACACATCAGAATGCACCAACTCTAACTTACTCTCTTTCTTTGTAGGTCCAACCTTGAGAAACCTTACTCGCTTTTATTTCCCATATATGTAGTCCTCACATAACTCCAAACTTGTCTCTGTATATCTAGGAAAATCCTTCTTTATGATCTCCATCCACTTATGGCTCATATGACCAAGCCTATAGTGCCATAATGTTGTATCTACTTCTGAAGCCACAAGATTACAAAAATTAGTGCTATAAGTGGTTAAATACAAGGTTCCAACCTTCTTACCTCTTGCCACCACAAGAGCACCCTTGGTAACCTTCCAAGAGTCCGTTGTAAATATCACAGTACAACCATCACTTCCCAACTTCTTGTCGATATCAAATTTCATCTTAATGTAGGCACATGTTTGACATCCTTCAATAGCCAAGTATTCACATTCTACATCTTAACCTAAACAAATTTTCCAACTATGCTACAAGGCTCATCATCACCAAGAAAAACATGCCCAAAATCTCCTTGAACATAATCAACAAAATAATGCCTATGTGGAGTAGCATGGAAAGAAGCCCCGAATCTAAAACCTAAGATTCCGTAATATTGTGTAAAGAAATAAAAAAATCAAAGCATCCTAACATACATTACTCGTTGCCACATTTGCCTCCTTGTTTTCTTCCTATTGTTTCTTCTTGTCCCCAAAGCTCCCAACAGTCCTTCTTTGCATGCCCAGACTTTCCATAGTGCCAAAATACTATCTTGCTTTTGGATTTTGACCTTGCCGATCTTTTGATTTTCCATGGCTTCCTCTATTCTTCTATCTCCCTCTAGTTTCCACTATCAAAGCATTCCCTGAAGTAGAAGATTCACCAGAGATTTTTCTTCACATTTCCTCGCTTAGAATCACCCCTACAACATCCTCAAATTTCAACTTTGAGTTAGCTGGAACCGAGTTGCTTACCACCATTACCAGGCTATTCCAACTCTTAGGTAAAGAGCACAAAACTAATAAAGCCCTAACTTCTTCATCAAATTCTATTGTAACAAGCTATCATATTTACAACCATATTAAAATCATTTAAATGATCTGCTACTAAACCATTCTTAGACATCTTCATATTAAACAACTTTTTCATTAAAAATATCTTATTAGAGGCAGAGGGTTTTTCATACAACTTCCCTAATGCATCTATCAAATCTTTTGTAGTCTTTTCCTTTGAAACATTAAATAATATCGAAGATGCAAGACATGGCCGGATTGTCCCAAGTGCCTTCCTATCCAGCAAATCCCATTCTGCATCTATCATGCTCGAGGGTTTGTTCACCTTCTCAAGATAATGGAATATAAAGATTCTTCTGATAAAGGTAATCTTCCATCTGCATCTTCCAAAGACTAAAATTTTGCCTATTGAATTTATCAAACCTTGATCTTCCATCATCTGCCATAGCTCCCACTCAAGATAAAACTTTTGTGTGATTCAAAACTTCAACAAATCAAACCAGATCTCGATACCAATTGTTAGAAAATAAGGGATAAAATATGTGAAAAATCCTCAAAAATCACAATAGTAGAAACTAATATGCATAAAATATTACAGATCTCAAATAAAATGCTAGAATAAAATAACACAACACAAAGAGATAGTATTTAACGTGGTTCACCCAATTTGGGCTACGTCCACCAAGAATCACTTGCTCATATTTTATTACAAGCCACCACTCTCTCAATACAATACCCAGATCTATTTGGAGCTATGCTCAATAAACTCTACAGAATTCACACCTAAATTTGAAACACATCTGCAATGCTACATAATCCCTACCATATGCATAAAACCATATAAGTAGACAACTTCTTAAGAAGTTTTACAAAACCATGGGTATCAAAACCATGGGCCAAAACCATCCCATAAACCTATGGGTTAAAAATCCCGCCCATATGATAAAAGCACATTTCCCGCTATATCATGCATGTTTTCCACTATATAAAGTCAATCAGGAAAGTGTACACTACTCTTACAGCCTTCAACACTTTCTCACATGAAAACAAGCTCTAAAACCTAACAGAGGATTGTGGGAAGAGTAAATATCTAATAAGCTATGCCCAACTCCAAGCTCAAACACATAACCTTCTATATCATAATTTTCTAAACAATTTCTTCCCTTGTTTTTTTCCTTTTTAGAGTGTCTTAACAAGTTTTCCATGGTTCGATAGGAGGAGGAGTTTCACCAAGTTTGGTTTTCTAATTGTGAACTATCGATCCGGATTGGTGGTCATCAGCCATGTCGTCATTTTATTCACCCACATAAAAAAATACTCAATGAAAAACTACTAGATTGCTCACGTGGATGAAGAGGGTTTATTTTATCAATGTAACTATACAACTTATAAACAAGTCCATTTTGTACTGTGCATGTAAGAGAGAGGTTGGGCTTTCTAACCGAGACAACAACTTTTGACCTAAAAAACAAATATTTATATAATGTTGATTTTTTATTCTTTAAATATATGTTTATTGATAAAAGGGTAAACATTTTAAATTTTGGGAGAAATATTACATAATTTATATTGAATAATAATTATTGACATTTTTATATTTAGTATTAAGAAGTGGGATTATTTATTATATCAAATTTATTTTTATACGGGGACATTAATCTTACTCTCATCCCTTTTTGATATGGAGAAAATTTTACATAAATTATTTGTCTTTGATTTGGATGAGGATGCGGACGATGAAAAATTTGATACATACATAGATGTTGATACAGATGAGGATGTGGATGGCGAGGATTAAAATATGTTGTTAGAGGCCCCGAGTTTTCTAGTAGTAAACACACCTTTTTCGTAATCAAAATTAAATTAAAAAACTACATTGTAAGGAATTGGTCAAAGACTAGATTTTCATAAAAGTTCATATTTAATTTGAAAGTAAGAGTATTTGTTGAAATTTTTTTCAATTGTGTAAAAATGGGCAACTCGAAACTTCTTCATTACGATTAAAGTCATGGGTGGAGTATACCTAAGCTAAGGAAGTTTTATGTTATTTGTTACTACTTAATCAGTTACAAGATTAAATGAAATCTACATATGTGTGTTGTCACAAAATAGAACAGATCACATAGTTATGCAATTTCATGCCATCTTCAATAAAGAACACAAAGCCCCAAAGGAAAACTGTGTTGTCTTGATGAAGATGACAAATTATAGAGTAGGTGAAGTGCTGAGTCTTGAAGCAACAAACAAAAATGCAGATATCAAAAAATCAGAGTTCATTACTGAATGTTACAAGTTCTCATCAATGTTCTTTCCTTTATGATTAAGACATTCAATTATGTTACTGAGTTGTTTAGTTCATTATACAATCCATACAGAGAAGCTAGAATGCAAAAATAAATATACAACTCATTTACAAAATTCAATGTTTTATTCATAAGGAATTTTCAAATGTTTCCCACACAAGCCGTGGGATGTAACTAGAAAGTAAAGTACAACTACTAAAATAAAAGGTACACATGCATGAAAGAGAAAGCAAAGGAGTATGAGTGAACCCATCATTGCCTTGGGGTTTCTTTCTTTGATTGAAAACATCTCCATTTCCAGCTTCTTCTTCATCTCCGTTATAGAAGCCATTATACCTAAAAAGAAGAAAAGTTAACTATCAGTTACGAGCTCATGGATCAAATCATATTCCTACACTATCCTAATTCATGCATATGAATCTCTAATAATAGAATATGTAGTTTACTTGAATAAAAACTACATACATGCTTGATTCACTCAGAAGGAATGAAGAAAGAGAAGGAAAAAAAAAAAAACATGGACATAAGAGAGGCCAAAAAGCCTAATTATTTTCTAACTATTTTCCTAAGTGTGCAGGTACAGGTTGACCAAATGAAAAATAGACAAGTCATAAGTGCATGCAATAAAAGGAAGAATGTAACTCAAAGTTTCAATAACTGTTCTGAAATGGAAGAAGTTACAGTGTAGAAGAGAGACTAGTAATAAAAGCACATGTTTCATTTGCAGCTAAAGGAGAAGAATTAGATTTTCAGAAGTTGAGGTTAACTAGAAAAGAAAGGTTACAGTTGAAAAGGAATGAAGACAAGATTCTATGAAAATTTTGATAGGGCTTCACCATGTAAAATGGACATTTACAACTTTTCATCATGCTACTTTTTAACTACTACATGCTTAAAGGAATTATTTAAATCAAGTGATACAAAAAAAGTAAAAGCATGTCATGATCAAGATAAAATAGCTATGATGTCTCATTTTTATCCAACTTCAAACATGAAGTATTATGTTCCATATTTTGAATCAGAAAATACAAACTACTACAACATAAAAAGGAATGAAGTTATGATTATGGAAAAAAAATTTTGCAGGGCTTCGCCATGAAAAATCAACATTTCAAATTTTCCAGCATACATATAAAGTTGTAATGAAGCTCAAGTACAGTATTAAAGCAAAAAGAAATGGAACTACATTTTTGACAAAACTTGAATTGTTCAACATGCAGGAGTTTGTAAACAGAGTTCCAGAAAATAATATGTCCAATGTAGAGGTTCAGAAAATAGTGAGGAATCAAAGTCAAGTTCATAATTTTACAATATGGAGCCATCTTATAACACTGTTTCGAGGAATATGAGTTACATTATTTTTAGATAGTCAAGAACATTGTTACAGTCAAGTAGTCAATAGATGAGATTTTCATAAACCAATTACATCCAAACACTCATCTCATGGAGAATTTCAATGTTCAAGTGATCTCAGTTTGAAAAGGATTAAAGCAAGTATTCTCAAAAGGGTGCTACAAATTTTAAAGAATCAAGTTGATCCTAAAACAATGAATTGTAACAAATGGATTCTCCAGAATACAAAATTGAGCCAAAGATTTCAGAATAGACCTGAAGTAATATACAGATAACCTATATTTGTAGAAAAATCATAACCATCATTTCTACAATATTCTCAACAAATGCAAATGAGATAACAATTGTCCTGAGGTTAAAGCACAAAGAACTCATACAGAGAAGAGGCTGAAGTATAAGTATCCAGAATGAAGAAATTACTTTATGTCCACCACAGTAAAATGAAGGAAGATACAAAGTAAATATTACACACAACTGGCTCCCAAATCAATCTCAAAGGCGTAAAGATACAAGAAAAACATAAGATATATGAGTACCCATGACATGGAAGCACAAATCCTAGAAATGAATGAAGACCCATTAATGGTAGCAAGAAATCACAGAGGATCTTATACAATAAGGAGCTTATTATCAGTGTCTCAAAAATCAAATGAAAAAAGCGACGAAGACTCAATCTAAGAAAGCTAGGCAAAGGTTTTCTAATAGAGATTCCAACAAAATATGTTATTCATTTACAATACATCCATACAGTAAAGCTCAATATTAGAAGTTTGAATACCCATTTTTAAAAATATACAAATCTATAGTTCTAAAATACCATATATAACTCATAATGGCATTCAAAAAAGAAGAACATGAATTCGAGGAGTATGAATTTGAAACCACAAAGTTTACAACAAACTAAGTACCAAATTCATGCGTTTTCATAGGAAAATATGAGTACCCAGTTGAAACTTACCAGCTCTAAGTAGAATTCAGTAAATCCTCGAGGTAAGGTCATAAAATCAACAGACCCAGAAACCTCAGATTTCAAAATACAGAATAGTTTTAACTCGAAACAACCAAGGCCAAGTCCCGAAGGTCACAAGAAATGAAATGAAAAATGAGTATCAGTTTCAGAGGTCGAAATGGTAATGACTAAGTAACAATCAAAACTTAGAGGTCAAGAAAACTTACCTTCCCTCATCAAACGGTGATGCACATAGCAAGAGATGATGGCCACTTGAAAGGAAAACCCACAGAGATCGAACAGAATGGAGCCAAGATTCAGGATTAGCAACCATGGTGGCCATTAAAGAAACCTCAGCTTTCAAAATACATAGAGGCATGAATGGTACAAAATACCAAAGAATGATGAAAGCCAAGCTCGAAGAAACAACCATGGCAGGAAGTAAACCTCACAAGTTTTGAGAACTCAGAAAGTCAGATTATAGGAAAATCTTGAGAATGACCAAGGCACGCCATGAAAACTCGAGGAAGTCAAACTTATGATCCCCTCCACAGAAGTTAAACACCCAGATCTCAAAATGATAGAGAAATATCAACGTTGAGCTCTCATGGCCATAAAAAACCATAAAACCAGATAAAGCTCGAAGAACCGTAAAGTTCGACCATGAAAACCCGATAATGATAGAGAGCTTTTGCAGAGGAGGAGCTACAAAATAAAGATATAGCCGAGCTCGAATCAAGAAAAAATAATGGCGTCGAGGAAAAATTTTTCAGGGTTTCACCCACAAAAAAAAACCAAATGAAATGTGCTTGAGGGTCGAAGACACTCTTTACCATGCAAACTCAAGAGGTGAGTTTCAACCTGACTCAACCATGGTTCGGGATCATGCGACATCAAATTAAAAGGACAGAGATCAAGGGCCAAAGATCAAGCTCCATGATCAAGCAACTAACCACGGTCAATCTTCACCGACCACATTTAATATCCAGTCAGAAACCCTAACCAAGGGTCAAAAAATCAAATAGCTACGGTTAAAAGGTACAAAGATCAACGACCTGAATCAAGGCACCAACATTCAAAGTAAACCACCAGGGTTGTAATTAACCTGACCCGAGTTACATAAGCCACCGACCAAGTCACCAAGGGGTGAGTCACCATGGAGAAGGGGATAGCCCATGTGTCCATAAAACAAAATCATTTGCAATGACTTTCAAAGTCTAACCATAGTGCATGCTCCAAATAATATAAAGGGGCCACCAAATTATACCCAATGATCACCGAAAAGGTGAATTTTGAAATATGCCAAGGCCGACAACTATAAGGTGGTAGACTATATCAAATAACCAAGGTGGCCGAATGTATATGGTGACTATTATAAGTAACCTCATGTTATTTTAAAACCATAGTATATGCTAAGTCCACAAGAGTGGCCAAACCCAATGAAGACAAGAGTTCACAACCACAAGTGGCCCCCACTGATGGTGATAGATTGTACATGAATTGGAGTGCATTTTTCATGTGATCACAAAGAATAGAGTAGAGGTCAACATCAGATGCAAGAAACCTTTTGAAGGCTTATTACCTTATCTTTCCAGAAAATAAGAGTTGATTATGATTACACATGTGCTCCTAGTGGTCCCCATAGTGGATGAATTATTTTTGCAAATATTGCAAGTATTGTAATTATTTTGCTCACAAACAGGAGTTGTATTTTTGCATGCCTTCACAATAGGACAGAATAGAGAAGAAGACAAAGTTGCATGTTCATGGAGAGAGACTTGCCTAGCAAGCAATCTTATTTTTAGCAAATTATTCACCCTTCTTTTCTTAAAAATAGAACAATCAACTTCAGTTTGACTGTAATGTAAGTAAGGCTAATAATGCCTATTTGTAATTACATGCTCTTTTTTACTCCTTTATCTATTATTAAATAAAGGATAAAAATAGGATGCATGGGTGAGTACAAGCCTTAGGCTATTTTTAGGAAGAGGGTGAATTTTATTTTTGCTATATATTGTGTGCCTTTGCAAAGCACAAGGGAACTTCTGAGGAATTTTTGGATATATGAGTACTGAAGAAATTTTGCCAGTTTTTCCCTCTGAGTGTGAAGTATTTTCTACCTTTCCAAGTTATTTTGCAGTCTTGTGTATGTTTCTATTAGTCTTGTGAATGCAAATTCCCTGATCAATCACCTTACCTTGTTGTAAAATTAGGTCTTTTTGCTTAATTTTAATGTGCATGTTAACTTATTAGTACTGTTGTGATTCTCCCTTAGTACAATCAAGTGTTTTTCCCTTATATATTTTGTAGAAAACTATTGGCTTGTGCATAAAAATTCTTCCCATATCAGTTGTGCATATACTCAGTCAAAGCCCTCATACAAATTTGGTGTATCACCTTAAGTTTTAATTATTTTCCAGTCATCTTTTACTCTCAAACTCCTAGAAATCAGTTTAGGATACACCAATAAGGAACCGGCCTTGATACCAGAGACTCACCTCAAAATAGGTATACCCACAGACTTGAGGTGTTTCCATTGTATCTATGAAAGAGAGAGATCAATTGTGCAAGCTTAGAAAACCTGCAGCCATCTCTCTACATGGTGCACTTTTGAGAGATAATAGTTTTTGGCATGCCCGGTGGGACTACAAATCAGATCTACATGCAAACTACAAATTCTATCATAGCAGATCTAAACTAGATTACTACAAATTAAAAGTCACTTTTGGGAACAAGTTGCAACAATTTATTCTAAAGATTTTGAGATCTTTTGGTGACTCCACAGAGCTGATTTCAGACTAGTATTGCAACATGTTCCATGCCTAAAGTGACTACAAGATCATCGATAAGAGGAATTCCTCCAGATTTTCTTCTTTACCTTTTGATTCTGCTAGAAGGAGAAGAGTTGGTAATACTTTATCTTATATAGTCCTGGTTTTGATAACACTCCTAATATTCCTTCACCACGTATCAATTTCTAAATTAATATCCCAGTTTTTTAAATGGCCATTCAACCACCAAGGAATTTTATGACCTTTACTAATGACAATCCATTAGTAATCCTAGTTCATAATGACATTCCTAATGTTACCATGAAAAGTTTGCCATCATTCACGGGTGAAAATCAGGTTACACCAGCGGAACATACCAAAGATGTTGCAGCCCTATGTGCGATCCATAACATCACTCATGAAGACATAGCTTTAAGACTTTTAGTTGCATCTTTTAAAGGGAATGCCTTAATGGTATAGAAACATAGAAATTGGAAGCATAAGAACTTGGGATGACTTAGGTGAAAAATTTGTTCAAACAGCTCCAGGATAATTCGAGATCATTTATCTCTCATTGAACAGGTTGTCTACTATTAAAATAGCTCCCAATGAGTTTATGTCCAGTTTCAATATCTGCTTTACTGAGAACTTGGGAAATTAGAAGAGATAGATTTATCTCATATTATTCTACTAAATACAAAGCATGCACGTACAGTATTTATAGGACCAAAATCTGTACTGGACTCCCTAACTAAATGGAGAAGATCCACAATAGTTGCAGAGAATGATGGAAGAAGAGATAATGTGATAAGAAAGACACCTAACACATCTAATAACCAACGTATCCTAACATTCCCCCCCTTATTACATTATTCTTGCAAATGTGACCTCTGAAAGATTCAAATTTCACTTTTCCAAGAGATTTAGTGAGAATGTCAGCAACTTGTGCTTCAGTAGGACAGTACTGGAGCTGAATTTGATGGTTCAAGACGTGCTCTCGAATGAAATGGCAGTCAATTTCAATATGCTTTGTTCGTTCATGAAAGACTGGATTCTGCACGAGCTTCAACACACTCTGATTGTCACAATAGAGAATAGGTAGGTGACTATTTTTGAGAATTCCTAGGTCATCCATAATGCGACGTATCCATATCACTTCGCACACAACTCCTCGTGCGGCGTGATATTCTGCCTCTGTGGATGAGATAGAAACAACATTCTGCTTCTTGCTTATCCACGAGATAGGTCCAGATCCGAGATGAAATATGTATCCTGTAGTTGACTTCCTATCATCAACAGATCCAGCATGGTCCGAGTCGACATATCCCTGTAGGAAGAATTGATCATTCTTTTTATATTCCAGACCATAATTAGTTGTTCCTCGGACATATCTCAAAACATGCTTTGCTGCATTCCAGTGACATTTCTTTGGCTCCTGCATGAACCTGGAAAGATAGGCGACATATAGCGAGAGATCAGTGCAGGTGTATGTCAAATAGATGAGCCCTCCAACAATTGCTGTAGAGTAGCATCTACTTGAGGTGAGTCCTGGAATCTTGAAAGTTGCAAGCCTTTTTCCATGGGAGTGGATATAGGTTTACAGTCGGACATTCTATACTTTTCCAGGAGTGTCTTGGCGTACTTTGTCTGGGAGACAAAGATGTGATGCTCCTTTTGCCATATTTCCAAGCCAAGACAGTAATGTAGTAGCCCCAAATCTGTCATGTCGAAGGTTCTTTTGAGATCATTCTTTACAATATCAACCTGATCTTCTGAACTACCAGTGATCACAAGATCATCTACATAAACAACCAGAATGACAATTTCTTTTCCTACCTTCTTTATATACAAATTTGAATCTGAGGGACTACGAGTGAACCCATGCTGCAAAGGTGATCGTTGATCTTGATATACCATGCCCTGGGAGCTTGTTTCAGTCCGTAAAGAGATTTGATGAGACGACATACCTTTTTAGGCTGATTTTCATCAACAAATCCTTCAGGTTGGGTCATGTATACTTCTTCTTTCAGATCACCATTTAGGAAAGCACTCTTGACGTCCATCTGCTGAAGTCTCCATCCTTTCTGTGCTGCTAAAGTGCAAACTACTCTGATGGTCTTCATCTTCGCAGTGGGTGCAAAGGTTTCTTCATAGTCGATGCCTTCTTTCTGAGCATATCCTTTGGCTACAAGTCATGCTTTATGTTTGTCGATGGATCCATCTACCTTATATTTTGTCTTGAAGACCCATTTGCAGCCTATGGGTTTCTTTCCTGTAGGAAGATCGACAAGTTCCCATGTCTGATTTTTCATGAGTGAGTCATATTCTGTTTCCATAGCTTCCTTCCACTTGAGTTTGGTGAGTGCTTCACGAACATTATCGGCTCGGAGCTATTCATCAGTGAACTCATGAGTGCAAAGTTTACCTCATTTCTTGTTTGACTCCTTGTTTTGACTCCGGATGATGTATCAGGGAGTTGTTGCAAATTTGAGTCCTTGATAGTTCTTTGTACCCACTTCGGATGAGAACTTGACTGCTTTTGAGAAGAAGCGTATGTCGTTGCCATGAGGATTGATGTGGAGTCCACATTCTGCGTTCTCGAGGTCAACAAATAGTTCTCTGGTAGCATTTCTTTTCTCGAGTAGTCTCCTCCAGCTCATCATCGATTCGAGAGACTAATCGGTGAGATGTGTTTGGAAGTGGATCTTGTTGATCTTATTGAGTCGAAGGATGACTCGTCACAAACCACATCCCGACTCTCGTATATTTTCTTTGTCTCGGGATCCATGAGACGATACGCCTTGAGTAGTCTTGTAGCCAAGAAGGATACATGGGAGTGTTTTGGCTCTACCTTCTTTCTCTTAGTGGGACATGCATGTATCTTTGTGTGACCAAATACTCATGAATGAGAAATTGATGGTTTTACCACTCCATACCTCTTACGGCGTCTTGTTCGGTAGAATCTTTGTTGGTGCCACTGTTGAGAAGATATACGGCCGTTTATCTTGCTTGACCCAATAGCGTTCTCCTAGCTTTGCGATTGATAGCATGCGGCGAGCCATCTCCATCAGCTTTGTGCGATTGCGGCTCAACAATGCCATTTCTTTGGGGCGTGTAGGGAGCGATCGAGTCTTTAATGCCGTGATGGTTTAGGAAGGCCAAGAACTTCTTTGATGTGAATTCCCCCCCTCGATCTGAGCGGAGTAGAAGAAGTGGTTGTCCAGACTCTTTGACAACACGATGATAGAAGTTCAGAAAGTGTTGAAGAGCCTCACTTTTCTGCTTTAGGAAATATACCCACATCTTGCGAGAGTGATCATCCACGAACAGCTGGAAGTATTTGTATCCTGAAAACGAAGCAGGCAATGGGCCGTTCAGATCGGTATGAACTACCTCCAGACATTTCTTGGCATGGAAGGTGCTCGCTTGAAACGGATCTCTGTGTTGTTTTCTGCTGCCAAGACAACCGGGACAAATAGGCAAAGGAAGCTGGACAATTTGGGTAGTCCACGGACCATTGCTTTTGAACTCATCAGTGCGTGAACCGACCACAAGTGTCCATATCTAAAATGCCATAAGGGTTGATTCTATTGTTGAAGCGAGATAAAGCTACTTTGAGAAGATGAAACAATATCTAAAGCAAATAACTTATCTTTTAAAGCTTTAGCAAGAACCGTACCTTGTCGGAGATTAAGCATGATTTAATGCCATTTTGAACAAGAAATTCAACCTTAAGGTGATGATTCAAGAGTTGAGTAACTGACAAAAGATTGCTAGTCAAGCCAAGAACATATAGTACCTTTGTAAGTGTACATTTTCGTGGCCCCAGAGGAATGGTCACATTCCCTATTCCTTCTGCAATGTACTCTTTGTCATCCACTATCCGAACTCGATCTCCGGTTGGCTCTTCGTGTAGTGAATCAAACAGCTTCTTGTCACCTGACATATGCTTGCTTGCACCAGAGTCTATCAACCAGACTTTCTTCGTGGGCTGAGAAGTTTGAGAGACGAGTACAAGATTCTTACTACAATGGGCTCCTTCTGATGTCTCCTCATCAGAGTCATCATCTTCTTGTTGGGCTGCAAGATGTCCTTTTTGCTTTCTCCAGGAGGGACGTCGTTTGGACTTTTGAAAATCTTCGTGCCGGATGTGCGCCGGATGTGCTTGTATGGCTTGAAGGCCCTTGTTTCAGGCTGTTGTGCCAGCAGTGATCAGTGTCGTGAGTATTGGTTCTGCAAATGTGACACCATCTCTTTGACTTTTGATCTTTCTGTTTGGATTGCGCTGGATTTGGCTTCTCTGGGGGACCTTTCCGATTCTTCTGGCCACGATTAGGCTTTGAGAACAAGGCTTTGTCCTGAGACTCCCCATGCGATGAAGTGATAGCTTCTTCCTGCTGCAGCAAATTCACAAGCTCTTCGAATGTCACTGTTTGTTTAGACACATTCAGTGTTGTAACAAACACTCGAAATTGAGAAGGGAGTGCTCTCAAGGTGATTGGGACGAGTAGTTTATCATCTACCATTTCACCGAGCGCCAATAACTCCGATCTCAACTCAGCCACGCGACGCAGGAATTCCTCCACTTTCTCGTCAGACCCCATAGAGAGGGTGTGCAGCTTCGACTGAAGATGAAGAATCTTTGTCTGATTTTTGGCTTCATAAATGGTTGCCAACTTGTCCCAGGCCTCCTTGGGTTTCTCCGCATTCCGAACATGCGGTTGCACATCATCACTGATACTGAGCATTATCAGCATCAAGGCTTTAGCACTAGCCATGTCATATTTTATTAGTTCATCGGGGCTGTGGGAGCAGGCACAGACCCTGTGACAATTCCCCATAATCCTTCAAACTGAAGGATTGTCTTCATTTTTGTCTTCCAGGCCGCAAAATTAGGCCCTTTGAGCAACTGAGCGTCTGACAGAAGTAACTTCGGAGAGTAGACATTGTAATAATAAAAAAAAATTTATTTATTTGAAAAGTTATTACAATTTGGACTCACTGTCGAGAATGACTGGCTTGTAGATGCTCGCGATATTCGCGTGCTGTGAGATGGCGACGCTTTGCAGGGTGTTCTTCTTCGTCGTCACAATCTGTGTCGTATCCGGCTTCTAATTCTTCCCGTACTCGCTTTGCTTGGCAGCTGACGTCGAAAAGAAAGTACTCAAGGAGTCCTTCTCGAACTAGTTTGTCGAATGCAAGATTGCCGCAATTTCAAAGCTCGTTCAGCAAAGCAAAGTAGAACCCGGAGCTCTCAGGAGCTTCTCCACGGTGTTCTCTGGCTGGCGAGTTGATGTTGTGGCTTTCAGCTGTGGCGACCGTGTTGTTGACGCTTTCAATCGAGTTGTCTACACTCGACATTCGATGTAGTGTAGAAGAGACTGTTGTAGACTCAAAACTACCTCGACAGCGTTTGAAGGTCTCCGCGCACAGAAATAAATTCTCTCTCTCGGTGAGATCTCCACGTCCAGCTTGTGGTCTCCAACACGCTCAGACAGTCTCCACGAAAGAGTTGTCTTGCCCGACACGCTCGGAGTTCGAACATGGCTCATAACATGTGGCCGTGAGTTTGATGTAATTGATTTGAGTATGCATGAATCCAATCCAGAGTTTCTTTACATTCGATCCTCGTGAGAGAACGAATCCCGATGTTTCCACTTTGGACACTTTTTATGGTGCTCAAAGTTCTTCACTGGGAATGATAAATTTCAGCTTAAATCAATCTCACAGTTACTCATACTTTTTCAAGCACATCAAATTCTCCACGTATGCTTGACTTCCACGTTCTCTCACGTGGAATAGGATTATCTTCCTCCACTTCGCTGATATACAAAAACCAACGGCAGACTCACGCCAATCCGGTTCCGCGTGTTTTGGAGAATCGCCTCTTTGTTGGTGAATTCCGTCACGTCCACGTTGATTGCTTTGCGCAGTGAGCTTGTTGCAACTGCTTAAAACACCGGCGACCCATGAGGATTCTTTACACATGAATGCAGACTGCCGATCCGCTTGCCACAGTGGTCAAACCACGTGATTACGCTAAGCTCTTTTGATCCCACGGCCTTGTTCTATGATATGGAAGCATCAGATTACATCGACTATTTCTGCAAGCTCAACTATGCCAAGCTGTCCGAACAAATCGTTGTACTCTGATCTAATCGCCTCCCAGGATCTACGTTCACTCACGATACAAAGAGAGAGAGAGACGGGAATGGAGAAATAGAAGAGATAGATTTATCTCATATTATTCTGCTAAAACAAAGCATGCGTACAGTATTTATAGGACCAAAATCTGTACTGGACTCCCTAACTAAATGGAGAAGATCCACAATAGTTGCAGAGAATGATGGAAGAAGAGATAATGTGATAAGAAAGACAACTAATAACCAACGTATCCTAACAATAGTGATATCTCAAATATAATTCAGTTAATGGGTGGAGAAAACTCCCAACAACTTATTATCTCGCTATTTGAGCTGAAAATAGTCTTATTCAAGATGGAAAATTAACACCAAGGCTTTATTTAAAGCTTTTCAAACTATGGGAAATAAATTGACTTTCGATTGAGAACAATATTGCATTACCTAACAGACCCTATTAGGCTCTTTATCAACAAAATCAAAAAATTATAGGCACCCTTACCAAAGAAAGGTAGATTGAACCAAAGGCTCTTAGTTCATCTAACACTTTAGTCCTAATAAATATGGCTACATAAGAGTGGTGTCAACCTTGCAATCAATCTCATTCAAACTACAACTTACCCAAATTATTTTATGAATCTCAATCTTTTTGCACAACCTCAATCTTGAAACATTCTTCATGCCTCAATGGAGGGTGGGTAAAGAAGAACTCATATTCAAAGCACTTGAACAAAATTTAGTTAGTTTTAATGAGGAGGATTTCATTGCGATACTACTACTAGGGCTCAGGAAAGCTTTCTTGAAAGTCAAAAACAACAAAATAGACCTATCTTGCTTCTCCATGATAAAAAAACATCTACAATTCCAAAGTAAACTAACAACCTTGTTGTTCCTAAAAAACAAGTGTTCTAGTTGATAGAGGCCATAAAAGACAACTATAGCCTGATCCAAGAAGATTGTTTATACATCGATATCCAGGGAAGCTAAAGTAGGATCGGTTTTCGTTAAGGCCTATGCTAAGATAGTTGAATCTGTCACTAAAATAGTTGCTTCTTTTAACAGTGTTGATGTAATGAAAAAACATAATGTTAACATCTCAATGTGGAATGCTCTAAGTATTCCTGGAGAATAAGATTTACTCTCTCGTGAACTAGCTAAGCTACAGATTTCTTCAAATATAACATAAAAGGAAGTTCAAAAGACAGATATGGTCTCTGGAATGTTTGAGCAAGACCGCATCAAAGAAATTAAGTGGATGGTTCAAAATGTTATGAATGCTCATGATATTAAAAATTCACCACCATTTTATTTATAACTGATTATTGGAGAACATCTAGCTCATAATTGCATGGTGGACAGGGTGCAAGTAGCATATTTATGTCGAAAGTGATTGTAGAAAAATTTTGTTTGTGGTATGAGCCTATAGAAAGGAGAGTCTTACAACTTGATGGAACTGCAACTAATAAGTTAGCATAATAAAAATTTAGAAGTGACGTTACATGCTTGCCCAATTTTTTTAATTCTGCAAGATATTACTGTTGTAGACTTGCCTCCATACTTTGCCTTATGCTTATCTAGAGATTTCACAGAAAAATAGGAGGTTATCTCTCTTCAGATTGGTCCTTATTTTTCACTACTCGTTATGGTACTAAAGTTACTATTAATTCAGAGCCATTGGCTAGATTTGACATTGAGCCTCACTCTACAAATGTAGTGGCTAATTATTAAGCCCTAGATCAGTCAAATTTTGATGAGGTAGCTCATGTTTCAGCATTGATGGTGTTTCTAACATGTTTATGGATGAAAATACATTGGAAGAACATGCTCATGATCCTTTTAAGGAAGTTGAAGAACACATGTTTGGTGTATATTGTATGCATGAAGAAAATACACCACTTCCCTTGCTGTCCAAAACAAAAGATTCAGCAGAAGGGATTTGGAAGCTTCATTTTGATGGAGCTAAGAACAAGAAAGGATAGGGAGCAGGTCTAATGCTCACTTCCCTAAAGATTGAAAGGTATTTCTTAGCTTTGAGTCTCCAATTTTCATGTACTTGTAATGTAGCTGAATACAAAGCTTTTATTCATGGCTTACTTTGTACCAGAAAGAAAGGTAATAGCATGCTATAGATATTTGGTGACTCTGAGTTGGTTATTAATCAAGTAAAAAAATTGAATGCTTATAAGAATCAATTAATGAAGTCTTACAGACACAAAGTTTTAGACATAATGGAAGATTTTGATGCTATTAACATTCAGTCTATTCCTAGAGCTGAAAACAAACATGCGAAGCAGACTTGCAATAGTTGGAGCTAGTTTTAAAGTGATGTAATAGATTGAGAATAGAAAAATTCAGCCTCATATAAAGTTAATGGTCAGGCCCTCGATTGCACTGATAATGAGTCAAATTGGCAAGTTTTTTAAAGTGACGATTAAATCTAGATTTTGGAACAAGAAGCTGAAGTTTTCAAGTTAATCAGGATAAATTACAACACTTATATGGTGACCATATTGTTCAGTTGAAGAAAAATAAACTACCTCAAGGTCTAGTCACATTAGAAGACATCTTCAGCATTGATGATCAATTAAGAAAGGTCAAGACTAAGATGTCAACCCACTCTGATAATTTTGAAGAGATCTCATTTGATGAAGGAGAAAGCTATGCCTTGGAAAGGTATGTTCCTTAACCGAAAAAGAAGTCATTTATTAATCTTTGTAAAGAGTTTAAGGATGTTTTTTCTTGGAAATACCAAGATCTGAAAGGATTTGATCCCAGTTTAGCACAACATACAATTGAGTTGTAACCAAATTCTAAACCTATTAGATAGAAACAGAGGCCTAAATCCCAAAATAGAACCTCTGATGAGGAAAGAATTATCTAAGTTGATTGAATCGGGTATTATTTTTCTAGTTAAGCATTCAAGTTGGGTAGCCAATCTTGTTCCTATTAGGAAGAAGAATGGTGAAATCAAACTATGTGTAGAGATCTTAATAAGGCTTCATTAAAAGATCATTACCCACTCCCAAATATGGATCAGATTTTGAGAACAGTCTCAAGTTTAGATAGACTATCTCTTCTAGACAGTTACAGTGGATATAATCAAATTTTAGTTCGAGAAGAAGATAGATACAAAAAAACTTTTACCACCAAGTGGGGTACTTATGCTTACAAAAGGATGCCTTTTGGTCTTTCAAATGCCGATGCAACATTTCAACATGCAATGGACATGGATTTTCGCAGCTTGTTAAATAAATGCATTCTTGTTTATTTAGATGATGTTAATGTATTTTCAAAAGATTGAAGAACATATAATGCACTTAAGGAATACTTTTCAGTGGTGTAGGTAATTTGGAATATCTTTGAATCCACTGAACTCTATCTTTGCAGTACATCAAGATAAGTTACTTGGCCATATTGTTTTTAAGAAGGGTTTAGCAATTTATCCTTTTAGGATCGAAGCCATATCACATCTATCATTGCCTCATCACAAGAAGGAATTACAAAGTTTTCTTGGAAAAATCAACTTTGTTAGAAGATTTATTCTAGATTTTGTAGCATTGGTTAAACCACTCACAACTATGCTAAAGAAGGAGAAAAATTTCTCTTGGACCAGTGAAGGAAGAGAAGGTTTTGAAGCAATCAAAACAACTATCTCTTGGGCTCCTATTCTTACAAATCCAAATTTTGATAAAGATTTTACAATGTATGCACTTGCAAGAGCTGAAACAATCTCAGCTATATTAACTCAAGTCAATGATGAAAATATTGAGCAACCTATTGCTTTCTTTGGATAGAGTTTGCATGATTACAAAACAAGGTACACATTTCTTAAAAGCAAGTAATTTTAGTAGTCAAAGGACTAAAGAATTTCAAGTATATGCTTTCGAACAATAAAATCCATGTTCTTGTTTCTCATCCAAGTGTGAAAGCATTCTTACTAAATAAATAATTGAATGAGAAAAGAGCAAACTGGATAACAAAGGTCATGGAGTATGATGTTGATATTCGATTTGCTAAGATGGTTTGAGGAAAGGTTTTTGTGAGCATGTAATTGCTAATATAGAAAAACAACAAGTTATAGAACCAGATGATTCAAAACATCATGCTGAAATTGTGTATCGGCAATCTGAAACCATGGTTCCACCAGAAGTCAACAACTGAGCGCACTCACAAGATTTAGGAATCAAGATGGATGACTGATTTGGTTAATTATCTACAGCATGACACCTATCCAAAAGGTATGGACAAGAATAAATGAAGGTATTTCAGATTACAGGTTGTACCTTACATCTTCTTTGACAACGTCTTGTTCGAAAAAGATATAAATGGAATCTTGATGCGGTGTGTTGACTATGATAAAATTCAGAAAATATTGTCGAATTCCATGTAGAACCCACTAGAGGTCACTTCTCAAAGACGTACCACAACTTTAAAAATTATGAAATCTGGTTACTAATGGCCTAGAATATTCAAGGGCTATTTTGAATGGATAAGAATGTGTAAAAATGTGGTCTCTTTGTTGGAAAAGAACGTTTAGCTTTACTACCCTCTTACTGCAGCCTATTTCAGGTGATCAACCTTTTCTGCAGGTGGGGTCTTGACTTTATTGGCATGATAAATCCATCTTCATCACAAGGACACAAGTGGAGCTTAATTGCCTTAGACTATTTTACATGATGGACTCAAGCAATAGCCTTGAAAGATGTAAATGAGGCTTCGATACTATCCTTTTATGAATGAATAGTTTACAAATTTGGTGTTCCAGCAACTATCATATCATATAATGCTTTAGTATTCCTTGGTGCTAAGATAACAAATTGGGCTATCAAAAAATGACTTTATTTGAGTGCTTCATCTAATTATTACCCACAAGGTAATGGCTTAGCTGAGAGTACTAATAAGAATCTGTTAAGGATCATCAAAAGAACACTCAAGGATAATCAAAGATCTTGGCATCTGATGTTGAATTTAGCACTTTGGGCTGATAGAGTGACTCCTAAAAGATCAATTGGCAACTCACCATACAAACTTGTGTATGGAAAATAAGCAAGAATGCCTATTTCGGTTGAGTTACTTGCATTGGATTTGCTTTGTAATAAATGGAGCTTCTTGAGAATGAACCATTATAGGTTCGTTATGTAGAGTTAATGGAATTACAAGAACTAAGAGAGAAAGCTCATTTGAATATGGAAAAGAATCAGAAACAAATAAAGAAGACTTTTGACAAGAAATCCAAATTCAGAGTTTTCAATGAAGGAGATATTGTGTTAAAATGGGATGTTGATCGTGCAAAGCTAGGAAGACACTCAAAGTTTGATACACTCTGGAGTGGTCCTTACATGATTTTAGCTTGCAAAGAACACAATGCTTTTTAGCTTTCGAAGCTGAATGGAGAGGAAATTCCCATTCTTGTGAATGGTATGTTTCTCAAACACTATTACTAAAAATCTTGCAGTGATTGTTAGAGTAGGATTTCCTTTAAATAAGTGTAGTTCCTGCACATTGCAATGTTTATAAAATCAATAAGTGCATCCATGCACATGATCTAGTTTACCAGATCCTTTCCTAGTTTTAGGTTCATTTTGGAAGGGTTGGACCTTTCGGAAAAGGAAAATTTTGGTTACATGTTTAGACTCCATGCCCATTGACAAGAGAAAAGCACTAGTATTTAAAACTAGAAGACATCTTTCCCCACAGGATCGCTAGAAATGTTGACAATTTTTGCAATTGTGTAAAAATGGGCAACTCAAAACTTCATCGTTACGATGAAAGTCGTGGGTGGAGTATACCTAAGCTAAGGAAGTTTTTGGATTATTTGTTACTGCTGAATTAGTTACAAGATTAAATGAAATCTGCAGTTATGTGTGTTGTCACAAAACATAACAGATCACATAGTCTACAATTTCATGCCATCTTCAGCAAAAGAACACAAAGCCCCGAAGGACAGCTGTGTTGTCTTGATGAAGATGAAAAATTATAGAGTAGGTGAAGTGTTGAGTTTTAAAGCAGCAAACAACAATGCAGATATCAAAAAATAAGAGTTCATTACTTGGAAGTTAAAAGTTCTCATCAATGTTCTTTCCCTCGATGATTAAGAGATTCATTTATGTTACTTGTTGTTTAGTTCATTATACAATCCATACAGAGAAGCTAGAATGTAGAAATAAATATACAACTCATTTACGAAATTCAATGTTTTATTCATAAGGAATTTTCAAATGTTTCCCACACAAGTCGTGGGATGTAACTGGAAAGTAAAGTATAGCTACTAAAATAAAAGGTACACATGCATGAAAGGGAAAGCAAAGGAATATAGGTGAACCTATCATTGCCTTGGGGTTTCTTTCTTTGATTGAAAACATTTCCATTTACACTTCTTCTTCTTCTCCATTGTAGAAGCCATTGTACTGAAAAGAAGAAAAGTTAATTGTTAATGAATGAGATCGGGGATCAAATCATATTCCTACACTGTCCTAATTCATGCATATGAATCTCTAATAATAGGAGATGTAGTTTACTTGAATAACAAACTGCATACATGCTTTATTCACTTAGAAGGAATGAAGAAAGAGAAGGAAAAAGAAGAAAACAAGGACATAAGAGAGGCCAAAAGCCTAATTATTTTCTAGCTTTTTTTCCGAGTGTGTAGGTACGAGTTGAAGTAAATGAAAAATAGACAAGTCATAAGTGCATGCAAAAGGAAGGTTGCAACTCGAGTTTAAATAAGTGTTCGAGAATGGAAGAAGTTACTGATGTAGAAGAGAGACTAGAAAAAAAAGCACATGTTTCAAATAAGAAATAAAGGAGAAGAATCGATTTTTAGAGGCTAAGGTTAACTAGAAAATAAAGGTTACAGTTGAAAAGAAATGAGGACAAGATTCTAGGAAAATTTTGATAGGGCTTCGCCATGTAAAATTGACATTTACAACTTTTCATCATGTGACTTTCAACTACTATATGCTTAAAGGAATTATTTTAAATCAAGTGATACAAAAAAATAGTAAAGCATGTCATCATCAAGATAAATATATATGATGTCTCACTTTTATCCAAATTCAAACATGAAGTATTATGTTCTATATTCTGAATCACAAAATACAAACTACTACAACATAAAAAGGAATGAATTTATGATTCTAGAAAAAATTTGCTGAGGGCTTCGTTATGAAAAATAAAAATTTCAAATTTTCCAGCATATATATAAAGCTGTAATGAAGCTCAAGTATAATATTGAGGCACAAAAGAAATGGAACTACATTTTTAGACAAAACTTGAATTGTTCAACATGTAGGAGTTTCTAAACGAGTTCCGAAATAATATGTCCAATGCGAGGTTCGAAAATAGTGAAGAATCAAAGTCAAGTTCATAATTTTACAATATGGATCCATCCTATAACATTGTTTCTAGGAATGTGAGTTACATTATTTTAAGCTAGTCAAGAACATTGTTACAATCAAGCGATCATTAGATTAGATTTTCAAAAACCAATTACATATAAACACTCATCTCATTGAGAACTTCAATGTTCAAGTGATCTCATTTGAAAAGGATTAAAGCAAGTATTCTCAAAAGGGTGCTACAAAATTTTAAAGAATCAAGTTGATCATGAAACAATGAATTGTAACAAATGGATTCTCCAAAATATAAAATTGAGCCAAATATTTTAGAACAGACCAAGTAATATACAACACTATATTTGCAGAAAAATCATAACCATCATTTCTACAATATTCTCAACAAATGTGAATGAGATAACAATTGTCCCGAGGCTAAAGCACAAAGAGCTCATACGAGAGAAGAGGTTGAGGTATAAGTATCTAGAATGAAGAAATTACTTTATGTACACCACAATAAAATGAAGGAAGATACAAAGTAAATATTCACACAATTAGCTCCCAAATCAATCTCAAAGGTGTAAAGATATAGGAAAAACATAAGATCTACGAGTACCCATGACATGGAAGCACATATCCCAGTAATGAATAAAGACCCATTACGATTGCAAGAAATCAAAGAGGATCTTGTACAATAAGGAGCTTATTATCGTGTCTCAAAATCAAATGTCAAAATGACAAAGACTTAGATCTAAGAAAGAAAGGGAAGACATTTCTAACAAAGACACCAACTAAATAAGATATTCATTTACATTACATCCATATAGTAAAGCTCAAAAGCGAAGTCCTAATACCCATTTTTAAAAATATATAGATCTACAGTTCTAAAATACCATATATAACTCGAATGGCATTCATAAAGGAAGAACATGAATTTGATGAGTATGAACTCGAAACCACAAAGTTTACAACAAGCTAAGTACCAAATTCATGCGTTTTCATAGGAAAAAGGAGTACCCAGTTGAAACTTACCGGATCTAAGTAGAATTCAGTAAATCCTCAAGGTAAGGTTGTAAAATCAACACACCCAGAAACCTCAACTTTCAAAATATAGAACACTTTCCGACTTCGAAACAACCAAGGCCAAGTTTTGAAGGTCACAAGAAATGAAATGAAAAATGAGTATAAGTTTCAGAGGTCAAAATGGTAATGACTAATTAACAAATGAAACTTAGAGGTTGGGAAAACTTACCTTCCTCATCAAATGGTGATACACATAGCAAGAGATGATGGCCACTTCAAAGGAAAACCTGTAGAGACCAAACGGAATGGAGCCGAGATTAAGGATTAGCAACCATGGTGGCCATTAAAGAAACCTCAGCTTTCAAAATACACATAGGCATGAATGGTAAAAAGACCAAAGAATGACGAAAGCCGAGCTTAAAGAAACAACCATGGCGGGAAGTAAACCTCACAGAGTTCTGAGAACTCAGAAAGTTAGATTATAGGAAAAGCTTGAGAATGACCAAGGCATGCCATGAAAACTTGAGGAATTCAAACTTATGATCCCCTCCGTAGAAGATAAACACCCAGATCTCAAAATGACAGAGAAATATCAACGTTGAGCTCTCATGGCTACACAAAAACCATAAAACCAGATAAAGCTCGAAGAACTAGAAAGTGCCAACCATGAAAACCTAATAATGACAAAGAGCTTTTACAGAGGAGGAGCTACAAAATACAGGTATAACTGAGCTCGAGTAAAGAACAAAATAATGGCATCGAGGGAAAAATTTTCCAAGGCTTCGCCCGCACAACCAAAACCAAATGAAATGTGCTTGAGGGTCAAACACACTTTTACCATGTAAACTCAAGAGGTGAGTTTCAACCTAACTCAACCATGGTTCAGGATCAACAACATCAAATTAAAAGGACAGAGATCAAGGAAAAAAATCAAGCTCCATGATCGAAGCAACTAACCACGTTCAATCTTCACTCGACCACATTTAATATCTAGTCAGAAACCCTAAACGAGGTTAGAAAAATCAATAGCTTTCTGATTAAAAGGTACAAAGATCAATAGCCTAAATCAAGGCCCCAACATTCAAAGTAAACCACCATGGTTGTAATTAACCCGACCCAAGTTATATAAGCCAATGATCAAGTCACCAAGGGTTGAGTCACCATGGAGAAGGGGATAGCCCACGTGTCCATAAAACAAAATCATTTTCAATGACTTTCAAAGTCTAAGTACCGCGCTATAATATAAAGGGGCTGACCAAATTATACCCAATGATAACCGAAAAGGTGAATTTTGAAATATGCCAAGGCTGACAACTATAAGGTGGCAGAATATATCAAATAACCAAGGTGGTTGAATGTATATGGTGACTATTATAAGTAACCTTGTGTTATATTAAAACCACAAGATATGCTAAGCCCACAAGAGTTGCCAAACCCAATGAAGACAAGAGTTCACAACCACAAGTGGCCCCCACTAATGGTGATAGATTGAACATGAATTGGAGTGCATTTTCATGTGATCACAAAGAATGGAGTAGAGGTCAACATCAAATGCAAAAAAACCTTTTTAAGGCTTATTACCTTAGCCTTCCGTAGAAAATAAGTGTTGATTATGATTACACATGTGCTCCTAGTGGTCCCCACAATGGATGAATTATTTTTGCAAATATTGCAAGTATTGTAATTATTTTTCTCACAAATAGGGAGTTGTATTTTTCATGCCTTCATAATAGGAAAAAATAGATAATAAGACAAAGTTGCATGTTCATGAAGAGAGACTTGCATAGCAAGCAATCTTATTTTTAGAAAATTATTCACCCTTCTTTTCTTAAAATAGAATAGTCAAATTCGGTTTGACCAGTAATGTAAGTAAGGTTAATAATGCCTATTTGTAATTGCATGATTTATTTCTATTCCTTTAACTATTATTAAATAAAAGATAAAAATAGGATGCATGGGTAAGTAGAAGCCTTAGGTTATTTTTAAAAAGAGGGTGAATTTTATTTTTGCTATATATTGTGTGCCTTTGCAAAGCACAAAGGAACTATTTGAGGACTTTTGGATATATGAGTACTAAAGCAAATTTTTCCAGTTTTTCTCTCTGAGTGCGAAGTATTTTTGCCTTTCCAAGTTATTTTGCATTCTTGTGTATGTTTCTATTATTCTTGTGAATGCAAATTCCCTAATAAATCACCTTAGCCTTCTGTAAAATTTGGTTTTTCTTCTTAATTTTAATGTGCTGTTAACTTATTAGCATTGTTGTGATTCTCCTTAGACAATCAAGTGTTTTTCCCTAAGAAATTCTATAGAAAACTATTGGCTCCTATATAAAAATTCTTTGCATATCATTGTGCATATGCTCACCAAAGCCCTCATACAAATTTGATGTATCACCTTAAGTTTTAATTATTTTCCAGTCATATTTTACTCTCAAACTCCTAGAAATCAGTTTAGGATAATAATGAATGAACTCGGCCTTGATACCGAGAATCACCTCAAAATATTCTATACCCACAAACCTCGAGGTGTTTCCATTGTATCTACGAAAGAGAGAGATCAATTGTGCAAGCTTATAAAACTTACAACCATCTTTATACAGTGCACTTTCGAGAGATAACAATAGCTACTTGAAATTGTGATTTCAGAAAACAAATTACAAAAAATTGATTAAATGAAATGATCCCTTCACGCCTCCATTTTTATGTTTTTATCCAAAAATACAAATCTAAATAAGTACCCAAAAAATAGTCTATATGTTGATAAAAAAGACAAATTTTTGCGGGGAAAAACATGAACTTTAGCTAAGAGAATCAATTCCCCCAAATAAACCATCCATACCTGCGTGACTAACGTCAGGTTTGTAAAATAATGGCGATGAGGAGGACTAAATCATGGGTGGAAATGTCCAACGAGGTTACACCACGGATAATGCCAAGATTAGACAAAGTGTATTCCCTTATTTATATTAATGAGTTTCTTTGCATGTGTGTTTAATTTCCTTTATATTATGAGGGATTCCCATGTTTCCCTTAGGATCCTTCCCATTAAGGATTTGAGAAGTAGGTTAAAGAAGGAGATGAACAAAAAATTATGGTCCCGCACATCGATTGTGAAATCCGCGGCCACCTAGGTTGACATATCTAGAAGCAAGATAAAAATTCTCCTCGACTTTGACAACTAAATATGAAGGTATAATTTGGAGGATGATTTTGTAGCAGTAGAGAAATTCATTTGCAAATGGGACACAAATGCCACACGAAGCATGCTCTTATAGAGAATCCATGAAGAATCTCGAATGTACATGGAAACAATCAACAGACTCCTTCGACTCAAGATCCTTTAAAATTAAATTTTAAATGAACTACGTTGTGGGGAATCATTCTACTCTGGATTTCCATAAAATTTCATATTCAATTTAAAAAAAAGTTTTTTTTCTTGAAATCATGATTTCATAAACCACATTACCAAAAATTGGTTAAATGCAATGATCTCTTCCTTCCTCCCTTTCTATGTTTTAATCCAAAATTACAAATATAAATAAGTATCTAGAGAAAAAATCTATTTGTTGACAAAAACATGAATTTTGAGGTGGAAAAAATGTGGAATTTAGCTAAGAGTGTCAATTCCCTCAAAGAAACCATCCATACATGCACGTCTTACGTGAGATTTCGAAAAGAATGGGGATGAGGAAGACAAAATCTGATCTTGTACTATTGGTGAGAAAAAATTTCAATTGGGAAAATTAGGTGTCTCCACCAACATTCACGAGGGCTACACCCCTTTGAATTCAATGGTACATCTCCCATTATTGAATGTAACTAATTTAATCCTAAACTAAATGTTGTGGGTTGGCCAAATAGGTTGGGGATCACACATGAACACTCCACTGAACCTATGTAAAAGTGCTTGTATGGGGTACAAGGGAGGAAATCACAATGATGAGGGGGAAGGAGAGTTACTACCGTGAGTATGCCAATTGCAATGTTCACACCCAGTAACCAGAGTAGATAAATATTCAATATAGAAGAATAACAACCTAGTTACTGACATCAAGAAAATATTAGACTATGAACACAAATTATTATTAAACTCCTCATCAAGAAAAGAAAATAAATATTTTCTTATTTATTGACATTCACAAATTTGTATAATGAGAGGAAGAGAAGAAAATATGAGAAAGGAAAATAGAATAAATGTATATTTTATTTCGTGTGCATTGATACAATGTTCAACAACTACAATCCACAAATGCTACAGTGGAAATTTTAAAAAAATCTAAGATCCTTTGGAATGGAGATGCCATCCCAATTTATAGCAACGTGAATTGACCTCTCATCTCCCCTCACATGACTCTTCACATTCCTATTCCACTTGTGACCTTTTGTTTGCCATTAGAAAATACAAATTAAGTATTTCTCTTATAATTTTGAGAAAACACTTTTACAATTTTAAAATAGGTCACTTAAGTAAATAGAATGAAATAAAATGATTATGTCTAACGAAGAATTAGAGAAGAGAGAGAAATAAGATGGAGAAAGAGATAAGGAGAGAGAAAGGGATTATTTGAAGCATGAATGTCGAAGAACACTCCATCTTTGATGAATATCAGCTCCACTAATGAATCAGTGAAATACTCTAATGCAATGATGAATTGTGAACCTTTGAACCATAAGAAAACTTCTCCTGAACAATCCATGAAAAGTTTCCACTCCTTTTGACCAATTATGCACACAAGTCACTACTACTGAGAGGTGGTCATTTGATACCTTAATAGAGACAAAATTTGACTAAATTGTCTCAAATAGAGACAATAAAAAAGTTGTATATCGTCTCTATTATTGTCTTAAAGCGGTGTCTCTAATATTGTCTCTAATTATTGTCTCTTAAGAGACAATATAGATTGATACATATTTTTTTCTCTTGAGAGAGAATATAATTTTTGTCTCTAGAGAAAATATCATTTTCGTCTCTCAAGAGACAATATCATTATTGTCTCCTTAAAGACGATACCGAATACTATCATTTTGTCTCTTTGGAGACAATACTAATTTCAATTTTTATTGTCTCTCTAGAGAGGATATGAATTTAAAGAATGAAAAATATGAATTATAAAACTACATAATAACCAAATATCATATAGTGCAATCAACGAAGTTACATATCATCTATGATGTCGGAGTGGTCTGGTAATTAATATTATAAATTAACAACAATTTGATTTAAATCTTGTGCCCAATAAATGGGTCCACAAATATTTTATTAATATCAAATAAGATAAAATACAAAAGGGTGTCTGAATTCCGTTAACCCTTGAAATACAATGATAAAATACAAAAGGGTGTCTGAATTCATTAACCCTTGATATACAATATTAACACCTTCTCTCCACCACCAACTTCAAGTGATCCATATGATTCCCTAGTGCTACTTTGAGGTTATTTTTCTTAACTTTAATTTTGAGCAACTTCCTTTTTGAGCAATTGCCTCTCCATCGGTAGCAGTCATCTTCATGTTCTTCGCTTTGATTGTCTCAACTTTGATGCAATTCTCTACTATCGTTAGCAGCGAAGGTGCATTGGATTCTAAGAAATTATGATCACATATTTTACTCCAATTTTGCCAAAAGTATTCACAAATTACATTTAAATTAGGACAATAATTAGTTTTTACTAAATCGACCTGATCTTTACATTTTGTTCTAAAAAATTAGTTATCACTAACTCATTACTGTCAATCCATTTTCATAACTTATATCAAGGACTAACCTCAGACATTATAATCCCTAGAATTCCACACATGCCTAGTGAAAATGTTCCAATATAAGCCTGTACAAAAAAACAAAAAAGAAGCCATTATTCATCTATTTTTTCTTTAGTGGATATTCTACACTACATGCATGAAAATTGAGTAAAAATGTACAAGCATTATATACAAACAATGCCCAGTGAAACCATTGAGGCACAACACTCACCAATAGACCAATTAAAGCTACCCTGCTTCAAAGCAATTTCAAAGCAGATTGATGAGAATGCCCCTGTATAACAGAAAATGAGTCAAGATAATCCACAATAAACATGAATAATTGTGATCTTTGCTCTAATTTCTGTTTTGCAGTTTATACTTTTATGTACTTGGTAATTTTCTTAAGTGATTGATTCTCTCCTTATGGACGTATGGAACATCAAAGCTCCATTGTCAATAAAATTATATTATATTCAACTACATTTTTTGTTTTGTCTTTAGATCAGTTTCTTTGCATGTTAGTTTTTTGTTGGATTTTCCTAAAGTCAGCTGCATGAAGCCTGACATTTTGGATCCCACTTCTGGATCCATCTTCGATGATAATGGCATCTCCATACTAGTATTACAAATGATTAAAAAGAGAATTAATACTTCATTTTCATCTCCATACCAAAGTATCCTAATTGCAGTGAACAATTTAATTAAATGAAAATAAATCCCAACAATAAAGATGGGTGGATATAAAGATGTGATAAGTGTAATTACTAGTATGTAAAAGGACAATCCAACCACAAAGAAACTGATGCTCATTCCTCTAGTAGCAATCTAAAGACAATTTTCTCTTAATATTCATGTAAATAAGCAATGAAAATCCTTATAATAGCCTTTTATCAGAGCCTATGTTCATACCATAAGAAGTGGTCATCTACCAATTTTTTTCCATCAACAATGAACCTACTGCTGTCATTGGCACCCAAGCAATATATACATATTGATAAACACATAAAATGTGCTTCACCATGGAGACAAGCCAAGCGGGGTGTTATTATATAAGGAATTAGAAATATTTGGCACTTACAAAGATAGCTATTCCAACCGATGTTTCCATCATATGCTCTGTCTCCGAGTGACTGTTGTTAGCTAACATGAATTGTTTCTTGTAAACAATCAAATCCCCATAAATATCACATGAATGAAGAGGTGCAAGATGAAGGCAAAAAAAAGTGAACAAACATATAAGAATGTATGAATAATGCATATCATAAGCACTGGACCTAGTACGATGTTGTTATTAAGACTTTGGGACCAGATTCAAGATATTCTTCATGAACCTAATTAATGATACAATAGTAATGCATATAGGAAATCAGAGGAATAAGACACAAAGTATATTATCTGTTTAACATTGATTATCAACAAGAAGAACTAACAAAGAAGAACATGACAGTTTGAAAAAAGGAAAAAAAGGTGGGCTTTGAGATTGTTTTGAATGCATTCTTATGATGAATCTAAAATTTGTGTGAATAGTGAAACAAGGGATCAACCTCAAGAATTTTAAGAACGGATAAAACCATAAGACACTTGTTAAATCTCTAAGGAAATAGAAAAAGTGCAAAAGGACTAGGTTGAGTAACCAAGGGGAAAAGTGAACATTACTTGATTCGCAAACTTAAGAGCATACTGACCTTGAAAAGGATGTGATGCTTAAGAATCAGGGAGAAGATATTATAGGCCATTGAAGGTGAACTCTATCAGGTGAGGAAAGATTTGAGCAAGAAGAATAGTTTGGCTATATAGGATTATAAAGGATACTCAAATTCCAGAGCTAAGTTGAGTTGAAAATGCTATAAATTCTTGATTGTTGATGTATTTATGTGAATGTGTGATTCTTTGCTGCATCAAATAAGTTCCTAAATAACAGTTTATCTAAATCATCTAGCAAGAAAAATTAATATATAATATGTACAACAAGTAAGGGAGTTATTATGTCTCACCTTGTCGACCCTTTCTAGTTTGGCCCTCCCTCCTACAACTGTTGTCCCACAAGTGAGCCTCATACCTACTTGTCCATCTATGTCTACAAGATTTCATGATAACAATTACAATAATTTAATGTCCATTGCTTCAACAGTACAAGAACATTGTTAAGCTTAATGTGAAGTCATATTTACAATAGAGAAAATATGTTTGAAATAGACTATGTATTTTTAACATGGAAAAATAGACTATGAAAACACATACACCAGCAAACCTGAGAAGCCAATAATACCATTAGTCCATAGAAACAAATGATTTCAGGCTGAAACGAAAGTACGAAGAGGAAAAATATTCACTTATAGAGAAAATGGAAATCAAATTTAAATAAATATGAGAACACTAACCTTCAAAACTATGTCAATTTGGTCATGTAATTGTCAATGTAAAGGTAATAGCGATTGACAACTCTTCGATAATGTGCTTTTTAATCCAGCTCTGATAACTGCACCAAAACATAAAATATACACTAGTATACTCAATATCAATATTTTTCATACAAGTTTGTAATCCATAAAGGAATACCACCTTCGAGCCGATTAGAGCCAAGACTTACAACCCTCAACTCTTGACAATTTGCAATGAGGTTTGATGGAATCACACCTGTCAATCTATTCTTGCTGAAATCCAGAAGCTTAAGTTGTGTACAATTGGCCAAGGATGCAGGCAGGGTCCCTGAGAATTTATTTGAATGAGTAGACAGAACCTCTGTAGAAGAGGAAAATTTAATATCTAGATCCCCAAAGAATGAGTTTCCGAAAGATTTAGCCTCCTCAATGTTGTGTGGTTACCAAGCTTTTTCAAATTTCCAAGTTCAGCTAGTAAATTGCCAAACAGGGAGTTACCCCCTAAAAAAAATCTCTCGAGTGAAGAACAATTACCGAGATCTAATGGATTTTTGATTTCAAGCTCTTGAACTACAACTAAAGGTATTTAAAATTGTTAAGCTTGCCAAAATGAGATAGAATGGTCCATGTGAGATTATTGTGAGAAAATGCAATGTAATATAATTCAAAACAATTACTGAGAGAAGGAGGGATAGAATGGTAAGCATGTTGCCTTGAAGGTAAAGATAGGGTAGATTCTTAATCAAGCCAATGCTCAATTCAATCAGAGATGTGTAGTTGCTCAGAGAAATTGGAATGCTTCCACCGAGATGATTATCAGACAAGGAGAGAATCTCCAACATGCCTAGGTGACCAAATTCTGGTGGTATGGTTCCTGTCAAATTATTTTCTCATAGTACAATCCTTTGAAGGTCTGTGCAGTTGCTCAGAGAAATTGGAATGTTCCCAACCAGGCCATTGTTGGACAAGAAGACTTTCTTCAAATTTACCAAGCCACCAAATTGTGCAGGTATGCTCCCCATCAAGTTGTTGTATGAAAGTCTGATCAACTGAAGGTGCATACAATTAGCAAGGGATATGGGGATGGAACCCTTGAGTCCATTGAAGCTAAGGTCTAATATCGTCAATGCTTTCAGGTTGCTGAGCTGAGGTGGAATCCTCCCCGTAAAATAATTATGGGAGAGATTGAAAGTTTGTAACAAGGAGAGGCCTCCTATAGAGGGAGAAATCATACCTTCCAACCCCAACTAAGGGAGAATAATGGCCACCACTCTCTGAGTACCTTTTCTGCACCAAATACCATTCCACGAGCACAACTGCTCTGAATTGTTAACAGTCCAGGTGGAGAGTGACTGCATTGGGTTGAGTGTAATGGCATTTTTGAAGGACAGGAGATTTTCAACATCACTCTCATGATCATCATTATCACTACCATTCGACCTAGCCAAGTTGAATCTCCATCCACTAACACACAATGTTTCATAACAAAAAACCTTCCTTGAATATCAGGGCGATAGAAAGCATCCTCCCCAGTATATCAATTTTTGTTATTATTGGCATTGGCACTGAGAATGATTAATAACATTGCCAAGCACAATATTTCCATTAAAACAAATCTCTCCATTTGCAGGTTACTTGTTCTTCAACTCAAAATTGAATGAAAATATTTCACACAACACTCCCTTTATGTAATAAGGAAAATAAAACAAATTTAACTTAAAATAGCATATTATACATCTTTGAAGATGTTAATTTAACAATAACATGGAATAAATTTCATGTTGTTCAAGTTGAAAGGGAGGGCGTAAGTGAAAAGAGTTTGCGAGAATCGAATCAGAAATGAGGCACCACGAAGTAGTTGCACTCCAATGGAATTGTGATAGCTCCAACAATAACAAGAAAGAATTGATCAGTAATGGAAGAACTTTCTCAACAGAAACAAAGCTTACATAGAGGAAAGATAGTGGAGTGTCTTGGCATACTCATAAATGAATAGTATAGGGTACATATAGGGTCTTTGAGTAACCCTAGTGCATGACACACATGAAATCCCTAAACCTAACCCATGTGAGATGACCCTCCATAGGAGAGGAGGACACATAGGATAACTCACTCTAACACCCCCTTCATCAAATGCAGGGGTAGCGGCCGTGAGAGTCGGACGGAAGAGGAAGACACCCTAAACAACTAAGAAAGATGTGTCAATGGGCCCCGAAACTAAAGGCTTGATAAGGTGCCCATATATAAACACAATCTTCCTAGAAGAAGAAGAAGAAGAAAGGACTACATGGCCCAAAGGAGATGAGTAGCTAAAGAAGACCTCACCCCAAGACGAGACTGTAAGTGAAGAAACTTCATCTTAGTGAAGGGCTTGGTGAATAAATCTGCAATTTGATCAGCTGTCTAAATGTACTAAATGTTGATGATACCATCATGAATAAGCTCTTGTATGAAGTGCATATGGATCTCAATGTGCTTCGTCTGCTGATGCTGAACTAGATTTCTACAAATAGAGATTGTGCTCGTGTTATCATAGTAGATAATAGTAGGTTGCCGAAAGTGGATGCCAAACTTTGTCAGAATACCTTGTAGCCAAATAGCTTATGTGGCAACGTTAACTGCTCCTTTGTATTCTACCTCTATACATGTTATCGCAATTGCATTTTGATTCTTGCTAGACAAACTAATAGGACTGAACCAAGAGAGAAACTGTAGCTGTAAGTAGATTTTTGATGATCTAAGTCACCGACCAAATTAGAATCGTGAACACAATCAAGTCAATATCAACCCCTCCATGATAGTGAATGCCATTAGTATAAGTGCCACGAACATAATGAAGGATTCATTTAGCTACTTTCCAATGCAGCTCATGTGGCCCCCGCATGAATCTAGACATGATCCCAACAATATACGATGAATGCAGGTCGAGTGTTAGTCAAGTAAATCAAGCTCCCCACTAACTATGTCGATAAAGAGTACCATCAACCAAGGGAGTAGAGAAATCTGAAACCAACTTCACCCCGAAAGAAAAGGAGTAGGAGAAGACTTGTAATTGGTCATCCGAAAATGAGCTAGAAAATCAAGAGTATACTTAGGTTGCGAAATCAAGATTCCCAGTCGGTTGTGAAATCTGGATCCCAAGGAAGTAATGAAGGAAACCTAAGTCGACCATGGAAAACTTGTTGGCTAAGGTAATCTTCACGAGAATCAATAATAGAGGAAGAGCTGCTGTGATCAAAAGGTCATCAACATATAGAACAAGAATGGGTATGGAGTCATCTTGCCATAGAATATAAACATTTGGATCGAGTGACACCTGGTAAACCTTGATGTAAGTACAAAGGAGTCCATGTTGGCATACCAAGACCGAGGGGCTTGTTTAAGGCCATAAAGAGACTTCTTTAACTTACAAATGAGGGAGGGATCTTGGACATAACTTGGAGGTTGTTCCATATAGATCTCTTCCTCTAGGTCACCATGAAGGAAGGAACTCTTAACGTCCATTTGATGGACTTTCCATTTGTTCGCTGCGGTAATGGCTAGGGTCAGTCGAATAGAAGTCATCTTCGCAACCAGAGAAAAGGTTTCTATATAATCAACCCTATCTATCTGGGAGAAACCCTTAGCTACTAATTGCACTTTAAAATTTTTGATGTCTCCATCTACTCCATACTTTGTTCGAACACCCACTTACACTGAATGATTTTTCTTCCTTTCGGAAGAGTGGTGAGATCCCAAGTATCATTCTTCATGAGAGAGGAATACTCCTCATCCATGGTAGAATCCCACTCAAGAATACCAGAAGCCTCCCGGAAAGACTATGGATCAGAAGTAGAGGTGAAGAAAGAGTGGGGTCCAATGAAATCTAAGCGAGTACGTCTCATATCCAAGTATCTCCAACTAAATCTCCAACGCACTTTGCAAAGTTTTCCTAGCCCAAAGGGGACCAGGAGGATCAAGCTCAGAGTCGGAAGATTCTTCACTTGAGTGAGAAGGGACATAGTCCTCATCATCACTACTATCAAAATCAGAAGACTCAAAGGTCTGATGGTCAGGAGGATCTAAAAGAGGAGCACGCTCAATAGTATCATCATCTGATGAGTCAAAATCTAAATCAACGAGCTGAAGAACCTCAATAGGTGGAGAAGTAGAAGTCAAGAAGACTCATTGAACTTAACACTTCTCTCAATATACAGCTCATGAGAAGTAGGATTCATCAATCGATATCCCTTCATGCCATCATGATACCCTACAAAGATACAAGGTTTGGATTATGGTTCTAAGGCCTTGGGATTCTTCTTGGGAATCCAGCCATAGCCTTGGATCTCGAAGACTCGAAAGTGCTAAACATCAGGCTTTGCATCCAAACTAGGCTTCAAAGGGTTTCATCCCTCTTACTTGCCTTGTGTGGAACATGGTTCTAATGTAATTTGCACAATTCACCGTTGCCCAATACTGCAAAGGAAGAGACTTGAGTGAATCATACAAGTGGCCATCTCCTTAAGAGTACGGTTCTTTCTTTCTTGCGACTCCATTCTGCGAAGGGATATAAGCAATCGTATACTATAAAGAGATCCCTTCAGAAGTACAAAAATCCATGAACCTATTGTTTACATATTCACCTCCATTGTTGGTTTGAAGAACATTGATAGACCGTTCCACCTCGTTTCTCGGCAAGAGCCTTAAAGTCCTGAAAATGTTCAAAGCCTTCGGACTTAAGCTTAAGAAAATATACCCAAGTATATCACGAATAGTCATCAATGAAGGTTAGCACATAAAGAGCTCTAGTAAATGAAGGAGAAGGAAATGGATATGAAACATCGCTATGAACAAGATCTAATGGATGAGTGGCCCTCTAGGATTTTCCTTTGTCAAAGTTCTTTTCGGGATGCTTTCCATGGGTACAACCCTCATAAAGACCCTTAGAAAACTTGACATGAGGCAACCCATTGACCATTTTGTTTTGGTTCAATGTTTTCAAGGTAGTGATAATATAGATGTTTGAAATGCTCATGCCATAGCTTACTAACCTCATTTGCATGATTGAGCAAGGCGGTGGGCATAGAATCGAAGTAAAGTGGGAAAAGGTGTACAACCGTGAATGGTGATCTGCCTTTCCCTCACCCACTATATTGTCATTATTAAGCTCAAGAATAATCACTAAGTTAGGACCGAATTCCACTTGCATTTTTCACCAAGGTGAGTAATTTGGTAAACCGATAGGAGATTGGTAGAGATATTAGGAACACTCAACACTCGCCAAATGTTCCCCATCCATCTATACCAATCCATTACCGAAAACCAACAACCATTGTGTCATTACCCATCGTGATTTGGGACATTTCACAAGGTTCAATGTTGGAAAAATCAACATGAGAAGAACCCTTGTGGTGTGATGGTAAGTCGTGCAACTCTAATACCGGCCAGATTAATCACGCCACCCCCGGTATTTCGGGATGGGTGACCTCTGGGAAATTCACAAAGTGTCACTTCCTCCTAATGTTGTTGGGCACGATTAGGTGTATACCGGCTCCATTATACGGGATGGTATTGGCATAACAACCGATTAACATGATGAGATCCCTCTCCAAAGATAAGTTCGAGCTTTTGGTATGACAACAAGTCATGCACTCGATACCAAACAATTAAGCGCGTTGCCCCCATAGTAGTTCTAGGATGGGTGACCTCCCGGAAATTTCGGTGTCACTTCCTCCTAATGCTTTGGGGCACGATTAGGTGTATACCCGGCTCCATCGTGAAGGAAGGTATTGGCGTAACAGCTGATTAACATGATGAGATCCCTCTCCACCATTAGTTTGAGATTTTGGTGTGACGGTAAGTCGTGTAGCTCTGATACCATGAAAAGAGTTTGCTAGAATAAAATTGGAAATGATGCACCATGAAGTAGTTGCACTCCAACGGAATCATTATAGCTCCGAAAGTGATAGCAAGAAAGAATTGATTAGTAATGGAATAAATTACACAACAAAAAAAAAATCTTGCATCGAGGAAAGACAACAGAGTGTGTTGGCATACTCATAAATGAATAGTAAAGGGGTACATATAGGGTGCTAAGTAGCCCTATTGCATGACACACATGAAACCCTAAACCTAACCCATTTGAGATGACCCTTCAATATGAGAGAAGGACACATAAGATAACTCACACTAACAAAGTAAGACTATATGCCCCTTCTATAAAAAGGAAAGGTAAATTATCTAAATGTATAGGTTGCTCTCCTCCTAAAATTATCCAAGTATACGTAGAGAAGGAAGAAAAATAAAAATGTAGCCTTATAGTGTAAAAACCATCATTCTACAACTGTCATTACGTCACATCAGACCTGAAATTGAGATTTTATAGGAAATACATCTAGCTTCTATGGACAACTAAAACTTGAACATTTTGAATTTTCGGAAAAACATGCACAGTTAAAAATTGATTCCCATGTGATGCCAGAGTGGATTTGTTTCCATTTTGTCAAAACATTTCACATGTCATCACTATGCTAAACATATTTTGTACATCTGAAAAACATACGCTTTCTATTATTGTTTGATGGATGTCCATACCCTGTTCCAAAACTCTCATTTTGGCACAGGCTGGGAGGATGCTTGCAAAGATTTTGGATTCTTGGCTTTAAATCTGACAATGGCATTTTCTTACATGCCTCTAAGGACTTTTCAACAAACTCATTTTGTGCATTTCATGCAACAATGACAATTAAGGGGATGCCATATGGAAAAGGCATTTCTTTGAAATTCCTCAAGACTTGTCAAGAAAACCATTTATCCTGCAATCATTACATTCTATGACATCACATTTCTTCTAGGAATTTTTCAAACAGTCCACATGCCTTGTGCTTTTGCATACATTTCTACCACAACTACAACATCTGAAAAAAATCCCCTTTCCATTATGCTTTGATGGATGTCAATACCTGTTCCAAAGCTCTTATTTTGTCATAGGTTGGAGTATGCTGACAAAGGTGAACTGATCAGATTGTCTACATGTTCGTTGCATTTGACATTATCCCATTCCTATCATATTCATGACATTATACCATTCAATGCATTAGAGTCATATTAATCTCGCATAAAAACAACATAATAGGAAAGTGTATTCCATTATATAATACCTAGCGCAGTTTTCTTCCATGAATCTTCCTGGTGAGGTAGCTGAATGAGGCTTCAAATATTGTATGGTTATGACCCAAGACTGGCCAACCCATATTGCCAAGTGGAAAATTCAGCACTATCATGGCGAGGAGGATCAAATAGTGACAACAAACCAATAAATTCCTATGGAACTCCAACACCATCTTTGGACTTTTCAAGTACTTCCTGCACTTTGCATATCAAAACAAAATTGGATTGAGAAAAGTTTTCAAAAATCATTTCACACAGAAAATAGAAGCATACCTGTTTAATAGGAAATCAGTCCAAAATGTCAAAACACAGAGACGTAATCAGTATTATCACATGTATAAAAGCTTCTATTAGATCATTCATGTAATTACATAGCTTCTATTTGATCTATGATGTTCGTAGAAACAATTGAAGAAGCGAAGTATTCTACCATGAAGTATCTAATCCAAATAAATTAGTTAACTTAAAAATTCCAATATTCCCAGCATTGATTCAAACTCGTTAGAGGAGTAATTCTAAACAGATCTTATTTTATTGAAAGTTGAAAAGTGAGGACTCGGTAGGTTCTACAAAGGAAATATATTGTCTTTATCTTTCCATTGAGTAATAGTAACGAATTTATGCAAATGTTGTTTTATATTTTAATTTGTTTCATTAAGCTTAAAACATGTGTAATAGTAATGAATTTAAGAAAATCCAAACCTGAAAATCCAAACCAGGCTCACAAGGTCCTCTGCAAATTGAATGCTACATTGTGGAACAAGTATGGTTTCCCAGGTGTTCTTACAAGTAGTTGTCGATGCTAGAGAGAAAGCCTACAAAAACATAATTGTGCAAGCTCTCAATTAAAGACAAAATGGCTTTCAAAGGGTAGCGAAAAAAATTAAGAATTAAAGAAACAAATCATTGTTGGACAAGGAGGAGCAAAATGAGAGGGATCCTCTTTAGGGAAAACAAATTTGCAAAATGTTTCCTCAAACTCTGCAATGATAATTATTAGCACATGGGTGCAAAAATAAGTTATTTTTAGAACATAGTAGTTTGTCATGGATGTACAATAAGAAAAATACTTTGATCATTTAGTATTCACGAAGCCGAAAGTAGTAAGACAACTGAGGAAACAATTTGCTATACATTGCTTAAATAGTCAACTATTAGTAGTTTGATCTCAATTCCAAGAACATAGTACCCCAATGAGAGTAGTAAAAATTGACAAGCAAATGATATGCAAAATCGATAAAAGAAAAACTCAAAATTCATTTAAACATAATATTCAAAAGAATAATAGAGGTCTTCTTAAGAAAATAATCATGAAAGGAAGAACAATTTCCTTCCATTAATTTCTTAATGCTACGAAACAATATGGCATTTGTCACACCTTAGAAACATGTAATTTATAAAGAGGAGACTCCAATAAGACTGAAGTTCTAGCTTCTCCAGACTGTGATAACACTAATGTTTTCCAGGTGATAACACTAATGATCAATGAATGATGATTTTTACTTAGGAATAACCATCTCAAGATTGTATCAAAACTACATGTGAGTACTTTGTCAAAATAAACCATCATTTTCCTTCTATAAATTTCATTATGTCCAAATATGAATGAAATGGCTGAAATTATGCACATTTATGATAGGTTAGCACATTTATGATGGGTTATAAGGATCTTTTTGAGTGCAAAGAAGACACAATGTCAAAATCCACAGTAGGCTAAATACCTTGGAGGAGACCAAATTTCAAGGTCTAGACTATAAACATTTCTTACCAGCATATAGGTGGAAAAGATCTATGATTTGTTATCACCAATTCTGCCCTAAGGTTTTATACCAACATCTTTTGTCCAAAGATTTAAAACATGTAGTTGTATGGTCTAGAGGGAGAGAGCTCATCTAAGGTTTACTATGATACATTCTTAAAGGTTGTCCTTGTGTAGTTCGCACCAAGAGAGATAATAGTCCAAAGCTATAAAATTTGTAATCACTAAGGTTTCATATGACACATCCTTTAAGGTTACCTTCCTAGATTTTGCGACAGTTATTATTCATATAATTTCATATTACCGTTATGTCCTTTCATATTTCATTGCTCACCAAATTTTACTAGATGCATGTCCTTAGAATGCATCTATTACTACAAATTTAAAACAACAAAGCACCCAAGAAGGCCACCCTCATCTCAAAGGTAATAAAACTCAAGTTCCCTTAATTTGTTTATTGAACATGAAATTTATCCTAAGTTACCAGTAAATGTTAACAAAAGCAAAATTTTCCTACTAGGACAGAAAGGTACATCCTGGAGTCCACAACATTTGAAGATAGCAATAAGTAAATTGTTATGTCTTTTTTTCATTATTGAAATTCTCTCTGCAAAAACTTCATCATCAAAAGGCATATTCCATCATGAGAAGTAGTTTTACAATTCATATTTCAAAAAAATTGCAGCATCATTCAAAGTAGAATTTCAACAAATGATATGCCAACATGCCTCAAAATGCAAATCATTTGGGAAGTTGTTCGGAGCTAATTTTCCCTTAGCACCAGACTATTATAATTACAATGTTTAGACAGTTCAGTACTCGGAATCGTATAGAAATGATAGGATATACTGGAAAGCAACAAACATAATTTTTTCTGTTTAACTCCCAAAATCTCAAAAACTCCACAGACAACTATTATAATGCACATAACTTTCACATTAATCATTAGAGCACAGAGGGCAGACAATGCAGAAATTACACACAGTTTATAAGACTGAAGTCCAAAAAGCACCCAATGAAAACACTTTCCACTATAAAGCATGGACAAGGAAAGTCAAACAGAGCTTTAGGTGCATCCAAACAAAAATGCAACATTCAAACATTTGTAGTGTGAAATCCACACAGCTCCAGGGTAATATGGGTATAGGTAAAGCATTTTAAAAACATAAATCATGTGGTCAAGCTCAAAGCTCTAAAACCAACAAACAGAGGGAAGAGGAAAATTAGAGCTTGCCTTACACAACAGGTGGGAAGGTTTGTTGTCTAGAACATGGAGCAATCAAATGTGGATGGAGTTGTCTTTGACATTTGCATGTGAACACAGATTCTATCAAAAGCAGACAACAATGCAGTCATGGAAACTATTGATACAGAAGTTGCAGAAACCTTAAAACGGATAAAAGTGTGCTCAAATTTCTTTTTGAAGGGGAAAAATTGGCTTTCGGGCATTTTGTTCCTTTTCCACTTGCCCAAGAGGAATGTTTTCATCAAATCTAAATCAATCCACTTCCGATAATAGTAGTAACACTCTTATGTTGTTGTCTACTCTAATTGTATAAGGTTCCACATGAAAATTAGTTAGATCAAATGACATCAAGCAAGCTCGTGTTGATATAATTTTTGCTACATTGGACAAGAGCATCGTGTGTAGTTCAGACCAAGATAAACTTAATTGTAGATATAATTATAGATAACAGTCAAACCTCATTGTTTAGCTTCATTTAATATCAAAATCATTTTTCCCAACAATAGATATTCAACAAACCCCATATACATTTATGTATGGAACCTATATCAAAAAATGCAATTTGCTTCTTGGAAAATCTTAGCACAAATCTAGAAGGAAAGCTCTACCCCATATTTGGTTGTTTAGACTCATCCAATATAAAAAGCATTCAACCCAACACCTGACCTTCAACCCTTATGAGCATTTAAGCGCTTATCATTACAAAGCTTTTGACAAAGCTTTGCATAAATCTAGAAGGGAAATCTCTACTCTATATTAGGTCTATGCTTTCTACTTTTTTCATTTTGACAACTTTTATTTAAGAGAATAAATCATATAGGTAACATGAATGTCAATTTGATACTTAATAGGCTCATTTAGGCTCCATTTGAGACATTGTCAATGCAATATGAGTGTCGATTTAATATTTAACAGTCCCATTTTAAGCCATAACATCTCTTCTCCCTTTGACAAAGTTTTTCTGCAATGAGGCCTAACTTGTGACGTTAGACAATCAATCATGTGTTCTAATGTTTCTATTATTAAGTTTTCATACATAAATGATTCCAATTAGCTCATGAGATTCCTATTCCACTTATTCAGCATCAACATAGCTAGGAAGAACATTTTCCAATCCAGAGGATGCCTTTTTCAAAAAACTATCAAACATCTCCAAAAAAATGGAAAGAACCCTACATTTTTAGGCCCTTTGAGTTTCTTCCTTGAGTACCTGAAATATAAAATGTTAGGAGATGCTTTGTAGTGTCGAAAACTCCAGGGTGCCACTATTCTTCGTGTCTATAATAAAAATAAGAAATTATGGATGAACATATTGGACTTTAAGTCAATCCTAAAAGGTTAAAGTCATTCCTTCTGACATCTTGAAAATGCATCGTCCTATTATTAAGATGTAAAAGGCAATAGATTACAGTAGAATTCCTTCTTCTTTTTTCCAATGCCTTGAATTGAGTCCTAAAACAAAGAGAAACACCTAAACTAATAACAATGGATATAAAATATATTGAAAAATATGTGTGTTCATCTTATGTATGTTTTCTGAATTCAGAATACTTTTAAATCTCCTTTCCATATTTTTCCTTTCTTTGCATAAATTATCAATATTTTTGTCCTATATCTTAATATTTAAGTGTAGAGGTACCTACATAAATTTAGGTTTTCCTGACAGGTATAATTATGCATGTGATGTGATGAAACCTCATAATGCATATTAAGAACTAGTGTGGGTATATATATTAACTTGAATCAAGATTATTCATTCTAGGTAATAGTCCATAGTTGGTTGCTTAATTGCATTTCTTTCAATTTTCTTCTTGAACACTCTGTTAACTAAAATAGGTAGGATTACTCTACCCCTAAAAATAGTAATTGCCATGTGAATAAGCGCATTGAAAGAAGACTACAACATACCCGTGATGAAGGATCATGCATCCTTTAGAGACTCTTTAGGTTCTCTTGACATTGAAAGCATTTGTTAGGGAGCACAAATAACACTTCGATGGGCATTTGTTTGTGAGATTTGGTGAGGCGATTTCACAAAACACTTTGCATAAATTCTACCTATGTTATGGGTACCATTGGTTACATTGACCCTGAATATGCAAGAACATCAAACAACTAGAGCAAACAGTCCAAAGATCAGGGTTGCATATTTAATATTGTTTAATGTACCTCCTTGTTAGTATAGTTTTAATGTTATAATACTTTACAGCTGAACAATTTCTAAAATATGCATATTTAGATCATTCTGAATTGTTTCTAACATATGCATATTTACATGAAAATTTATAGAAATCAAATTTGAAATCCAAGCATGAAAAGAATACATAAACATAAAAAAGTAGTTGTCCTTGGATTGGATATGGAAAAAGGAGAAACCTAATGTTTTGAAACTCACCCATATGGCTGACCATTTTTTCTATTAAAATCATAGTTCAGTTGATTGTAACACATGCTTGAAAATGTTGTTGGAATTCTTTAGTCATGCAAGAATAATTTATTTTGCAAAAAACAAAAAATTCAAATGAAACAACATAATGTGTTATTGTAATTTTAACAATTTCTTACACACATAGCCGATATGAACCTATAATAGAAAAAATAATAAAATTTACTAGACTAAAATGACTACAAACTACATGAAAGGCATCAACAAGAGTATTAAATGTCAATACAAGATCTACAAAATTTTAGAGATTAAATATGTAAATAGTACAATTGAAATTAATAAAGATACTAACATTGCCAGCGTTGATACATCGTGCATCATCCTCTTCCTCATTGGTTTAAGTGGTCACCCAGGCAACAGTGCCTATATGAAAAGAAATGCACAAATATCCATTAGAACAGCTAAGACAAAACAAATACTAATCCATAAGTCATACCAGTAACATTAAACTTAATACATTCAACTCATTCTTTTGTATTCTTTCATTACCCAATGAAATTACAAAATCAGAATGTCTATATATTTATCTAAATAAATATATTTTTTACAAAAAAACTAGTAATATTAAAAATAAATAAATGAGGCCATATACATTTAATTCTATTTTAAGAGTATATGGCCTTGACACCAAACAATCACCATAGATGCAAATTAAAATTATTAAAAAATCAATACTTATAGATTGGATTCAATTCAAATTCTATTGCAAGATTCAATTCTTCTTACTTGCCCAAAATCCTTAGAATTTCGAGAATTATACTTAGAATGAGAGATAAGAGTGAAAATCTACACAACATAAATCTCAAACAAAAAGGCACACATACAAAAACATCTATCCAAATTTAAACCATTCAAAAAAAATTGAAATAATAAATATATGAGATAAAAAACACATCAAATGCATTTAGAAATATTAGTTTCAAGGAAATTATGAGCTTGAAATCAACAGAGCTATGCTATTTTGAGTCCCTGGTAGATAGTGATTGAAATTTTGAGAACCAATTCTAATAGTAATATTTGGTAGCATATTGGCGATTAAGACTAATTACTGAAGCATTGAGTTAAGAGGAAGACTCTACAAAATCTATTTTCATTGCTTTTGCAAGAAACTATTTTCAATATTAACTCAAACATCCCTAGTTAAAATGAATTATAATATGATTTAAAATTTCTGTTTTAAGATATATATTATTTTACTGTTGGATGTGGCTAATGCTTTTACTATATAAAAAGTTGTTACTTTTAAGAAAAACATTGAAAACTAATCCTGTTATTACGAGACATGTAATACTCAACTATTATATTTCATCATATGCATACCTATATTTTGTTGGAAAATGTTGATATCAATAAAATAAAATAGAGATATAGAAGTAAAAATAAAACTCAGAAAAATAGAAAATATGCTTATATTAATATTCAATAAGAGTTTACAAAAGTTAAAACTTCATCTGCTTATTGCTACAAGCTCCATTATTTCTTTATTTTTCCTTTTTACTTCTTTTTTTCTATATGCCCCTTCTCTGTTTTTGTACAATACTGAGTTACTGATATGTTTTCACACTGCTATTCTTTTTTTCTTGCTACTATAAATTTATTTTATTTCATGTTGTTCGCTACTATGCATACTTCTATATATATACCTTTTTTAGCTCTATTTTGTTGTTTCTTTGTTCCTTTAAAATCTATACAACATCTATGTAATATTGTGAATATCCAATTCAAAAAGAGTTGTTGTTGTAGGTGTAACTATTCGTAGCTCCTTGTTCTTATGTGCTCTATAGGCACCAAATAAAAAAAACAACGTAACCATTAACCACCATGAAGGCATAAGCATAATGTTGAAAGAGGCACTCTTGCCATTGAAGTATTTATGACCCTCATCCACCAAACTTGCATGCTAATAAAACAAAAATGAAACAATTAGGTAACTTTATTACTTCAAAACATCTATAACATCCTGCAAAAATCTATTTTTTACATATCCTATAAGCATAGCATTCCATGAAACCACATCTCTTTAAAGAATTTTTTCAAACATTTCACATGCTTTCACATTTGCAGACATATCTCTTGGGGTGCGTATAGCTACAACAAGAAGTTGAAACAATAAATCAAGAAATGAGGGAAAAATTGTTCTCAAGAAATGAAAATCAGTGACTGATGCTTAAGACCATGGAAGTTCCACACAATTTCAAGCAGAGAGTGACCACATAATCCTGTAAATATTGTAAAAGAATATTTTGATGAAAGCTTCAAACATTATTTCTAAATATATATTCAAGAAGGAAAATAGTACCTGAAAATTTCTCATTTTGAGCAAACATGATAGAAGAACCTTCTAGATGACGATTTAGCATAGATGGATACAATAGAAAGGTGTCAATAGATGTCACTAAAACTCAGAAAATCGGGCAAGATTGGACTAAATAGGGTAAAAATTCTAAACTGCTATGCAAAAAAATAGAAGATTCAGAAAATGGGACAAAAGGAAAAGCACTTGAAGAAACTGGGAAAACAAAAATGTCTTGCAAAAACAATGATGTTTGGGACCTATTACCTTACATGAAAAAATCCTTATGTAGCAACCATCTGGCTTTTCCTCAACATGAACCAACAGTACAGGGCATACTTCAAATGAAATAAAGTTAATGCGGTAGACATAGCATCTAAACGTGTTTTCATCCACTCATTCTATGCGCTCAACATCCAATACAGAGTACTTGGCTTGTAGGTAAACTCATTTATTCAACTGAAAAATCACACGAGAAACATATAAATGAGGAAAGAACCCATAGTTTCTTTTATTTTCTTACTTGTGCAATATTAGCCTTTAGGCATAAGTGAGCTATCAGTGATTTACTAGTTATGCACTATCCAAACTATTTTTTTGTTTGCAATGGTTGTATGGCCATGCTTCCCAATAGCAAAACTAACTTCTACTGGACATATAAAATCAAGTTCTAAAAGGTGTGTTTTTTATATTGTAACTAATAATATGGGATGATCTCAAGTTGACAGTTTTCTATCTAAAGATCAAACATCATTGATTAAAAAATAAGGCATCTTCTACCCTGATTATAAATTCTATGGTATTTAATTCTAATACAGAGTCTAATAATCCAACAAACTTCCCAATATTTTAACAAAATTTATAAGTGTGGAACTAACAATCTAGGATGATCTCTAGAAGACAATTTCCTGATCAAAGATCAAAACCCATAGAGAAACAAAAAAGGATCTCTGATCTTCATATTAAATTCTATGGTATTTACTTCCGATAGAAGAATGATAGTCCAACTATTTTCCTCATATTTGAATGAAGTTTATTAGTATGGAACTAATAATATTAGATGATCTTGAGCCGAGAGTTTCCTGTCTAATCTCAAAATTACAAATAAACAAAGCTAGACATCTCTAAATTCTATTATTCAATACCATGGAATTTAAATTCTGATACAGAGTGTGACAATTTAATTAATTTAACAATATTTAAAAATCGTTATTATGTAACTAACAACCAAGATTACGAGATAAAAAATTCAAACATCTCTTCTCCTCGTATTGGATTCAATGGTATTTGATTTTGAATGAGTGTGACATTTCAATAGATTTTACAATATTTTAACAAAGTTTATTAGATAGGAACTAATAATATCATGCGACCTCAATTTAGAGTTTTCTGTCTAAAATTTGTTTGATAGATATGCACACGTAGAACATCGATCATTTTTAATTTGAAGTCCTAAGGAACAAAAATTTTTGGAAATAAACAAGGTTCCCATCAATGACAACTCCAACCATGCTAAAAGTCGGTTTGCAATTGGTTATTAACCAAAAAAAGGTTGAGAAAAACTATAAAATTGGATGAGGCGAGATCAATGGCCCAAAAATTTGAATGGTCTTGCACATGCCAACCCCATGCCCTTGAATAGTGGCGAGATCAGAAAAATGAGGATAAATAGTAACTTTGAACTTGCTAAATTTGAAGTCATTCGAATAGGAAACACTCTTGGCTTGTACTTGCCATTGTAAATTCTAGAAAAACCTATACCCACTAGCAATAAATGCCCCACTCAAATATGTCAAACTCCTTTGATAATCATCCTGCATAGTAACACAAGGATCAATGGCATAGGTTATCCTAATGGTCTTGCATTTCCAAGCGATGGCGTGGGCCACTAATGTAAATAGTGCAACAAAATCTCCATTGTAATGTAATGCTTATCGGCATAAATAATCCTCTAAATCCCCTATACACGAAACAATATCATGGAATTCAATTATTGCAGGATGTACTCAACATGGTTGTAGAAAGAAAGAGGCTATTCATTTTTTTGAGTGGATGCGGGGCACATGTATAAATCCTAGCAACATCACCTTCCTCTATGTTCTCTCTGCGTGGTTCATAAGGGCTACAACTATTTCAAAATTGTTTCTTTGTCATGGCATTGTGCATAAAAATCCCTCCTAAAAGTAGTAGCGAGAGAAAATGACGGAACAAAACATTTTTTTGTCATTAATACTTTGGCATGGTGTACCAAAAAATAAAAAAGGGGAAATTTTTAGACGAAATTGTATTTTTGTCTGTATTTTTTGTCTCAAATAACCCCCCCTTGTAGTAGTGAATGAAGGCTTGATACAATTGCTTTCACAATGTAACCATGATCAATGTACTACCTCGATGATTTTCTTAAGATGATACTTTGACCACTAACGATCCTCCAAACTAATGAAGGTTGCTCCTCCGAACACATTGGAACACATTTTCCTATGTTGACGATGATCCATGATTTCATCTTTGTATGATACATGAACACCTTGAACTTTAGTTTTTAGAAACATTATTGAAAGATTCTCCTCTCGTGGATTCAAGATGACCTATGGACAATGCTCATAAAGATCCTCTGAAGGAAATGAAGGTTGAAACTTACCCGCCATGTTTCACCGAAAAGATCGATCTTGGAATTATGCATTTGACCACACACATCATGGAAGAAAGAAATGAACACTAATGATTATGCCATTGAAGACAATGAATAACAACCATTCCAAGTCATTAAGTGTCACCACTTATTTTTGTTTTGGATAAACACCGAATGAGAAACTTGAACAATTACTTGAGCATTATAACCATGACAATCTTGTTATCCAGGAGACATAGATAATCAAAATTTGGAATCACCGAGCATACGGTCCTTGAGATTCATCAAGCTCCATATGAGTGACATATTTGAATGCCTGGATGAAAGAGATGAGACTTATTTGATACCTCGTGAATTTGAACTTTATGTCTTCCCGGGCATTTCTCTATGTATGAAATGGTAGTTTACTAAAAATAGTAAATGATATTTCTCAATCTTTCTAACTTTAATCATTCTAATTCTCCTTCCGAATACTCAATGTGCACACTACTTATTCCAAAATATCTCTTTGTGAAGACTTACTAAAAATAGTAAGTGCTCATGTAGGAGGCTTATTAGGTTTAAAATCTAGTTTATCTAGACCTTATATTTTGGTGAAATTAGTTTTTTTGATATGCATTTTCTATTTTTGTTACTCCTATGAAGTTTTGGCTCAATGTGGTTTCTAGAATGGAAGATATTAAAATTTAAAATTTTGGTGCGGTTAAATTGGGGTTTGTTCACTGCGAAAAGTCCCTATTATACATGTGAAATTCATCACTTGGGTTTTTATGACCTATGAAAATGTGAAAAAATAAAAAACCTCACGTAGATCCATGCCCAGTTATTTATATATGGGTTTTTCTTGTTTTCATGTGCACACCTTCATTCTAGAGAAAAATGGAGCCTGGAGCATGGATTTTTGAGATTTTCTTTGATAAAAAATGGTGTTGAGATCATGGATCGATGGTGGAGTGAATTCAGGAAGATAATGGAGGTGAGGAACTCCGAAAATATTTCACCATAGTTTCGTGCAAATGGAGGAATGTGAGGAAGTGAGGAGAAAATGTTTAAGACATGGTTTAAATAGTTGTTTGAAAACCTTGAGGAGAGGGGAATGTTTTCCCCTTTGAAAGGGGAAAATGGGGTCACAAAAGGGCACCCTAACCCTAGGTTGTGACTTGGCATTTATGCATTGGCGGAGAGGAATGGAGCATTGGGCTGGAAATAAGCACACGGAGATCATTTTTTTGTCGTATAAGGAACCTAAAGGAAGCACAAATGGGGGAACATTTTTTTGGCCCTATTTTCCCCTTGAAAAGTTATAATAGATGCATAAAAGGGATCCACACCTCATTGTGACAGATTGTCATTCATGCGTATGAAGGTGAGGGGGCTAGTCAAATAGCTCAAAGGGGTTATATAGAATCACCGGGATCATATGGAGTGACCATGGAGTCTAATAGGGGAGGAGAGCCATTTTCTCCCCATTTTAGCCTTAGAAAGGGAAAATGGGAGAAAAATAGTGTGCCTCAACCTTATGCTGCCACGTGGCACCCAAGAAAATTGATTAAGTCTTAAACATGTACCTTAGATGAAAACTTGAAAAAAACATAACTTGAGCTCATGGATGAAGTTTTTCACACTTATTTATATGAAATCAGTTATAAATGAGATTTTGAGAAGGATGGGATGGCTTGAAAAACCCTATAAAATATCCCTTTTGCTCGAGATCACTAGTTATGATTGGAAAGAATGAGTTTCCTAGAAAAATGCATGAGGTTTAGGATAAATATGATTTTACCACCATCTAGGGGACATAAAATTATTTCCATTGATATTTTGTTTGGATTACAATGTATTATGGAACTCTCGGAATCACCTCTTGAAGTCCGGATGCTCTTTCATGATGCAAGCTCCTTCAACCTTTAAAACTCACTTAAGCTGAATTAGCTCCTAAACCTTTAAAAATACCCACAAATATTCCTAAATCAATTGCACACTAATCCCGAATCTTGAATACACCTCCTCAATGGATTTGGGCCTTGGACACAACTCTAAAGATTATGCACTTTTCTTTGAAAGGATAATGAAATCACTTTCTAATCTTGCTTAAAAATCCACTTGTAGATATACTTCTATGAAGTACTTAAATGATATTTTTCACTCTAAATCACCTATGGGGAAGGTGGAACACATATATGAACCACTAGGGTGGTAGGATAGGACTAATATGGGAATAGGATGACTAGGAAGAGTGTTTATGGAAAGTTATACCATATAAAAGTTTATCGTTACTAGGGTATGGTTGTCATGTTTTAAAGCAAATTTCTCCCATGGAAAAATACATTAAAACAAGTGGATCTAGCTTGGGAGATGTTATGGATCGAGAAAAGTGAGGACATGACATGAAAATACCAAAATCTCAATTTACTTCATGGACCAGTGACTTATCCATTAGGCTTTATGGAGCTATTTCTTCAACACACACACACACACACACACACACACACACACACACACACACACACACACACACACACACACACACACACACAAAAACAAACAAACGAGACATGAAAGGGAACACATAACATAAGAGAAACAACCTAAATCACCTATGTACATGTGGCGGACAAACCTCTTTCATTGAAGAAAATATTTTTACGAGAGGGCTTACCCATAAAAGTGTATCACCAATGTATTTATTGCACAAATATATTAATAGGTTCACTAAAGTATGAACCTCTCCTTATCTTCTTGATAAATCTAGCTTGATTGCTAGTGTAGTATATGTTAACCTTGTTCATTACCTTTCCTCTATCTCTTTGACACATTCTCCCCAAATTCTCCTTATTTCTTAGGTTCATTCCATTTGTTGATTCTTTTCCGCTACCATGAAGATGGTTCTTAATTACTCTTGACTTACCATTTCCATAAGAAGACATTCGTTATTTGTTATGCATATTATTCATGAATACGTCTTTCATAGGTTGATCCTCGGTAGGTTTCTTAGGAATATGGGCATTATTACCCACCCTTGATGGTATATATTTTCCAATTTTCCCACAAAGTTGTCTTTCTCATATTCCAAGTCTTTTTTTACACACTTCCCTATACAATGTGTTACTTTCATGGCATCATCCTCTTGGAAAAAGAATGAACTCAAGATTAGGTGTATGACATGAAAATTTTCATATTCTTTACCTTGACCATTTTGGGATTCATTCTCCATTTCTATATTTAGAGCACTTGTCCCTTGATCATAGCAATCAATAAAAGGCTGAAGCATGTTAGGATTGCCTCCATTTTTGACAAAAACAACCACATTATAAAGCAATATCTCATTTCCCTATTTCCCATTGAGAAATTTTCCATCCTCATAGAAAGGAAATGAGCACAACATTGGAGCTGAAATGTCATCATCATCTTCCCCTTTTTTATCACCAACAACCAAGAAGTCCATTTCCATAATGAAACCATCACCTTCTTGGGTATGTTCAAGTGCAAGAGGTGAAAGTATGTTACAATCATTTATTTTCTTATCCTCTTATTCCAATGATAAATTGAAACCTTCAAATTCACCACAATACTCATCACATGGGAACTTGTAATGATCCTTGCGAACATGATGGAAAACATTGAAGTTAATCGTCAAGAAAGTGTTGAGTGTCATTCCTTCTTCTTTATTTGCATCGCTCATTACTTCAAGATTATTTGTTGAAATTCAAGGCTATATCGTCATCTCCATTAGCTTCAAGAGAAACAAATTTGTTAATGCCATCATCCCATGAGAAGTACACCTTTTCAAAATTGTATTTCATTAACTAATCCTTATTCTCTTTGACTGGATCTGTGATGCTTGGAAATTTATCCACCAACAAGGGAAGCTCAATATCCTCCTCAAAGGTCATAAAGAAGTTTCAAGATTTGGAATTTTAGTATGGGACGTTAGCTATTGGGCCATTTGGCCATTGATTAATATACTTCATTTCTATGATGGGAAGTAGTTTCTTTGTTTTACCGCCGACCAGGATGGTGGCATGTGACCAATACTGTGCGTATCTCCCGCAACATCTCAAAAAAAAGCTTCATCCTAACAACATTCCATATGAGGCAGGCATGTCTACTATAAGGATTCTCATTGTGATTTTCTTTTCAATAAAATCTACCAACGCTATCTAGACATATTTTATTTGTCCTGACGAGAGGTACTCACTTCATTTCCATGGAGAGACATTTCCCAGGTAGGGGAAAGAGAGAGACCAAAATATTTAACAATGTTTTTAAGCATGATGTTTTCTCGAGGCACTAAAGTTTATGATGTAATTATTTAACTTGTACCCATTAATCAAAAAGGCTATGTAGAAATTTTCTACCTTCCTATTAGAAGGGGGATGTGGAGGAAAGATAGTTCATAGTTGGAGTGGATTGAGATGCACATGGTGGTTGTTTGGTTATGTCATCTTTAGAAGAAGGGATAATTCCTTTGGTATGTTGAATGAGTCCCTCAAGTTTTTTTGGGATGAGTTCTCAAGTATTCAAACTCAAAGATTTGAGATATTGTTCTTTTGCAATGAAATCAAAGGATGAAGAGGTGGTGGGAACATCATGGATTATGGAAATATTGAAATAGATTTTTGTAGGATTTGCGAGAAACTGATTTTTGAAGAGAAAATGAAGGAGAATTACTAGAAGAGGTAGAATGATTTTTGGTTAGATAGGTCTCATCTTTCTTCTTAATTGTCCTTGTTGAATCGGGGCCTTCGTTGATCCTCCTTTTTTATTATTTTTATTGGAGTCTCCATTTTAGAATTCAATTTATTATCTTGGGTGGTGGAATAAGATCCCTTTTTCTCCATTTTAGATTGGGTGAACACTTTATATGAGTTACTATCTCTGTGGGTTTTTTATCATCAAATGTGCATTCAAAAACTTGACCCGAGCACATACACCTTCTATTTTGTCCTTAGATTCAAAAAATTTCTTCTACTTCATCTTCGTAGCTCTTAGACATTGCATTGATCAGTGAGGATTCTATGGTGAGCCTTATGGGTGCTTTGAAAATATGGTCTATTCTTTAGTTTGGAGGATATTTTCAAAATTTTCATAGACTCGATCTCCCTTTTCGTGGATGATCAATTATCCTATCTTGAAAATTTGGGTTTTATCTTTCGTTGATGGATTCTTGATGTTACTCGACAAGATGAGGTCATCTTATACCTCTTCAAAAATTTCCCGAGGTTAGCCTAAATCTCTGGGTTGAACTATTCCTAGGTAATTTTGTTGACCAACTTGTTGAATTTTGCCATGAACTCTCTCATAGACTCATGCGAATATTTCTTCATTTTAGTGAGTTGAGTAAGGAGGGCATGAACATATTCAATAGTCTTTAATCTCGCCTCAAACTTCTTCTTAATATCACCCCAATTGGATATCAAGTGCGATGGAAGATACGGAACCAATCTACCACTACATCTCGTAATGTTTCTACAAACAACCACATAACAACATATTTGTGTTGTACTATGAGGATTCTGCAGATGTGATAAAGGAAATGATGTGATCATCTAGACGTTGATTTCCTCCATATAACTTTGGAAAATTATTTCTTAAAACTTGTGGAATCTCATGAAGTGGTGGAGTCAAATCTAGTAGACTAGTGTTTTGTCCCCATGGTTAAGGTGATTGTGATGTCATCTCTTCATTCCTCTCTTTCTTCCATTTCTTCCTCTCTTTCTTCTTCTTCTATGGAACTTCAAAATTCAAAGGTGGGTGAAAGATAGGAGAATATTTAGAAGTGTTGGTAGGGGTTTGAATAGGGTTACTAGGGCTGCCACTCGATGATTTAGATGGGGATGAGGATTGAGAGAAGTAGTACGGGTTATCTATTATTTGATCTTTATTTCTTAAAGCTTAAAAATTAGAATCATAAATTCCTCTCAACATATTCAATATTGTACATCTTCTTTCAACCAGTTTCTCTCAAAAGGCTAGGAAAATTCTTTTGATCATTCGAGTATAATAATAATAATAATAATAATAATAATAATAATAATTTTTTCTATTTTCCGAGAGATTTATATGGGTGCACCAGGAAGATCTATCCCCAAGAGAGTCAAAAAATTTTGGTGAGAAAATTTTTGGTTGGGAAAATTTGGTGTCTCCACCAATGTTCACGGGTTATGCACCTTTACATTAAATGGTATATCTCCCATTATTGAAAGTAACTAACATAATCCTAAACTAAATGTTGTAGATTGGCCAAATAGGTTGGGGTTCACACATGGACTGTAGTGAAATTACTTGTATAATTCCATTATGAGCATAAATAGAACACCAAAGAACACAATATTGTAGATAGATGATCTCAATATGTAATTAAAATTCTTTCGCCACTTCGAGGGGGAAACATCCAAACCATAAAATAAGACTCAAATGCTCGAATGATCCTAAACTACTACCTACACTCCCTATATATACTATTCATATGTTATGGCCATCACCAAGGCTAACCTACTAAGCATGAGAAAGTATAAATGATATAGTTAAATGATAGGGTAAGCGACAAGTTAGCTACTCATATCCTAATACAAGTAATAGGTAAAGGTCATAGCATGCCCTTCCCTTCAAATGAACATTGTCCTCGACATTGAATAATCTTAGATGTTTCTATAGAAAACCTTCATACTCCCAGGTCATATCTTCTATGCTTAGATTGTTCCACTTGACCGAGATATTCCTTAATGTCTCTGGTTCTCAACCTCTTAGTATGTGTTTGCAGAATCTTCTCTAGCTCCAAAATTACTCTTCCTTCCTCATGAAGTTATGGTAGCTCTGTCTGGGCTGCAAATGTTTTTCCATTAACCTTATTTAGGTAGGAATCATGGAATATTGGATGTATGTGTGAAGATTAAGGCAACTCTAGTTTATAAGTAACACTTCCAATTTTCTGTAGAACCTAATAAGGACCATAATATTTAGGAGCAATCTTGTTGTCCTTTTTATGTTGCTTTCAAAAACATTTTCTTGTAAGGCTATAAATGTACAAAAACCCATTCACCAATTTCAAAATGTCTTTCACTACGGTGTTGATCTGCTTGTTGTTTCATCCTTTTTTCCAATGCCAAATTCTCCTTCAAACCAGCCAAAACTTGTTGTTGATGCTAAATGTGTTTCTTAACATCTATGACCTTTGTTTGCACCCTAAAGGAAGAAGTGATAGATGGTGAATGGTAACCATATAATGCTAAAAATGGGGTAATTTGATAAGAGATATGAAAAGATGTGTTATACCATCATTTTGTAAGTTTTAGCCAATTAACCCACCATTACTCGCTTATACGATATAAAACATTGTAGATATCCCTCTAAGAATTTGTTAACCACTTCCATTTTCCCATCAATTTGAAGGAAGGTAAGATGAACTGTGAGCTAGATGAGTACCGATCATGTAAATAATTCATCTAAAAATTACTAGTGAAAATAGGATCACACTCACTTACAAATATATTTGGGGTTCCATGTAGCCTTTGAATTTCCTCCAAAAATATAGTTGTGACTATATTGGCTACAAATGGAGGTGACAGGGGCAAAAAATGGGCATATTTTGTGATCCTATCAACAATGACCAAAATAAGATTCTCACACTCAGAACAAGGCAATCCCGTGATGAAATCCATAGAGACCTCATCCCATCTCTAGCTAGGAATTGGTAATGGTTTCACCATTGTTCTCTTGGTGCACCAAACATTCTAAAAAATTTGTACATCCCCCTTAATTCCTTCCCAAAATAATTCTCTTTTTATTCTATGATATGTCCTCAAAACCCAGTGTCCTCCAATAGTTGATGCATGTAGCTCTGCAAGAAATCTTATGATTCAAATAAGAATCTTTACACAAGAATAACCTATCTTTGTACCATACGGAATTACCTTTCCACCCAAATTTGTTAGATGTTATAAAGCCTTGCTTGATATTCTGTATTAGAGGTTTTGTATCCTTGTCATGCTCTTATTTAAATATTTCTTCATCCACCCAATCGGCCTTCAATATGGACATTGCACATACTAAGGCATTTACAGATGTATTCCTCCGAATGGTGGATCGGATACTATATTTTCATTTCCATTTTTGTATATGATTTCAAAATCATAACCCAACAATTTTTACCCACTTTTGTTGTTCCTAGATGATAATCTTTACTCCAAAAATTATTTGAGACTATCATGATCAATTTTTACCTTGAAGTGTCTATCCATTAGATAGGACCTCCATTTCTTGATTGCATGAAGAATAACCATCATTTATTTCTCAAAAAAAATTGAGCTGATATTTTCCTTTGAATTGGAGACTCTCAAATGCAATTGGTCTTCCTTCCTACATTAGAACTACTCTCAATCCTGATTAAGCGTCGATTCAACATTGAAGGTTTTCGAGAAGTTAGGAGTAGCCAAAATAAGGGTGGCACACATGCTTCCTTCACCCGATCAAAGGATTTAGTAGTTGTGTTTGTCTAATGGAAGGCATCCTTCTTTAGTAAATGTAGTGATTGAAGCCGTGATTCTACCATATCCCCTCACAAATATTCTTTAGTACCTGTTAGTCCTAGGAACCATCGGAGATTTTGGTCCTTGGCCATTCCACCATAGCTTTGATCTGCTGAGGATCAACTTTGACACCTTCATGGGATACAATGTGACCCAAGTAATCTACCTCTTCTACACCAAAAGAATATTTGGCTGGATTTTCATAGATCTTATGTTTCTCCAAAACTTTGAACACTTTATTTACATGTTTCAAGTGTTCTTCCCATGTCTTTTTGTAAATCAATATGTTATCAATAAAAATAAACAAATTTCCTTTAAAAGGGCCTAAAACCGGTGTTCAAAAAGATTTGAAATGTTGAGGGAGAATTTGAAATACCAAAATGAATTACAAAAAAATCATAATGGCCCTCACGAGTCCTTAAATCCATTTTATGAACATATTCCTATCTTATTCTAATTTGATGGTACCTGGAAGAAGATCTAGTTTTGTGAAATAAATAGCACCATGAAATTCATCAAGTAAATAATCAATTACTTTGGAATAGGAAACTTATATTTGATGGTGTGTACTTCTTGATTTCTTGGTAATCTATACATTTCATCCTTGTTTCATCCTTCTTACGTACCATGACCACTTTGGTGAAGAATATGACCTCTGTGCTATGCCCGATGATACCTACCTTCAACATTTCTGCTGCACCGCTTTTTGATCTCATTTTTTGCAAATATGGGTATTTGTATGGTCTGATGTTTGGTGGTTGGCTCCTAGAATCAACCGAATGGCATGATCATGATACATAATTGGGTGTAGTCCTTTGGATTTGCATCAAAAATAGATGAGTGAGAATCAACATTCTTATGAATATTGGGTGGCATTGAAGAGTTTGTATTTTATACCTCTATAGAAAATAACTTTGCTACAAATCCATCTACTCCTTTTCTAAGAACCTTCTGCATCCGATGAGAGCTAATAATCTATGGAGACTTAGCTACCATCCTTTTCATTTGTATTTTCCTTCATTCTAAATTAAATCACATGAATAATTATTGGAAATTCATTTCTATAGTACCCAAGGTTGTGATCCATTGGACACCCAAAACAATATCTTCCCCTCCCATAGAAATAATAAACATAGGCGAGTATAACATGTAGTATCCCATAGAAATATTGATACTATGGCACTTTCCTGTGCACTTGACTATCCCACGATCCAAAATCATAACTTGCATTTCTAGAGATGGGTAAATAAAACAATTTAGGCAGTAGCTAACTTACTTTTTATGAAGTTATGAGTACTCCCGATTCAATCAACATCATCACCTTCTATTTTTGAGATAGCCAATAAACTTGAGTTTTGAGGAGTACTAATACCGACAACACATGACAGAAATTATATGTTGGTGATCTCTACTTCATCTTCTACTGGTTCCTCAAACCTTCATATATAATTTAAGCTTCCTCTTCATCCTCATTTCCTCCTTGAATATAGAACAACTTCTTCTTAGCACATTTGTGTTGTGGTCCATATTTGTTATCGCAGCTAAAATATAATCATTTTTCACTTTTTTCTTCCATTTGTTTAGAGTCACTAAATGGCCGAGTGAATGATGGGGAAAGGGTACTACGGTCTTTGGTGTTAGTGAAAGGTTGTCTCCTACTACAACTATGTTTTCCTTTGCTCTATGTGCCATGATAATAGAATCATAAATCTTGAGTGGATTAAACATACATACTTTAGGCTCAATGTGGTCCTTAAGATTGCCAAGAAATAAGTCATTCAAGTTATCTTCTCAGTAATATTCTCCACCCTTTAGGATAGGTTTTGGAATTAATGCACATAATCTTTGAATAATCTTGTTTGTATTAAATTTTCCAATTAACTAAAGTAGTGACTTGAAACACTAGAAATATAGTGCAATTGTAAATCCTTAGTAAAATGGTCTAAGTGACACCGAGACCACTCTTACGCCTCGATCACAAAACCATTGATACCAGATGAATTGGTATGGTTTAAGATGAAGGGATGCCAAGGCACCTTTTTCCCTGATGGTGTTTGATGTAACTCAAAGAAGTTCTCAATTTGATTCATCCAATTAAGTTGATCCTTCCCATCAAATTTTTGCATCTCCACTTTTGGCATCATGTTCCGTGGTTGCGAATAAGTTGAATTCTGATTGGGCTTGAGAAGTGATCCAACATGGTTATTTTTCCCATTATTCTAAACTAAAGATACTCCTTGGTTGAGTTGGGAATGATTTTGGACATAATTTTTACTCTTTATATGTCGTATGATATCATCTAACCACCGATAGTTTTGGTCTATGTCTCCTTTACAAGCCATCTCAAATTGAACATTTCTACGCTCATACTCGAGTTGCTCACCTTAGGATCAACCGAGGTAAACCCTAGTCTTTGAGGAATTTGTATTTACCCCTTCGACTCAAAATATTCTATCAGTAGCCTATCATTATATGGGATTTTACCCAAAGTGACTAGATTCTTTTTGGATATTGTGGAAGACCCTATGATGATGTCAAACCCTAGGGTTTAGGGTTTCAATACAAATTTTAACAAATAGGAAAAACCACAAAGAAGATACTACTAATATGTTTTTGAGATATTTTTGAAAATGTAAATAACTTGGAAAATTTCCACAAATTTCATCCTAGGGAGCGATTTTATGAAAAAACCTAAATGTACAATAAATTTTGAAAGTTAAATAAACAAAATATGAACTTTTCAGAGAATCTTACTTGGAATTATTCACAACGCTGGTAAAAATAACTTTGAAAAATTATTTATGGTTTGTAAGATATATTAGAAACAAAAGCCTAGTGTTTTTGCCCTAATTTTAGCCTAAATCATAGTTCTAATACCACTTGTAATGAAATTACTTGTTTAATTCCATTTATGAGCATAAATTGAATAGAAAATAACACAATATTGCAGATAAATTATCTCAATATGCAATTAAAATAGCTTTTCCACTTCGAGGGGCAACCTCCAAACCGTACAATAAGACTCAAATGCTCGAATGATCCCGAACTACTACCTACAATCCCCTATATATACTATTCATATGTGATGGACATCACCAAGGCCATCCTACTAATAATGAGAAAGTATAAATTATATGGTAAGCCACAAGTTGGCTACTCATATCCTAATACAAGCAATAGGTTAAGGGTGTAACATGGACAATCCACTCAAGATATGGAAAATTTCTTATATACGGGGTACAAGGGAGGAAATCACGATGGTGAGGGGGAGGAGAGAAACCATAGAAGGAAAGTAACTTCCATGAGTATGCCAATTTCATTGTTCACACCTAGCAACTAGAGTAGTTAATGAACATTCATTATAGAAGAACAATAACCTTGTTACTGAAATCAAGACAAGATGAGACTATGAACACTAAGTATTATTAATATCCTTATAAAGAAAAGTAACAAACCATTTTATTATTTATTGACATTGACAAATTTGTATAATTGGAGGAATAGAAGAACATATGAGAAAGAGAAATATAAGAAATGTAGTTCTTATTTCTTGTGCATTGATACGAAGTTCAACAACTACAATCCACAATTGCTATAGAATGGAAATTTTAAAAAATCTAGGGTCCTTTGGATGAAGATGCCATCCCAATTTATAACAACATAAATTGACCTCTAATCTCCCCTCACATGAAGCTTTGAATTCCTATTCCACTTGTGACCTTCGCTTTCCATTAGAAAATACTAATTAAGTATTTCTCTTATGATTTTGAGAAAATAATTTTATAATTTTAAAAGAGTTCACTTAAGTGAATAGGGTGAAATACAATAATTATGCCAAATGAAGAATTAGAAATGATAGAGAAAGAAGAGGGTGAAATAGAGAAGGAGAGAAAAATATGCTCAAGCATGAATGAAGAACAATCCGTCTCTAATGAATATCAACTTCATTGATTAATCGGTGAAGTGATCCAATGTAATGATTAATTGTGAACCTTTGAACCATGAGTAAACACCTACTGAACAATCCATGAAAAGTTTCCATTGCTTTTGACCAATTATGCACATGAATGAAGGCTTGATACAATTTCTTACACAATGCAACCATGATGATTCTACCACCTCGAGGATTGTTTGAAGATGACATTTTGACCACTTTGAAGATCCTCTACACTAATGAAGGTTGATCCTTTGAACACATTTAAATAGTTTTCCTGTTGCTGAAAATGATTCATGATTTTCTCTTTGTATGATACACAAACACCCTAAATTGAGTTTTTAGAAACACCCTTGAAATATTCCTCTGAGGTGGATTCAAGATGACATGTGGATAATGCTCATGAAGATTTTCTCTGAAGGGAATGAAGGTTGAAACTAACCCTACCATATTTCATCAACAAAGATCAATCTTGGAATGATGCATTTTCCCGTACACAAGGAAGAAAAAAATGAACATTGATGAGTATGACATTGATAATAGTGAAGAACAACCATTCCAAGCCATGAAGTGTCACCATTTCTTTGTTCTTTTGGTTACACACCTGAATGAGAAATTGAAACAAATACTTGGGCATTGTAACCATGAAAATCTTATTATCTCGAGGATATAAATAACCATAATTGAGAATCATCGATCATGTGTTATTTGACATTCATCAACGTCCATATGAGTGACACTCTTGAATGCCAAGATGAAAGAGATGAGACTGATTTTATGCCTCTAAATTTGAACTTGATGTCTTCTTGGGACACTTCTCTATATCTAAAATTAGAGTTTACTAACAATAGTAAATAAGATTTCTCATTCTTTATGACTTTGGTCACTCAAATTCTCCTTCCAAATACTCGCTTGTGCACACTGCTGTCTTTGAGAAAATAGCTCTCTGTGAAGACTTAGAACAAATAAAAAGTGCCCATGTAGAGGCTTACTTTTTTTATAAATTGGATTTCTAAGGCACAAATTTCAGCGAAATTAGTTTTTTCTATATGGGATTTTTATTTTTGTTAATCCTCTAAAGTTTTGGCTCAACCCAGTCTCTAGAACGAAAAATATTAAATTTTAAAATTTTAGTACAGAAAACTAGGGTTTGGTCACTATGAAAATTCACTCTTGTGCATGTGAAATTTGTCACCTAGGTTTTAAGGTTTCTAAAAATGTGAAAGAAATAAAAACTCCTCATGTCGATCGATGCCATGGTTATTTAAATATAGTTTTTCTTGTTTTCATGTGCACACACTCATTTTGGATTGAAATCAAAGCGTGAAGCATGGATTTAGAATTTTTATCTATTAAAAAATGGTGCTAGAGATCATGGAAGGATGGTGTAGTGAATGAAAGGAAGAAAAATGGAGGGGAGGAACTTGGAAAAATGTTTTTAGTGTTTCAGGAAAATGGAGGAATGTGAGGAAGTGAGGAGAAAATGGCTAAGTCATGGTTTAAATAGCTATTGGCAACCTTGAGAGGGGGTGGTATTTTTTTGTCCCATTTTTCCCCTTAGGAAGGGAAAATGGGGGAAAAACACAATTCCCTACTCATCATAGGCTTCCACTTGGCATTCATGCATATGAGGAACTTGAAGCGAGGGGGGGCACATTTTTTCCCCTATCTTATCCTGGAAAGAGATAATAGGGGCAAAAAAATTACGCCCTCACCTCGAGGTAACACTTATCATTCATGCATGCAAAGATGAGGGGACTAGTCAATTAGGTCAAAGGGGTTATATGGAGTCACTAGGGTCATATGGATTTACCATGATGCCTAATGGGGGACGAGTCCCATTTTTTTCTTCATTACCCCATTGGAAAGGGAAAATGGGGGCAAAAAGTGTGCCTCTACCTCATCCTACCAGTGGCACCCAAGAAAACTAACTAATTATCAAACATGTAGTCATTATCACTTAATCACAAGAGCTCTGGTTTACACAAGTGTGTGTGTTTTAGCTCACGGTGTGAATGGGTAACATTGGACCATCTCTCAAGTTGTGGGACTTACTACTTGAGATAGACCTCTAGAGAAAGATTGTTCTTTCCCCTAAACTACCTGCCACAATCTAATATAATGTGGGAAAAACTATTTTATCCTAATCTAAATTTCCAAGGGACCAGGGAGAGAGTGTGCATGAAAATAAAGCCTACACTAAAGCAGTGATAAACTAGAAAAAGGGGGATGAGAATAGCTTTCCAATGTGTGAAAGATGGAAGAAAAGTACATACTAGAGAGGGTGATAACAATTCTCCACAATGTAACAACTACATTCACAACAATATTTCATACACACATAATGATAATGAATCCTTGTAAGAGCATAATAGACAAATATATTTGCAAGAATGCAACCAAACACAATAGGGGAAGATGCATCCACAAACATGCATTTATTACTTCATGATATGCACAATTCAATCTATCACAAAATAAGGGCCTGGATCACCATGTAAGGAGTCCACCGCAGGGCCTACAACACATTGGCTTAATAAAACCAATCGATAGAATTTTTCTACTTAAAAATATCCTCTTTACAATGAGCCCAACACTCTAATTTATAGAATTTGGGAGAGAGAGAGAGAGAGAGAGAGAGAGAGAGAGAGAGAGAGAGAGAGAGAGAGAGAGAGAGAGAGAGAGAATCCCAAAATCTTCCTTCCAACCACTTGAAAGATGTCATAAATGAGATGAAATGATGGTTTTTTTTCTTGAAAAAGGATCTCCATGTAGTCCCATAACTTAAGAGGTGATCCAATGCTACCCAGGTCACATTGTGAGCTCAAGCACAAACACTTGTGAAAACTAAAGGGTGTTGTGATTGGGCAATAACAATACCTTGGGAGACAACTTGAAAAGACATAATGTGAGCTCTCGGGTGAATTTTTTCACACTTATTTATATTAAATATACTCAAAATGACCTTTTTCAAAGGATAGGATCAGTCCCATGTCTTGCTTATTCCTAAAAACCCTCAAAACCTCCTTTTTCTCGGGATCACCAACCGTACTTAGAAAAGAATGAGTTTCCTAGAAAAATGCATGGGGTTTAGGATGAATCTAATTTTACCACCATGTAGGGGATTGAAAATTATTTCCATTGATTTTTTTTTGGCTCACAACACATTCCAATGCTCCTAGAATCACCTCTTGATGTCGAGGTTCTCATTCACGATGTAAACTCCTTTGACCTTTAAAACCTGATTTTGTTTAATTGGCTCGTAAACCTCTAATCTTCCCATAGTTTTCCTAAATAAGTTACACAATGATCCCGACTCTTGAATACTATTATCCAAATTTTCCGCTCAAGAAAAATTGGACAAATATGACCTTGCACATAGAAAAAATGGAGGGATTGATTTAGTCATGGGAACTTGCATTTTGGGATTGGATGAACAGGTTAAAGTAGGTCATGAATTGTAGAGAATTTCAAGAAATGAAGAGGCTCTAAAGTTAAATTTTTACTTCATAGGTGGGGCCTTTCGGAAGTAGGAGAAACGAGTAAAAAAAGAAAAGTCCTAAAGCCCGAAAAACCTAAGTCTAAAATGGCTTAGGGGTTTTATCAATCAACTACCCCTTCGAGTAAACATCACCATAGATCGGGGATGTCAGAGTCCTCTCTCTGAAGTCCAAATTTTTAACTTTGGAGGTTCATAGGTTTCATCTGCCCAAATGGATAAACAAAACTCTGAAACCCCAAAATCCCAAAAACCCAAAACCCGAAAAATGTAATACCTTTGAAATCCTAAAAACCTAAAAACCCGAAAATCAAAAATTCTGAAACCCAAAGTATGAATTTCAGACTTCGGGGTTTTGGAATCTCGAAACCTTTAACACCCTAGCATGAAAAGTAAAATCCCGAGTCCGAACACAAGTCCAAATTTTTGACTTAAAATTTTAGAGTTTCGAGAGGTTTTGTTGACTCAAGCGGATGAACAATAACATGATGTCCGAAATGGAAAGGTCCAGAGTTCAAAATTTCGAGTGTCCAAATTTTTAGAATTTATAGGTTACAATACATTTTAGAATCTGAAGAAATAAGGCCATCCACTCGCAATTAATACAAAGATGGCACCCCAATCTTCGAGATGACTATAACTTTTGATTGTGAGCTCGCATTTGCACAAAAAGGACTTTTTGGAAATCTCTCGGTGTCGATGTTATCTTATTTTAAGTGAGACTAAGTTATTCAAAATTAGGAAATACAATCTGCCATTTTAGAGGGTGTTTCCAAATTTCTCACCTACCCAAATGATGAAGTATGGGCTTCCTTTATTCTCCAAGGGATAAGTACATGGAGGTATGAGTTTTTAGTGGCACACATCATTGTTTTAGGAGATTTTAATGCTTTTAAGGTGGTTGAAGAAATATTTACAATTCTTCTCTCCACATTTCTATCATTCTCCCTATATATTGTAAGGTGCGGCATTGTTCTAATGTTGGATAATATTTCTTTGCACCCTCCCTTCTTCTCTTGTCTATAAGTGAATTTGTGGAGTTCAAACCTCCCATTAAAGCTATAATGTAAGTTTGTGCCTCTTGGCCCTTGTAATTCACTCATATCAAATCCTTGGAGCAATAACACAAGTCTCAGGATGAATTTCAAACCTCTCTTGTGTTCATTACTTTTTTCCGATCTCTCGTTGTAATCTTAGTTATTTGTGCATGTTTATTGTATTACATGTTTAGTGGTTATTGGATTATATCCAATGGATTGATCTGTGGTGTATTTTCAATATCCTTCTTGATTTGATCATGGTTTCCATCTCCATACAAAGCAAGTGTTCAACATTCCTTTGGGCGCATCACCCATGTTAGTTTAGGTTTTATTTTTGTTATCTTCTTAACCATGTCTCCTTGGCAAGATAGAGTTGATTTTGGAGTAGATCCTCTAAAATTGGAATATGTGCATGAGAATAGAGGAATAGGAACCGACCTTCATCAAGAGGGTTATCCCGATGGCGAGTCCCACACTTTGGGATAAATCCATGTTTGACGAATCACACCGACTACTGAACCATTCACTTGTGAGAAATCATGGGTGCTTATGACTTCTCCATGAAAATAAACATCATTTATGGAGTTGGGAGTGAGACAAAACTCTATATATTATGCAAATATCTTAGAAAGACTAATGATAGCCCTATCTAAGCTTTCTTGAAAATCCACTTTTAGATATACTTCTCATGAAGTACTTAAATGATCTTTTTCTTTCTAAATCACATATGGGGAAGGGTGACACATACATATGAACCACTAGGGAATATGATAGGATGGATACGGGAATAGGCTGACCTAGGAGGTCAGGTGTAGCGAAAGGAATACCATAGAAATATTTTAATACTAGGGTATGGTTGTCCTGTTTTCAAGTGAATTTTGCGCATGTAAAAATACAAGACAACATGTACCTAAAGGAAAACCCCTTTCATCAGATCAAACTCAAATATTATTATGTCAATGATGTACCGATGTCAATATTATTCATCCATGTCATTGTTCACTTTTAGGGGAGGCCTTAACCCAACTGTGAATGCCTTTGACATAATTATAATTTATACATATAAATAATGCTAAGTTTGTCAACATTTTTGAATTCTTTTAAGATGTTTAAATAGATACAATTTCCAAGTCCATTGGCATCGATCTTCCAAAACAAGCGGACAAAGTTTATTTTTCCTTCGACCTTTGCACATTGCACATTTTGCAATGAATGTCTTTCTTCTGCTCCCCAAGTTTGCAAATAAAAAAATATGCAGCCTTGCTTTGATTAAGTCATTTAGGGAAGTAATTTGTCAAGTCTGCATGGGAAAATTCATCGATTTACAAAATATATATTGAATTCGTTTGTCTCCATTAGAAATCAAGAAAGAAGATGAGAAGGTAGCAACAGTACCTGCCCTTCCGCTTTTGGAGAAAACGTTGAAGAGATAACTTCTTTGTTATTGGATGTTCTGCACCACAAATTCATTTCACTATCATTTCCACCATCAGATCAAATTAAAATATTAATATGTAAACAATGTAAGAATGTCAATCTTCTTTGTCCACATCTTATGTCTTTGTCGAGGGGGAAGACTTAACCAAACTATGAACGCCTTCGGTGTAAACATATATGATGTTCGAAATAAGTTCTTGGCCTCTTCTAATAATTAAAGGTACTCTTTAATTGTAACAATGGCTCTAATATAATGAAAGTGTGTTTCAAGGATAGGGCCAGGGGATCAAATTTGAAGGGCTGGTCTAAATTTTATTATGAAGGGCAAATATTGGACCAACCCTTCCATGATGAAAAGAAGCATGAATATTTTACACTTCATATGACAAGCATAAATCAAGTATACACGTCATAAAAATTAAGAAAAACACATAAACACATATCACTAAACACATAAATACCATCAAATTATGTGTGGGACACTAAGATCTCTTATCAAAATCATAAAGAAAACTTGTAAATAATAAAATAAATAACTGTAGCTTCAGCTTGAATTTTAGTGCTAAAATTAAAATCCATTTGGATTCTTAGCACTTCAATAAAAAAATTCATTCGATGTTTAACCACTAATAGTATAATAGTACTAGTCTATTTATTATATTAATTTTTTTGATAATTGCAATTATTACGCCTTGTCTGACGTATCTACGAGTCATGAGCAAATTGTGGAAAGATGGAGGTGATTGTTGTTTGTAGAAGTCATCAATTTTTTTTTTTAAGGTTTTAAAATTTCACACTAGCCCTTCTTTTGACAGTTTCAAAAGTAACTTGCACTTCTGTATTGTCAAATGATTTTTACATTTTGAATTTTTTTTTACATGCAAACTTTTACTTGACCTTTTCTGACGGGTTGGAGGCCTTGGGAAGGGCTGGGACGGGCTCAATTTTAAACCCTGGATAGGGTGATAACCTTAAAGACGTGCGAAAATATGTGGTATTTTCACTGTTGAAACCTTTGAAATTATGTCTGGACAACTTAATCTCTATTGGATAGGAAACATCACCGTCATCTAGAATTACCCAAATAAATTCCGCCTCCCTCCAACATTGGTTATAGGATGTTCTGTTTCACAAAGGAGTTGTGTAAAATGCGCAAGGTTTTTCTCAAACCAAATAATTGGGTTTCTACGGAAGGTGCAAAACATTTTCTACCACTGAGAGTGTTCATCAAACTCAAATAAGATATCTACTTGTCAACTAGTCAGTCACATCTATGTTTCTGACCTCATATTTCTTGTAATGCAAACAACAGATAGGCGAGAAACACCTCCATCCTCATTTGAACTAGAAATAATTTTTCCACATGACCAGAATCATTCATATTGTAGGAAACCACTGCACATTGTTTCTACTTATCGAATCAAATATAATACATAGTTTGGTGGCACACTATTTTATATGGCAACCAAGCTTCCCTAATTAACACCTCTTCAAATTCGATCCTACAAATTTTCCATGACATGTCAGCAGAGCTGTATATTAAAAGATTCCCGGGTGCACTTAAATAGCCGAAAATTATGACGCGATAAGTTCGATGATCTGTTGAATCCACAACTAAATTCCCAACGATGACAGAGCCCGCTACAGATCCCTTCATGTAAACTGATAGCCATTTATCTGCTACCATTATATCAAGAAGATGGCGAGATTTCATTGTTAATGGATTCACAACTTGAAGCTTTCCATCATTCTTGCAGTTATAAAGCAATAGGCCCCCTCTTGCAGCTATGAGACACCATGAGCAGGATGAATATGATATTATCTTCCTCTTTATCCATCTGTTCATGTTGAACAACGTCGCAACATCACCACGGCTACAGTGATCCATAACCAGCTATTGCTTGTTGTTTCGTTCCTGCCACAATTTGCAAAAGAGATGAGATGAACCAACCATGGTGCAAAATAAATAACACACGCTCTGACATCATGGATGCCATTATAGCATCAGATCAAATTACAATGGTAAAATATCGAGTATTTAAGGATGTCAATCTTCGCCATCCACCTCAACACCAGTTGTGAACGACTCCAACGTAATAAAGTAACCCATGGGATACGTAATACAGAATGAATAATGCAAAACATTTACTGCCGGGGGTTTCAAGAAAGTCCATAATCCCTAGAATCCCAAATTTCACCAGAGAGTCAAGATTTTATTATTTTTTGATTGACTTGTTAAATTTTAGTATAGAATTTTTGATTGACTTGTTATGATTGAAATTTAATATAGAAAATAAAAACTAGGTGGTCACAATCTCTGGCCTATGCGTTTGAGGGAGAGACATTTATCTGCAGCAAAGAAATCAGCCTGAAGTTTTATATTGGTGTTTATTTCCTACGTGAATATATCTGAGTTGCTGGATAAACTTGATAGCGTGGAGATCATCCGAGAGACTACTGCGTGCACTTTCTCCATCCTCAGCCTGCACGCTCTACAAAGGCCTGCGTTAATTGCTGCTATGTGGTTGAAAAATAGTGGATTTGTGAGTGCTCTGCGTATCGGAAAAAGAGGAGACTGATGCGTGGTGCCAGGAAGATCCCTGCGTGAAGGTTGCGATAGGCTGCGTCCAAAACACAAAAAAACTGTCTGTTTTCTAATCTGCGTGAATACAATCACTTCCTATTTCTGAGTGAAGATCACCGCACCGCAACACATGGATGGCTGGACGTGGAATGAATTAATTTTTTTTTTGTATGTTGTCCTGCGTTTCCATGCTATGTGGAGGAAGAGAGAGGAGCGACCTGCATGGAAAAGTAAACTTGTTCTTTGCTGCTACGTGGACATGTTTTGTTGGACCTGCGAGAAGGACAAAGGCAGCACGTGGAAAGGAGAATTGGCTGCGTGAATCCTGTAAGTCACCTGTGTAAAAAACTAAAGCAAATCTTCTTTTGTTTGTTTCCTGCGTGATCTTCAAAAGAGAGAGAAACGACGTGGTCGAAACACATATTTGCTAAATAATTAAAAAAAAGTGCCCGTCCTGCTTCATTTAGCCGTGAAGAAGAAGAATATCCTATAAAGCCACGCTGAATGTCAAGCGCGAATGACATGATTGGGACTGCTGAATGCCGCAACATTGACTCGCAAGCCGCAGAAAACTGACTTGCAAGCCGCAGAAGATCATTGAGCTGCGCAACACCGCCAACCTTGTCTTTGACAAAATGGTTCGAAAAGGACTCTTGAAGTATTTTCTTTTCGATGTCAGCTGCCAAGCGAAAAGAGTTCGAGAAGAGCTCGAAGTTGGTTACGTTGTAGACTGTGAAGACGAAGAAGAATGCCCTCGAAGTGTCGCCATCTCTCAGCACAAGAATATCGAGTGCATCTCAGAAGATGACTCTCTCATCAGTGAGTCAAGACTTGTAATAATTCTTTGAAATTAATAAAAGTTTTATTTATTTATTTTATTACAATGTTTGCTCCAAAGTTGCTTCTATCGGATGCACAATTACTCAAAGGGCCAAATTATATAGCTTGGAAAACAAAAATGCGTACCATCCTTCAGTTTGAAGGATTATGGGGCATCGTCACGGGAGTCGATGTGATTCCCATGGCCCCCGATGAAATCATAAATATGAGATGGCTAGTGCTAAAACATTGATGTTGATCATGCTGAGTATCACCGATGATGTGTAACCACATGTTCGGGATGCAGAGAAACCGCAGGAAGCATGGGATAAACTAGCAACCATCTTTGAGGCGAAGAATCAAACTAAGATACTCCATCTTCAATCAAACTGCACACCCTATCTATGGGGTCAGATGAGAAAGTTGAGGAGTTCTTATGTCGGTGGTTGAGTTGCGAACAAAGTTACTAGTGCTCGGTGAAAAGGTAGAAGACAAGATTCTAGTTCTAATCACCTTGAGGGAACTCCCTTCTCAGTTCTAAGTGTTCGTTATGACATTGAATGTATCCAAATGGAAAGTGACATTCGAAGAACTCGTGAACTTGTTGCAGTAGGAGGAGGCCATCAATTTAGTCCAAGATGAGGCCTAGAACAAAACCCTTTTATTAAATCCCCATCATGGCGGAAGAATCGAAAGGTCCCTCGGTGAAGCAATCACAAGAACATTAGAATTAGCACCAACAAGCTCAAAATTCCAAGAGGTGGTGTCAAATATGTAAAACCAACACTCACCACACTAATCATTGTTGGTGCAACAACCTAAAACAAGGGTATTTGAGTCAATCAATCCCATCCGGTGCGAATGATTTTTAAAATTAAAATGACTTCTCCACCAAGAAAGCATAAGGGACATCTCGCAAAGATCGAGGATCATTTTTGAAAGTTCCCTTAACATCCCTAAATGGTGTCGGTGTGAGAAGATCGTGTCAAGATCTTTCCATTGACTATGAGAACGCGAAAAATGGACATCGGGAGCTCTAGATATGTCCGGTCAAAGTTCGGTCAACAAGAAAGTCAACTTTGGTCAACTGGTCAATATTGGACCAATTGCATTGTGACACGTGGAGAAAAGCCAAAGGGAATCATATGTTGGTTTTCGATCTCTAGTCTTCGACGGTCATAAAAGATTGCTTGCTGGAACAAGAGGCTCAACTTTTGTTACGAGGGGAGCGCGGCCGTCATGTGGACTATGATATTATCACCGATGTGGTGGGTCCACAAGCCACCATGTGGCTTGCCACCACAAATTGAATACGATTGATTTTCCTATCAAGGGTCGACATCAAGCTAATTAGCTGAGTCATACATGGACCGAGTTACATTTTACTTTGTAATTCTTTTCCATACTTATTTCCAAATGCCACACACACACAGATATATATATATATATATATATATATATAGACACACACACACACACACACACACATCGTATTTGGTGGTTAAGTGGGTTTAGAGGATTATGTGGTTATACTAATGTTTTTGCATATATATATATATATATATATATATATATATATATATATATATATGTAAACATTAGTATAACCACATAATCCTCTAAACCCACTTAACCACCAAATGCTATGCTTAGACCACGTGATGGAGCGGTGGGGGCATGCAAATGCCATACGTGGAAGCTTCCACGTGGAGAAGGAGGTGAAGTGGTGGTGGGGGCAGCTAGGCCCATGCATGGATATCCATATGAGAGATAAGGGGGTCTAAGGTTTAAAAAAACCTTATCTAAAGCCAACACCACCTAATGTGGGATATACCCACTTTAGCATGCAAAACCGCCCCCTTCACCCTTAGCCGCCAACATGGGTATTTAGCCCATTAAAATATGCAAAATCTGCCAATTTGGGATTATATCCCATTAAAACATGCAATCCGAATTAATCCCATGTATTTTGCTATGGGTATAGGTTAATATTAGCCTAAGGATAATATGTAAATGCATTTTTAAGGACCTTATTTTTTGTATAAATAGGGAACCCATATTATTGTAATACACACAACTTGGAAACTCGTAGCAAGAGCTTGAGGAATATTTCTCGAGTGAGAAGAGGAGCGTTTATTTAATAAGACCTATTTTATTAGGCTTATTATAAAGTTGTGAAGACCTATTTATTCAAATAGGCATTATTGTGGCTAGGAGTTTTTAATACTACCTAGTCGGCCCATAGCGCCACACTAAATTATTGTGAATATTGGAATATCGACCGGAGTGCCATAGGGTGTTACGAAGCATATGGAAGGCCGATTGAGAACCGAAGGATTACGAGCAAGGAGATGGTGCCATCAAGCTTCTTGAATACACCGAAGATGGAAGTCAAGTGCTATCTTTCACCCTTGTCTTCCGAAGGTCTGGTTATTCTTCTAAGCAAGTTCTTAATAGTTTCCATTAGGTTTTCTTGTGAAAGTACTATTGTAACTTACAAGTTTTGACTAGTGGAACGGTTCGATAAGAACCCGAAGACGTAGGCAATTGCTGAACTCCATAATCAATCATTGTGTAATTTTCTTTATTGTCTTGCATTAATTTTTAAATTGATTACTTAAAAGGAGCAAATTGTCGGCAAATATTTAAAGCCTATAAGGGTCCGAGATCAAGTAGATAAAAACTTGATTATTTTCGGATCATGCAGCCCAACAAGATGATGATTCTGATGAGGAAACACTAGAAGGAGCCAATTATTGTAAGAACCTTGTTCTAGTCTCTCAAACTTCATAACACATGAAGAAAGTCTGGTTGATAGACTCTAGAGCAAGTAAGCATATGTCAGGTGACAAGAAGTTGTTTGATTCACTGAATGAACAACCCACTTTGGAGATCGGGTTTAGATAGAAATGACAAAGAGTACATTACGAAGGAATATGTGAAGTTACCATTTGATGCGGGAGCATCTTAGGATAGGACAATATTTCAAATTAAATTAAGGGTGTTTGATTTTTGCTTCATGTTGTTGTTGCTCAATTTGAGCCAATAAAGCCTAAAAATGAGAAAAGGAAAATAAAGTAAATATTGTAATAGACTTGAGGATCTTATCCCTCAAGGAGAAGATCCCCAAGTCCCCTCCTTGATTGGAGTAAGTCAAATTAGAGTGGATTCTTCCAAAATAAGCTTTTTCCAAGATTGGAAGAAGTTGGAGTTGTTGTAGGAGTTAGTTTAGGAAGCCTAAATTGGCTCTTTTGAATGGGAGGAACCTATTCTTCAAAAAAAAGGTGTGAAGGAATGAAGGAGAAAGTCAATATTTTTGGGGTGAAACTTTTCTAAGCTTCTTGACACGTGAGAAATGTTTTTGTGATTTTGCTTGTTTTCCATGCATTTTCCTACACAGGCCGAGAGCAAAAAGAAGGACAGTCATGACAACAGCTTATAAAGTGGACTATTATGATTTGATGAGGTAGGGGAGGTGAAACCCTACTCATGCATATTTTTTTGGGTCTTGAAACCCTCCGTCAATGCTGACCACTGAGATGCAATTTTCCCCTCGCTTTCTATTAACTAGGGCTAGTGATAACTTGGAATCTAGCCATGGTAAAATTATAAAATTTGGTATGCATGCTTCTCATGCCTAGAAAGAACTCCACACAAAATTTCAGCCCCCCATCACACATGCAAACCACTTATCCAACGCTGCTCTATTTTCCCTTAAGAGAGTGTGACAGTTTTGAGTTTTTGTTGATCTGAGTGGTTCCAAGGTAGGGTAGGTGAAGTAACACCTTGGAAGTGTTTTTGGAGTCCACATGAACCTCCTCCATAAGTTTGAAGACTCAATTCATCCATTTAGGCCCTGTTGTCCCATGACAGTCCTCTAAAGAGACTTAATTTCCTCCTTTTTCCAAGCAAATCCGGAACAGTCCGTAACAACCCACTTACCCCAAGTTCCATACAGTAAAAGAGGATTAAAATGGGCTTTCAAATCAATCATAACAGTCGGAGATCGTGGAATGGGAAGAATTTGGACTTGATAGTCTCGAGAGAAGAGCTCTAAGCCTAGAAGCGAGGCTTCGAGGAACAACTTGGAAGATGAGATCATTCTTCCTTCTTAGAAGGTTTTACATGACATTCCCTACCCCGGTTTGAGTGTCTTGAGGTGTGTAATATGTTAGGGTGTGTGTAGGAGTAGATTTTCTTTGGTGAGTGTTTGGATAGATGCATTCAAGAGTACCCTAGAGGGATTGAATAAGACGAGTTTGGTGTGTATGCATTCAATTGTTGTTGGTTGAGTAAGTAGATCCTGAGGTGTGGATTGGACCACACCATTTGTGGTATCAGAGTGAAAAGAATCAAGAAGCACAAAGGAAGTCCAAAGAGACAAGACAACATGCCACCAAGAAGAGCAGTCCAAGTAGCTCAAGCAGCTCAGCTTGCCTTAGCTGAGGAGATTAGGAACACGAGCTAGGTTAAGAGACCTAGAGATGGCATAGAGAAGAGGAGTGGAGATGGCAGAAGTTAGTGATGGTGAACAAGAGCCACTAGAGGAGGAGCTAACTGCAGAGATAGAGGCAGAGACCTCTGAAGAGAGATTGCTACGAGCCATCATGAAGGTGAACACCAGGCCAAAGATGGATGTTCCCATGTATGCAGGTAACCTGAATGTAGAGGAGCTAGTTGATTGGATCAAAACATTAGACAAGTACTTTGATTATGAAGGAATTACATAAGATGAGAGGAAGGTAAAATATGCCATGACAAGATTGCACAAGCATGCAGCCCTATGGTGGGATGGAGTACAAGAAGAGAGGAAGAGAAAAGGCAAACCAAAGATCAGGAGCTGGGATAGAATGGTAGCCAAACTGAAAGGTAAATTCATTCCTAGAGACTATGAAGTTAATCTTTTCAAGCAATTACAGAATTTGAGACAAAAGGAAATGTCAGTTAAAGAGTATACTGAAGAGTTTTATAGGCTTACTATAAGATCAGGACATGTTGAAGGAGATCTAGAGAAGGTAGCCAGATATGTGAATGGATTGAGATTTGGCATCCAAGATGAGATAAGTCTTCTTGTTCCCAGGACAATTGAAGAGGCTTATCAAATTGCTTTGAAAGCAGAAGAGAAGATAGCAAGGAAACACAATTCTGTCTTTAGAGGTAGAGGCAGATCCTTTAGAGGAAGAGGCACTCCAAATGATAGGAGGTAGCTGCAGACATTTGCTGATGAAGGGAGCAGCTATAACAGTTCATCAAGTGGAAGAGGTAGTTACCCATCTAGAGGAAGGAGACCCTATCAAGGATACCAAAGAGGTAGGGGCAGATTTTTGGGTAAGTGTTTCAAATGCAATAAGTATCTGGACATAGGTCTTATGAGTGTACTGATAATCCTTCAAACAGCCATGGAAAGGGTGTGTATGTAGCTCAGAGTGAAGAACAAGATGAGGAGCTAGAAGTAGCAACTAGACAGGAAGACATTCCAGAGGATGGTGAATCCTTGTTGATGAAGAGGATTTTGTTGAAGCCAAAAAAAGAGGTGATGGAACCTCAACAGAGGAAGAGCTTATTCAGAACTAGATGCAAGAGCAAAGGTAAATGTTGCAAGGTTGTGATAGATAGTGGAAGTACAGACAATTTGGTGTCTGTTGAGATGGTTGAGAAACTAGGCTTGAAGAGAGAACCACATCCAACTCCCTACAAGGTATCTTGGCTGCAAAAAGGACATCAGTTGTTGGTTAATGAACAATGCAAGGTGGATTTTCAGATTGGTGCTTACAAAGATCAGGTAATGTGTGATATCATGCCCATGGACGTTTGTCATATTTTGCTTGGAAGGCCTTGGCAGTTTGACAACAAGGCAATACATGATGGAAGGAAGAACACTTATACCTTCAAGAAGAATGGAGTGGAACACATACTCATACCATTGAAAAGAAGACCATGATGAAGCTGAATCAAGTTCCAAGGTAATGATGATAAGCGGTAAGGAATTCTTACAAACTATGAAGAAAGAAGAGGTAAATTTTGCTGTGATTGGTAAACTAAAAAGTGTAGTGACTAGTACTCAGTTCACTGATTTTCCTCTTGAGATACAAGATATGTTGAATGAGTATGTTGATATTGTTGTGGATGAGTTGCGAATGATTTACCACCAGTGAGAAGGATCAGCCATCATATTGATTTGATTCCAGGAGCAAACTTGCCAAACAAGGCAGCCTACAGGATGACACCCAAAGAGAATGAAGAGATCAAGCAACAAGTCCAAGAGTTGTTGGACAAAGGGCTGGTAAGAGAGAGTTTAAGCCCTTGTGCAGTCCCTACAGTGTTGAGTCCAAAGAAGGATGGTACTTGGAGGATGTGTACAGACTCCAGAGCTATAAACAAGATAACAATCAGGTATAGATTTCCATTACCTAGAATAGATGATTTACTTGATTGTTTGAGTGGAGCAGCATATTTCTCTAAGATAGATTTGAAAAGTGGATACCATCAAATTAGGATCAGAGAAGGGGATGAATGGAAGACTACTTTTAAGACTAATGATGGTTTGTATGAATGGTTAGTCATGCCTTTTGGATTAACCAATGCTCCTAGCACTTTCATGAGGTTAATGAATGAAGTGCTCAAGAACTTCACAGGTAAATTTGTGATTGTTTATTTGGATGACATTTTGATATTCAGTCAAAGTAAGGAAGAGCATTTGCAGCACTTAAGAATGGTGTTAGAAAAATTGCATCAGGAGAAGTTACTAATAAATGTGAAAAAGTGCAGTTTCCTTCAAGCGGAGTTGGTATATCTTGGTTTTGTCCTTTCCAAAGAGGGATTGAAGATGGACAAAGAGAAAATCAGAGCCATACTTGAATGGCCAACACCAAGGAGTGTACATGAGGTAAGAAGTTTCCATGGATTAGCTAGTTTTTATAGAAAATTCATAAGAAACTTCAGTGGAATTGTAGCTCCCATGATTGAGACTATAAAGGGAGATAAGAAAGATTTTAAATGGACTGAGGCAGCTGATAGAGGTTTCAGATTTCTGAAGAAAAAGGTAACTGAAGAGCCCATCCTAACCCTTCCTGATTTTGGCAAACTCTTTCAAGTTGAGTGTGATGCTAGTGGGTTAGCAATAGGGGCAGTTTTGAGTCAAGAGGGAAAACCGGTTGCTTTCTTTAGTGAGAAATTGAGTGATGCAAAAAGGAAATATTCCTCATATGATCAGGAGTTTTATGCATTGGTACAGGCATTAAAGAAATGGAGGCATTATCTTTTGCCTAAAGAATTTGTCTTGTTCACTGATAATTTTGCACTGCAGTTTGTGAATAATCAGCATAAGCTAAATCAGAGGCATGTGAAATGGGTAGAGTATTTGCAAAGTTTTACTTTCACCATTAAACATAAGAAAGGACAGTCTAATAAGGTTGTTGATGCCTTGAGTAGAAGAGTTCTCATTTTGCAGGAGTCACAGGTGAACATCATGGGTTTTGAGAACCTAGGAGAACAATATGAAGAAGATGATGATTTCAAAGAAGCTTATCAAGCTTGCAAACAACCAACCATTGTGGATAGGAGTCCTTGGCTGGACTACATGCTGCAAGGAGGTCTGCTGTTCAAGGGCAGCCAGCTATGCATACCCAGAAGTTCAATGAGAGAGAACTTGATCAGAGAGAAGCACAGTGGAAGCTTGTCTGGACACTTTGGGCAAAACAAAACACTAGCCCAGCTAAGTACACATTACTATTGGCCAAGAATGAGCCAAGATGTTAAGAAGTTTGTGGAGAAGTGTAAGGTATGCCAGTATAGCAAAGGAACCAGTCAGAATGCAGGTTTGTATCAGCCACTACCTATTCCGAGTAGACCTTGGGATTGTATTAGCATGGATTTTATACTTGGCCTACCTAGGACTCAAAAGGGCCATGATTCAATATTTGTGGTGGTAGATAGATTCACAAAGATGGCTCATTTCATTCCGTGTACAAAAACCAGTGATGCTACAAACATAGCTAACTTGTTTTTTTCGGAAATTGTGAGATTGCATGGATTGCCAAGAAGCATTGTTTCTGACAGGGATACTAAATTTGTTGGACATTTTTGGAGGACTCTTTGGAAGAAGTTGGGAACACATTTGAGCTTCAGCTCAGCCTACCATCCACAAACCGATGGTCAGACTGAGGTAGTCAACAGGAGCCTTGGAAACATCTTGAGGAGTCTAGTGAGTATGCAACCCAAACAGTGGGATCTAGCACTTGCACAAGCTGAGTTTGCATATAATGATTCTCCTAATAGAAGTACAGGTATGAGTCCATTTCAGATCATGTATGGACAACATCCAAGAGGAGTGTATGAGTTGAGAGACTTGAGCAATGTGGAGACTAGAAGTGCAGATGCAGAAGAGTTTGCAAGAGCCATGCAAGAGCTTCATGAGCAAGTGAAGATGAAACTTGAAGAGAGTGTAGTCAAATACAAACAGAGGGCAGATCAAAAAAGGAGAGAGGTAAGTTTTGAAGTTGGTGATGATGTCTTAGCACACTTGAGAAAGGAAAGATTTCCTAAGAGAGAGTACAACAAGCTGAAAGTCAAGAAGATTGGTCCATGTAAGATCTTGAGGAAGTTTTCTAATAATGCATATGAGTTAGAACTTCCAAAAGGGATTGGAATATCTCCCATATTCAATATTGCAGATCTGTATGAGTACAAGGGAGAAGACCAAACTGAAGATGAACTTGAAACGGGACAGCAAGAAGTTCCTTGGAAAGAACAAATGCCAAAAGCAAAGCCAAAGGAGATAGAGATAGTCTTGGACAAGAAGGTGACTAAGAAGACCAGAGATAAGGAGTACTATCAGTACCTGATCAAGTGGAAGGACTTACCAGCTGAAGATGCAACATGGATGACTGAGAATGACCTTCTCAAAATTGGAGCCAAACTAGAAGAACTAGTGAAGACAAACAAACTATGAGGAAGACTTTTCTCTCATGGGTAGTATGATGCAGGAGCATCTTAGGATAGGACAATATTTCAAATTAAATTAAGGGTGTTTGATTTTTGCTTCATGTTGTTGTTGTTTTTGTATGTTGCTCAATTTGAGCCAATAAAGCCTAAAAATGAGAAAAGGCAAATAAAGTAAATATTGTAATAGACTTGAAGATCTTATCCCTCAAGGAGAAGATCCCCAAGTCCCCTCCTTGATTGGAGTAAGTCAAATTAGAGTGGATTCTTCCAAAATAAGCTTTTTCCAAGATTGGAAGAAGTTGGAGTTGTTGTAGGAGTTAGTTTAGGAAGCCTAAATTGGCTCTTTTGTATGGGAGGAACCTATTGTTCGAAAAAGGTGTGAAGGAATGAAGGAGAAAGTCAATATTTTTGGGGGTGAAACTGTTCTAAGCTTCTTGACACGTGAGAACAGGTTTTTGACAGTTTTTGCTTGTTTTTCCATGCATTTTCCTACACAGGCCGAGAGCAAAAAGAAGGACAGTCATGACAGCAGCTTATAAAGTGGACTGTTATGATTTGATGAGGTAGGGGAGGTGAAAACCTACTCATGCATATTTTTTTTGGGTCTTGAAACCCTCCGTACAGCCCTGTAGATGCAATTTTCCCCTCACTAGCCTATTAACTAGGGCTAGTGATAACTTGGAATCTAGCCATGGTAAAATTCTAAAATTTGGTATGCATGCTTCTCATGCCTAGACAGAACTCCACACAAAATTTCAGCCCCCCATCACACGTGCAAACCACTTTTCCAACGCTGCTCTATTTTCCCTTAAGAGAGTGTGATAGTTTTGAGTTTTTTTGTTGATCTGAGTGTTTCCAAGGTAGGGTAGGTGAAGTAACACCTTGGAAGTGTTGTTGGAGTCCACATGAACCTCCTCCATAAGTTTTAAGACCCAATTCATCCATTTAGGCCCTGCTGTCCCATGACAGTCCTCTAAAGAGACTTAATTTCCTCCTTTTTCCAAGCAAATGCAGAATGTCATAACAACCCACTTACCCCAAGTTCCATACAGTAAAAGAGGATTAAAATGGGCTTTCAAATCAATCATAACAGTCAGGAGATCGTGGAATGGGAAGAATTTGGACCTGATAGTCTCAGAGAGAAGGGCTACAAGCCTAGAAGCAGGCTTCTGAGGAACAACTTGGAAGATGAGATCATTCTTCCTTCTTGGAAGGTGTACCTGACATTCCCTACCCTGGTTTGAGTGTGCTGAGGTGTGTAATATGTTAGGGTGTGTGTAGGAGTAGAATTTTTCTTTGGTGAGTGTTTGGATAGATGCATTCCAAGAGTACCCTAGAGGGATTGAATAAGACAGAGTTTGGTGTGTATGCATTCAATTGTTGTTGGTTGAGTAAGTAGATCCTGAGGTGTGGATTGGACCACACCACCATTCCTATGGGACCACTAAAATGCATGCTTACAAAGGTACTATATATTCCTAGATTAACTAGAAACCTCTTGTCAATCACTCAACTCCTGAATCATCATCTAAAGGTAGAATTTCTTGTTCAAAATGGCATCAAATCATGCTTGATCTCAAGACAAGGTACAATTATTACTAGAGATTTTCTAAAAGATAATTTTTTTCTTTAGATATTGTTTCATCTTCTACAGTAGCTTTATATACCTCAAAAGTAGAATATACTGCCCTATGCATTACCGATGTGGTCACTTGTTTGTTGGATCTTTGTACCGAGTTTGAGTTCACAAGAAATGGTATATTGACTTTTCCCAATTGTCCATTACTTACCTATTTTCCCTGGTTGTATTGCAAGCAAACAACACTTTGGGATCCATTTAAGGTGAGAACCTTCCGTGCCAAGAAATGTCTAGTGGTAGTTCATACTTTTGATCAATGGATGACTACCCGCTTCATTCTCGAATACAATTACTTCCAATTGTTCATGGATGACCACTCTCGAAAGATGTGGGTGTTTTTGAAGAAAAAGAGGGAGAATCTTCACCATTTTATGAATTTCTATCGGTGTGTTGTGAAAGAAACAAGACAACCACTTCTTCTACTCTTCTCGAGATCGAGGGGGAATTCACATCAAATAAGTTCTTGGCCTTCTTAAACCAATAAGGAATTAAGAAGAACTTGACTGCTCCTTACAAACCCCAAGAAAATGGCATTGTGGAGCTACACAGACACACAGTGATGGAGATGGTTCATGCATGCTATGCTATCAACAACAAAATTGGAGGAACAATATTGGGCTGAAGCAGTATAGAAAACAATATATCTTCTTAATAGGGAACTGACAAAGATTCTACAAAATAAAATGCCAGAAGAGGTATGAATTGATAGAAAGCCATGAATTTATCATTTATGAGTATTTGGTTTCACAACATACATGCATGTCCTAGCTTAGAAGAGGAAAAAGTCGAGCCAAAAACACTCCCCTACATCCCCTCTTTGGGCTATAACACTACCTCAAAGGCATATCGTCTCATGGATCCTGAGACAAAGAAAATATACAAGATTCAAGATGTGGTTTGTGACGAGTCATCCTTTGACTCAACAGTTACAACAAAAGAACCATTACTAACCACCTCTCACCGACTAGTCTCCAAATCGGTGATCAGCCTGAGAGAGGAGAATATTAAGGGAAACAATGTGCTACAAGGGGAGCTATATGTTGACCTTGGAGAACTGGAGAATGTTACTCCACATCCATCCTCACGTTAATAAAACAACTCTTCACAAAAGAAGTCAAGTTCTCATCCGAAGTGGGTACAAAGCACCATCAAAGAATCTCATTTGCAACAACTCCCAGATACTTCATCCGGAGTCAAAACGAGGAGTTAGACAAGAAATGAGGTAAATTTTGCACTCATGAGTACACTGATTAATAGCTCTGAGCCTGATAATGTTCATGAAGCACTCACCAACCTCGGTGGAAAGAATCCATGAATGTAAAAATGACTCACTCATACAAAGGAGGACATGGGAACTTGTCTATTTTCCTACAGGAAAGAAACCCATTGGCTACAAATGGGTTTTAAAGACAAAATATAAAGGCGAAGGATCTCGAATAACATAAAAGCCACGTCTTGTAGAAAAATGATATACGTAGAAAGAGGGCATCAACTATGAAGAAACCTTTGCACCCACTATGAAGATCAAGACCATCAGAGTTGTTTGCGCACTAGCAACATAGAAAGGATGGAAATTTCAGTAGATGGACATCAAGAGTTCTTTCCTAAATGGTGATCTAAAAGGAGAAGTGTAGATGACCCAACCTGAAGGATTTGTTTATGAAGAACATCCTAAGAAGGTATGGCATCTCATCAAATCATTGTATGGACTGAAGCAAGCTCCAAGAGCATGGTATATCAAGATAGATGATCACCTTTTGATGCATGGGTTCATTCGAGCCCCTCGATTCAAATTTCTATATAAAGAAGGTAAGCAAATAAATTGTCATTATTTTTGTGTATGTGGATGATCTTTTGATCACTGGAAGTTTAGAATATTAGTTTGATATTTTGAAGAACGATCTCAAAATAACCTTGACATTATAAATTTGGGGCTACTTCATTACTTGTCTTAGCTTGGAAATATGGCGTAAGAAGCATCAGATTTTTGTCTCCTAGATAAAACTATGCCAAGAAACTCCTCAAAAAAGTATAGAATGTCCGAATGTAAAGCTATATCCACTCCCATGGAAAAAGGTTTCCAAGTTTCATGATTCCAAGAGTCACCTCATGTAGATGCTACTCTCTACAGTAATTTTTGTAAAACTCATCTACTTGACTTATACTAGACCAGGACTTATGATATGCTTTCAACTATCTTTCCAGGTTCATGCAAGAGCTGAAGAAATGTCATTGGACTGCAACAAAACATGTTTTGAGATATGCTCGAGGTATAATTGATTATGGTCTATAATATACGAAGAATGATCAATTCTTCTTACAAGGATATGTCGACTTGGACCATGTCGGATCTATTGATGACAGGAAGTCAAAAATTGGATACATTTTTCATCTTGGATCTGGACCTATCTCATGGATAACAAATAAAAATTATGTTGTTTCTATTTCATCCACAGAGGTAGAATATCACCCTGTCTGAGAAGGATCTATGTGCGAAGTGATATGGTTGTGTCGCATTTTAGATGACATGGGGATTCCTAAAAAACATTCACCTATTCTCTTATGTGACAATCGAGTGTTTTGAAGCTCATGGAGAATCTGGTTTTCATGAATGAATAAAGCATATTGAGATTGGTTGTCATTTCATTCGAGAGCATGTCTTGAACCATCACATTCAACTCTAGTACTATCCTTCTCTCACCAAATCTCTTGGAAAAGTGAAATTTGAACTTTTCAGGGGTTACATTTGCAAGAATAATGTAATAAGGGGGATTGTTGGCATAGATTACATAGCTAATAATTATATATTATTAGGAGAGTTTTTTTAGTGTATCCCATTATTCTCTCTCTCCGTTTGTAACCTCTCCTTTCATTTTGGGGAGTATTGTTATTTCTCTTCACTATAAATTTGTATGTGCTTCCTATAATAAAAGATGAGAGATATTTGATCTCTATTCTTCCTCCACTAATTGCTCCCAAGAGTGATAAAAGGTTTTGTTTGCAGATAACTATGAACCAATTATCATTAACATGATAAACTCAACTATGGTGGAAAATAAACATAAGCATTTTACTTGAATGACGTTATTCTAAGAGTTATTCAAATTTTAGGGCATTAGTACGATTTTTTTAGTATGTCTTGCAAACTTTGATTTCCATGACAAAAGATTGAATTAGATGACACAATTTTTTTGCATTTTGTTAAACACATTGCATCCTTCCTCTATACTCCAACATTTACAATACTTATTGTAGAACACACACTTATATGGATAGGGGTTGAATAAGTGATTATGATCAAATGTAAAATAATAGCCTAATGTAATACAAGTTTGTAGTAAATAAATGGATAATGCAATGCTGAAATAATAACCAAGAAAGTAAGAAACAAAAATATGAAAGCCTAATGTGTAATGAGGGATAGAAGAGCCTTAGATGATTCATGAGGTTGCTATATTTGTGTCGTAGTGGAGACCAACTGAGCAGAGATATTGAAGACCATCATACAAAAGCCTGAAAAATACGAGATCCAATGGATTTGACTAGACTAGGGTGCATGGAGAATGATAGGGGAACCTATGGGCATCCTAGTCTATATTCTAGGTGCCCTAGTATGTGTGTAGATGATCAAAAACTTCCTCTCGAGGTATCGCAAGTGGTTTGCACTTGTTCACCTTTTTTCATGTGTATGTCCCTGAATTATACCGAATGTCTCTGTAAATATGAAATTAATGAATCACTTGCAAACTCCCAAAGAAATCATTAAGCCCTAAAAATAAATATTCAAATGAAGGGGTAAAAATTTCCTCATCTCCCAAAATAATGGACTTATCATTGAGCGTTGCACTACATCTCAGACCCAATGTAGTTTTGGGTGTGTGTGGAATTGTGCCCTAGGTTTCTCTTATGCCAGTCACACTTTGTGAGTAGTGAGAAAGTAAATAGATGTAGAATGTAAATAATGTGTGCATGGAAACAATAAAATCCCCTCCTATGAAGTGTGATGTAGATGAACCAACCTTTTTACCTTGTGATGGAGCTAGATGGATGCAAATGGAGCTATAGATGTCTTTTATGGATGCAACCTTAGGTGGAGATAGTAGATGCTTAGTGCTTGGTCCCTTATTATGATCACATAACTTTATATTTATATGATTTCCTTTTGTGAATTTTGTAATTAACCCCGAAAAGGATGAATACCAAAAATATAAGATGCTTAAATGGATATAAAAGACCCAAAAAGTGTGACCAAAGTACAAAGAGGATAAGCACGCACATTCTATTTTTACCCCGTATAAAATAGACAACTTTGGAGGATGGGTTTGAACACTGGAAAAGGATTCATGGAGTAACCTAGAATGATACATGAGCATTCAAGTTCTAGGAATACTAAGGAGTTTATTTTGCAAGATTCAGGGGTTGTTTCAGCGGTTTTTGAGGAAATTCATCATAAATAAGATTTTGACCCTAAAGGAGCATACGGTGTGAAGAGGACCCGAGCTTCAACGAAATATTCTTAGAGATTTGTAGGAATTATAATTCCAAAGGAGTACTTTTGGAATTAATTTTCTATGACCTACATGGTGAAAAATATGGGACATCTTGAAACATCATACACTTCTTGAGGCAACTCATTCTTTAGTTGTAAAACCGCCATCCCGAAAAAGAAGGGGAAATTTGGAGGTTTTAAAGTAAATATATGATATTGAGACTACAACCATTATATTTAGTGGGTTTTTTCATGCAAAATAATATAAACATTCACCCCAAAACTCATTTGTGAGCTCGAGATATCTCGTTCGAAGTTGGTCGCGAGGGGGTTGGATGACTGGTTTATACTGACACAAGGGTTAGATGAGTGTTTGATGGCCATCCAACCTAGGTTAGATGTTGTATGGTGACCCGGGTTGGATGGGTTGCCGGGTTGGATGACCCACGAGGATTTTACAATTAGAAGAGATAGATGGCTGTCCAACCTTTGTTAGGCGGGTCGCATGCAGAGACAAAAAGTTAGATGGCTCACCGGGCAAGCGAGTTTCGAGAGGATGGTCAGGGTGGAATGATGTATGGAACATAGCTGGACAATTTTCCAACCATCATTAGTCTTTAATTTCATTGCAACAAGATTGATGTGCACTTGTTGTAAGTTCCAGCTTTGAAGGAGCTTTAAAATCACACATCTGGCGACTCCAAAAGAGGCATAATCCACTGGTTTCTGCAGTCCAAGCCTGACAAATTTATGAGAAGAATACAGACCAGGTCAAGAACTAGGGAGGAAGGATTGTTTGTTTATCTACATCTATCTCCAGGCAGAGAAAGAAGGGGAAGAAGAGCTCAAAGATCTCCATCTCCACCTAATCGGACTTTGTCTACACCTCCACCTGGTAGACCTTTTCTCGCATCAACAAGGGTTCTCAGGCCAATCAGAATGGTGCAACCACTAAATCCCTTTGTCAATTTCACTGGCAGCAGCCCACTTGCCCTCAATGCACAGAATCCAGTTCCAATTGTAGCATTGAAGAACGTTCCATTTTTCACTTTGGAGAAAATCATACCACTCCTGGTGATCATGTCAAAGACATTGCTAACGCTCTGCGAATCCATGAGATAAATGAAATGAACGTGGCTGTCAGCAAACTCGGCATCATCGTTCAAAGGGAAGGCATTGCAATGGTTCAGGAGCCTTACAGCTGGTTCTATCACAAATTGGAATCAGTTGTGCATAGTTCTCCATGAGCAGTTTGGAGAGAAGGGAGACAACTTGTCTCTTCTAGAACAATTGACAACTATCAAGAGAGCCCCCAACGGCGGTGGTGACTTCAACTTCAGATTTCAAAAGTCTTGGGATAGGATTCCAGTGGCAGTCAGGCCAACAGCAGAAGGTGCTTTTCTATACTATCTTAAAGCTTTGAATTCTGATATTTCTATGTTAATTCAATCTATGGGAGGCACAACCTTGCCTGCTTCTTATAGCATTGCCATTAGGGCTGAAAATTGTCTTATTCAAGCTGGTAAGCTAGCTCCCAGGCCCCCAATGCCATTATACCCAAGTTTGGAGAGCCCAAGTACTAGTCAAGCACCTGTCTTAGCTCCTATTCCCACTCCTAGAAATCAAAGTTCAAATGAAGCTTCCACTTCATCTCCAAATGCCCCAAATGAGCTTCAAGAAGTTATGAAACAATTGCAAAATTTAGGTAATGAGCTGGTCACACTCAAGAGACAGCAAGCTCAAAGTTTTAGACCTTCCTATCAGCCTCAAGCTCAACCAAATAGGCAACCATATCAACCTCAAAGACCACCCAATCCAGCTGCAAATCAGAATCAAGCAAGGCCTCCTGCCAACAGACCATTTCAGCCCTACAACCCCAATGTTGCATCTGCATCCAGAGCTTTGGTGCCAGTCCAAAATAACATGGCCCAAGAGTATGATTGGTGTTTCCCGTGCAGTCAGCCACATAACCAATCAATGTGCTTTAACGGTGCATTAAATCAGGCTCTAATGGTGCAAACCATTGGTGGGCATGCAAGTCCACCACGAAGGAGATCAGCAGCAGGAAGCACCTCAGCAAGGAACATCTCCGAATGAAACTACTCTTGTCAATTGGCAGGCTGAAGATTTCTGTGGTATGAATCAAATACCCTCTCAAAGTGTTGCAGCCAACACAAGGTCAAAGAGGAGAAATTTGGGTGAAGGACAACCATTAGATCCGAGTAATCCACAACCTTCTACCACTCCACAAGCCGCTGGCAGACAAACTGTAGCTCCAAACATACAAGGAGCACCTAAAACGGCCCCTAGGCCAACTCAAATGCCAGTTGTTGCTGCCCATACACAAGGAATGAATGTACAGGCCAAGGTACAACAAAGAGATGCTTCATCCCCATTCAACATCATTGATCAGATGAAGAAGACAAATGTCAACATATCAATGTGGCAATCACTATCCATCCCAGGCCAAAGAGATTTGCTACAAGCTGCCATGAAGGACTGGTCAACTTCAAATCACCATGTCCAGATGCAAGAGGAGGTACTCACAAATGCTGCCCAGCCTGAAGGAAATCATGGAGGACAGCAAGGTAAAATGTTGAAGCCCCCTCCATTTTATGTTTCATTGATCATAGGAGATAAGCTGGTGCATAATTGCATGATTGACTCTGGGGCAAGTAGTTCAGTAATGCCAAAACAGATAGCTGACCAGTTAGGGCTTCAATATGAAGTCGTCTCCAAGGGTGTAGTGCAATTAGACGGGACAGCAGTGACAACGGTTGGAGTAATCAAAGGTTTGAGCCTCACACTGCACGCATGTCCCAATGTAGTAGTGTTGCAAGATGTGTCGGTCATAGACCTACCACCACTCTTTGCATTATGCTTATCAAGAGACTTCACTGCTAAAATTGGAGGCTATCTTTCGGCGGATTGGTCACACATGTTGTTCAGAACAAGATATGGAACCAAAGCCACAATCAGGTCTGAACCTATTGCAAACTTTCATATTGAGCCTTACACTCCAAGCCAAATCAATACCAATTGTTCAGCGTTCGATCAAGAAGATTGTCCAAGCAACGATGAAGTGACACCAAGGTTGGAAGCATCCCAGATTTGACTCTTGATGAATGGGCAAGCAAGGTGCATGCTTTTGATCCCTGTCAAGAAATAGAAGAATCTGAGCTGGGAGTCTATTGTTTACATGAAGAGAATCAACCTCTCCCGGCATCAACAAGCCAAATTATGAGGACATGAATGAAGTATGGCAATTGTTCTTTGATGGGTCAAGGAGCGACAAGGTGCGGGAGGAGGAGCTATGCTCATTTCACATGCAAGGTATAAGGTATTACTCGGCCTTCCGTTTCCAGTTTTCTGTTTAAACAACACAGTGAGTATGAAGCCTTAATTCATGGATACCTTTGGGCAAAGAAGAAAGGCATCGAGAATTTACAAGTGTTTGGTGATAGTGAGCTGATCATAAACCAAGTCAAAGGAAAAATGCTGCCAAAAATGATCATTGAAGAACTACAAAAATCGGGTATGGGATCTTATTGAAGATTTTGAAGCTTTTAGCATCATTTCCATCCCAAGAAAAAAATGAAGTCACTTGGCGATGATCGGCAGCAATTGGGGCTGCGTTTGATGTTGTAGAAAGTATCAAAAGTGAGAAAACTCAGCCTCATATCAAAGTGGTTGTGAGACCAGCTGTTCCGGATAACAACACAAGTTGGCAAGTCTTCGAGAATGATCAGCAAATTGTTAATTTCCTGCAAGAAGAAGCTGAGTTCTCCATGAGAAATCAAGACAAGCTGGAGCAGCAGTATGGTGACCAAGTGGTACAGCTGAGGACTAACAAATTACCAAAAGGCCTCATAACGCTAGAGTCAATCTTCAACCCGAATGATCAGTTCCGGAAGGAGAAAGCGAACATTCAAGTAAAGGGTGAAGATTCAGAACCTATCTTAGTAGATGAAGGCAAGACATTACAAATTGGCAAAGTAAGTACTCCACAAGAGAAATCTGATTTTGTTCAGCTTTGTCAAGAATTCCCAGATGTCTTTGCTTGGACTTACAAAGATTTAAGAGGTTTCAATCCAAATTTGGCACAACATACTATTGAGTTGGATTCGGAATCCAAGCCAGCCGAGCAAGCAAAGGCGATGAAATCCTCATATCGAGCCTCTCATGAGAAAAGAGTTAAGCAAGCTCATTGAGGCCAGTATCATCTTTCCCATCAAACACTCAAGTTGGGTTGCAAACTTGGTGCCGGTAAGAAAGAGAAACGGAGAAATAAGATTGTGTGTGGACTTCCATGCAATCTAAATAGGGCATCACTCAAAGATCATTATCCGCTTCCATCAATGGAACAAATATTGCGAGTTGTAGAAATGGTTGAAAGGTTTTCATTGCTAGATGGATATTCAGGCTATAATCAGATATTGGTGAAAGAAGAAGATCAATTCAAAACGGCTTTCACTACAAAATGGGGCACATATGCTTACAAGAAGATGCCATTTGGACTGTCAAATGCCGGAGCAACATTTCAGCGAGCTATGGATATGGCATTCAAAGGCTTGATCAACAAGATAGTGCTAGTATACCTGGACGATGTCACTGTCTTCTCAAAGAATGCAACAGACCATCTCTTTCACCTCAGGCAAGTGTTTCAGAGGTGTAGAAGGTTTGGAGTGTCATTGAATCCAAAGAAGTGTGTATTCTTGGCACACGAAGGCAAACTGTTGGGCCACATTGTCTCTAGGGAAGGGCTAACAATTGATCCTGAAAGGGTTGAAGCCATCCGAACGCTTCCATTGCCACACCACAAGAAATCTCTCCAAAGCTTCTTAGGAAGGATAAACTTTGTCCGCAGATTTGTGCCTAATTTTGCCACTCTTGTGAAGCCTCTAACAATGATGTTGAAAAAGATTCTGGCATTCAAATGGACAGCAGAAGGCAAAGAGAGTTTTGAAGACATCAAGCGTGCAATATCACAAGCTCCAACTCTTATCAACCCGAGACTTTTCAAAGGACTTCATGTTGTATGCATTTGGAGGATCGAGATACAATCTGATCTCGGCTATCTTGACACAATGAAAATAGAGAAGGTTGAGAACAGCCCATTGCATTCTTGACCAAACCTTGGAAGATTACGAAATAAAGTATTCTTTCATCGAAAAGCATGTCCTTGCTTTGTCATCGGGAGCTTGAAGAAGTTCGGACACTTGGTCTCAAACAATAAGATTCAACTCTTGGTGTCTCATGCTTTGGCGTCAGGACTTCCTCCTAAACAAGGATTTAAATGAGAAGAGAGCAGGTTGGATCACTCGGGTAATGGAATATGATATTGAAATCAAAGTGACCAAGCTGGTTCGTGGCAAAGGCTTGTGTGAGTAGCTCACTTCCAAACAACCGGGCAGCCAAAAGTGAAGAGGATGCTGTCCTACTACTACAGAATGATCAAGAACAACCAGCTGATGATGCACCCATCCCATGTTGGACTCAAGACTTGGTGCATTACCTCCAGACAGGCTTGTGCCCTCTAGAAGTGGGAAAAGCAAAGAGGAGATACTTCAGATTACAAGCCATTCCATATGTGCTTGTTGACGGAGTTTTGTTCAAGAGGGACATCAATGGAGTTCTATTAAGATGCATTGGAACAGGTCAAGTTGAGAAGATCCTACACGAGTTCCATGACGGGGAAGCAGGAGGCCACTTTGCTCCACGAGTGACAGCTCTCAAAATCATGAAAGCTGGTTACTATTGGCCTACTGTGTTCAATGATTGTTACTCATGGGTCAAGAAATGCAGGAAATGTGCATTCTTCACGGGGAAAGAAAGGTTAGCGCATGCGCTGCCCTTCGTCCAATTTCAGTGGATCAGCCATTCATGCAATGGGGATTGGACTTCATTGGGGTTATCAATCCCAATTCAAGTCAGGGCCACAAGTGGATACTAACAGCAACAGACTATTTCACCAAGTGGACTGAAGCAGTGGCACTCAAGGAGGCAAATGAATCTAATATCTTAGATTTCTATGAAGGGATAGTCACGAGGTTTGGTGCCCCTGCCACTATCATATCAGATAATGCATTGGCATTCCTTGGCACAAAGATCACTGAGTGGGCTGTAAAAAATTGTGTGTATCTCAGCACTTCATCAAACTATTACCCTCAAGGTAATGGCCAAGCCGAGTCTACAAACAAGAACCTACTAAGAATCATCAGGAGGACTCTGGATGAAAATCAAAGAACTTGGCATACAAAGCTCAAATCAGCCCTATGGGCTGATAGGATCACACCCAAGAGGTCTACAGGAAGCTCTCCATACAAGCTTGTGTAAAGGAAGCGCGTTCTACCCATATCACTTGAGTTGCCAAGCATTGGAACTCATGAAGCGATTGGAACTAGTGAGTTTGAACCTATGGAAATCAGGTATGCAGAGCTGATGGAATTAGAAGAGACAAGAGAGCACGCAATACAGACCATAGAAAAGGATAAAGCATTGGTCAAAAAGAGTTTTGACAAGAAAGCTAAGGCCAGGATATTGCAAACTGGAGATTTGGTACTGAAGTGGGATGCTGATCGTGCAAAACCAGGAAACACTCCAAGTTTGATGCCATCACGGAGTGGCCCGTACATGATCATCGAATGTAAAGGTAGATGCTTTCCGATTGCTAAGTTGGATGGTGAAGAATTGCAGATTCCGGTCAATGGAATCTATCTCAAACGCTGCTACTAGAAAGATAGCTTCTCATCCTTGTAAATATTAATTTAGATTTTCCATTCCTCTAAGTGCTTATGCACATTATCTTTTTTGTTAGAGTAGTTTTTATTTCCCTAAGTGCTTGTGCACATGTCCTATTGCTTCTAGTATGTGCATGTTTGCAGTTCATCAAGTTCTTGGAAAAGAATTTTTCGCCATGAGAAGACCAGCTCAACAAATGTCAAATGGCTCATTGATACAAGCTTTCAAATTTCAGATCAGCTGAGAGATTATCAAACAGACTCCATGCCCAATGGATTGCTTCAAACAGCTGGTAGTCGCTTCTTCATTTGGCGAGCAGATGACCCCATTGAGTCGCCAAATTGTTATCCAAAATTCACCCTCAAGAAGAGAGAAAGTTACGAGAAAATGTGAAAAAATTGCAAAAACAAGCTCGGGCCAGGAAAAATCACGAAAAATGGCTAAGTCCTAGTCCTCACAAAGATTTGGGACAAAGCTTGGGACAAAGGCGCGAACCGCCGAAAGGCCGCCGAGCGGTCCGAAGCAAATGGGACATCCGGGCCAAAAGGACGCGAAATCCGAACTGGCCGAAAAGAGAGAAAAAATTGGCTAACTGCTGAGAGGGTCGCCTTTGGGACAAGCGGGACAAAAAGACACGAACCAGCCGAACTGGGCGAAATGAGTCAAGGCAGCCCGAAAGCGATGCAGGGCCTTGGGACGAAAGGCCATCGTGAACCGGCCGAACCGGTCGAAATGAGAACTTTTGTCCCGAACAGTTGGGACAAAAGGGCGCGAACCGGCCGAACCGGGTGAATTTGTCCCAGACAGTCCGAAACCAAATGGGACATATGGGCTGCGAGTACGCGAACCGGCCGGTTCAGCCGAAATGGGAAATTTCAGCACTATGCTAAATGGGGCAGAGGGACGCGTGGGGCGAAAATCAGAAACGGACCAAGCAGAGGAAAAAAGTCAACATTTGACCCGTGGAACTTCAAACGGCCATAACTTTTGACTCTAAGCTCCGATTTTCATAAAATTGGACTTTCGGCTCTAGTCACCAATGCTCATTCCCGTCGAATGACAAAACGCCTGGAGACCCAAAATTGCTGCCCACACTCAGAAGGCCATAACTTTTGCATTTCTCAACGAAATTGCACAAAATTGGTACCGTTGGAATCATGGTTCTGAGCCCGATGCACAGAAATCAAGAAATTCCAGTTTTGATCAGAAATTGATTGAGATTTTTAAGGAAACGTTGCCGGGTTCGAATGAGGTGTTTTATTTGGTAGGTTGGAGTGCAATTAAGAGGCATGGTCATCATTCTTTCTCTTGCTTTGCAGCACATGGGATAGTATGGGGAGCCTTTTGCAAGTAATGGAAAACCTTTTCACTCAATTTAATGCCTCTTACAGGTGGTTGAAGGACAGATTTCGGGATTTCCATTTTCCCTTCTCTTTTCCTTCTCATTTTTCTATAAATTGGAGTGTTGGGCTCATTGTAAAGAGGAGAGTTTTTGGGTAACAAAGCTCTGTCAAAATTGCTTTGTGAAGCCAGTGTGTTGCAGGCCCTTGTAGTGGACTCCTTGCATGGTGATCCGTGGCCCTTATCTTGTAATAGATTGAAGCATGTATATCATGAAGCAATAAAATACCAGTTTGTGGATATATCTTCCCCTGCTGTGCTTTCTTGCATTCTTCTTGCCCCTTTGATCCTTCTATGAGAATATTGTGTCTATCTATTATGTTCTTGCAGGAATTCATTATCATTGTGTGTGCTTGAAATATTACTGTGAATGCATTTTGCTAGATTATGGAGAACTGTCATCACCTCTTCTAGTGTGCACTTTGCCTCTGTATTTCACACATTTGGAGATTAATCTCACACCCTCTTTTACGGTGTATCACCGCTTTAGTGCAGGCTTTCATTTTATGTATTCTCTCTCCTGGTCCCTTGGAAATTTAGATTAGAACAGTTAGCTTACCTGCATTAGAGTAGATTGTGGCGGGTAGTTTAGGAGCAAGAACCGGCTTTCTCACGGAGGTCTATCTCAAGTAGCAAGTCCCACAACTTGGAGATAGTACCCATGTTATCCAATCACACTGTGAGTTCAAATACATGCACAGGGGTGCTGTGATTCAAGTGATAACAGATTAGTTTTACGGGAAGAGATAGATGGTCATCGAACCCCCACATTAAATGACCCATAGTGTAAGGATGGCGGTCATGAGGTTGGGCAACCACCATAGGTATGTATGGCCTAAAATTTAAATGGCCATCGAAACTGGATATAAAGTATGGCTCAATGAAATTGTACTTTTTCCAAACCTAACATGCTTGGACAACCAACACGGTTTGATGAGTTACGAGCCATCGGAAGGTAGATGGGTGAATGACAACTCAACAACTAGATTTAATGAGGTATGGTGCCCATGACTACCCACGCAAGAAAATTACCAAATTGTATGGCTCCCCATACCATGTTTCATGCATTCTTCTAGTTGGTGGCACATTTTTCTTATATATTATAAAATATTCCCCATTTTAAAGGGAGACATTCAGAATGTAAAGGAAGTCTCAAAAAATTATTCCAGAGCTGTTGTGAGCTAAAGACCTCAAATTTGGGATTTTTTAAAGGATTTTTTCCTTGTGCCTATATTATAATGGATTGTGCATGTTTTTAGCAATAAAATTGGTGTTTTGTGGCTTTTCTTTCCCTAACTTGGGTTATATTGCATCTCTTTCCTCCCATTATGTCTATAGGTATATTGTGCATATATCTATCTCTTTACAGGATCTTTAATTTGTTATGCTTCATGAATTTAGGGAATTGAATATTGTTTTAGACTGTGGAATTTCCACATGCCCTCTCTCACTTTGTTTACTCCATATTTTTCACTCACTCATAGTATCTAACCCCTTTCTTAGTGCATCACCTTCTCTTAGAGTAGACTTATTTTATGCAATCCTTACATGGATGTCTCCTTCTATGGATGTCATATTTCAACTAGTTTCAGCGAGTGCTAGTGGCTTATGCTCATTAGAATGATTCAAACTAGGTCCAAGGTGAGAGAAGAAGGGATATTTGTGTACTTGCAATTATCTCCGGAAGAGGAAGGAGAGGAAGATAAGTCCAGAGGTCTTCATATCCACCAAAAAGGACCTTGTCTACAACCGACTGCACTTTGGTAGAACCTTCCTTTAATCAACTCCGAGTTCTCGGCAACCAGATGGCTCATCAACAACCACCACAAGGACCAAAAATTCGTTTGTCAAATTAATGGGTAGTAGTCCACTCGGACTCAAGGTACAAAATCCTATTCTAGTGGCGGTGTTCAAGAATGTCCCCTTTATCACTAGATAAATAACACAACACCGATGACCACATTCAAGACATTTCGAATGCCTTTATCATCCATGAAATCAATGAGATCGACCCATTTGCTGCTTAAGTTGTTATCTTCCTCCTTCAATGGTAAGACCTTCTGATGGTTTGGGATCTTAACAATGGGTTCGATTGAAAAATGGAATCAATTATGTACATCTCTCTCGCAACCGGTTTGAAGATATAGTGAACAACTTGTCTCTTTTCGAGTACGACTACAATAGAGAGGGCTCCGAATGAACAAATGAAAAAAATTTATTTTTGATTTTAGTGGACGTGAGATGGGATCCCAATTCCCATAAATTCGGCTATTGAAGGTGCATTTCTCTATTTCCTTAAAGATTTAAATTTTGATCTATTTTTTACGATACAAACTATGGGAGGGATAACCTTACCATGGGCTTACGCCACAAGTATTAGAGCTAAGAATTATCTAATTCAAGACGGTAAACTAGCACCTAGGCCACCTATGCCTCTTTATCTTGAAATGGGAAATCATAGTTTTAGCAAGGCACCCGAGTTAGCCCCAATTCCTACCCATAGAAATAAAAAAATAAAGAGACATCTCGCTTCTTCTAGCAAGCCATTTGAAAACCAATAACTTAAGAAAGTGCTACAAGAGATAATCAAGGGGCATCAAAATTTTGGGAATGAATTAGTGGCACTCAAGAGGAAATATGATAAGAAATTTAGTCCCTATCCTCATCGAAGTATCAAGATAATAGGTCTCCGTACTCGGAAAAATAGGGCTCCCTCCCAAGCTACTAATCAAAATCCGGGAAATCTCTTGGTTCCAAACCTTCTCAATATTTTAATCCCAATGCAACATCAACATCTAGGTCCTTTTTTATAGTACAAAACAACATGACACAAGAATATGAATGGTATCCTTTGTATTGCCAACCTTATGATCAAACAACATACGTATAAAATCCAAATCAAACCTTGGTGGTACAAATTGTTGGCATGTCTCAAGAGGTGAGTCGAGAGGAAAATCAAAAGAAAACAATTCCATAAGAGACACCTCAAGTTGAAACCACACTATTAAATTAGAGAACATAATAGTTTTGTGGAATTAATCAACCTCCCTTCCAAGGTGTAGAAACCAATACATAGTCAAAGAAGAGGAACATAGAGGGAGGAAATCCATCTAGTTCAATCGTTTCTCAACCCACCCCTACCCCACAAGGACTTGGCAATACAAAAGCAACCATGAATGTGCAAAATCAACCTAAGATACTGTTGTAGCAGCTCATGGGCCAACCCAGTGCCGAATAAGGTCATGCCAAGAAAGGGGCGAGAAAAATTAAAATCCATCTCCATTTAATATCATCGATACGATGAAGAAGACCAATGTTAGTATTTCCATGTAGGAATAATTGAAAATTTTAGGGAAGTTATATTTGTTGTAAAAAACTATGTAAAATTGGTCAGTCCTAATTAATCATGTAGAAATCGGAGAGAGGTATTACTAACACAATGTAACAAGAAGGAGTTCAACCAAAAAAACTTGAAGCCTCCATAATTTTATGTGTCCTTTATTGCCCAGGATAGCTTGGTGTATAATTTCATTATTGATTCAAGAGTAAGCATCTCCATGATGCCGAAGAAAATTACAAACAAGATGAGCCTAAAGTATGAAACAGTTTAAAAGGAGTAGTATAGTTGGATGGAATAGTAGTGGGAATAGTGAGAGTCATGAAATACTTGAATCTAATGCTTTGTATCCATACCCTAATGTCACGATCTTGCGGGATGCATCGATAATTGATTTTCCATTGCTCTTCACTTGTGCTTATCAACGAAATTCATGAACAAAATTGGTGTGTAATTATCAGCTGATTGGTCCCACATGCTATTTAGAATGTGATATGGAGCAAAAACTACAATCAAAGTTGGAGCCAATTTCCAAATTCTACATTGATCCTCTTGTGCCCAACCCAATCAATGTAAATTGTACCATATTTGATCAAGAGGAATGCTTGGAGACTCAGGAGGTAGACACTAAGGTTGGAAACATTCCAGACCTAACACTTGATGATTGGGATCATAAGAGACATGTTTTTGATCCATATAGGGAAATGGAAGAAGCTGAGTTAGGATTTTATTATTTACATGAGGAGAATCCACCTCTCCCTAGCATCACCAAATCAGATGAGAAAAATGATAATGAAGTATGGTAGCTATTATTTGATGGTTCAAGGAGTAGGCAAGGTGTTGGAGGAGGTACGGTGCTTGTGTCACCATAAGGTATAAGGTATTACTTAGCTTTCCATTTTTAGTTTGCTTTTTCAAACAAAATAGTTGAGTATGAAGCTTTGCTCCTTGGATTGCATTGGGAAAGAAAGAGGGGTATCAAAATTTGCAAGTGTTTGTGGATAGCAAGTTTATTGTGAACTAGGTTAGAGGATCCCATGCAACCAAAAATAATCTACTCAAACTCTACAAGAATTGGGTATGGGATCAAATTGAATACCTCGAAGCATTCAACTTTCGTGCCATACCAAGGAAGATGAATGAGGCCACGAGATAGGCTCGCGGAAATTGGAGCAGCATTTGATGTTGTCGAGAGTATAAAGAGAGATCAAGCTCAACCCCATATACGAGGTTGTTATGAGGCTAATAGGCCTGTAAAAAACACAAGATGGAAGGTGTTCGAGAATGATTAGGAGATCAACAACTTCCTCTAAGAAGAAGTTGATCTCTTAGCTAAAAATATGGAGAACTTAGAATGGTATTACATGGATCAAGTGTTGTAGCATCGGATGAACAAGTTACCTAAGGGGTTAGTGACTCTAGAGTCAATTTTCAACCCAAATGATCATTTCGAAAAGAAAAGGAAAATATTTAGGTCAAAAGAGAAGACTCAGAGCCTATTTTGGTTGGAGAAGGTAAAGTGCTCCAAAATGGTAGGGTGAGTGCAAAATAAGAGAAGTTTGATTTCATGCACTTTGCCAAGAATTCCTAAATGTCTTTGCTTGGACCTATGAGGAATTTAGGGAATTTAATCCAAAGATGGCACAACACATAATTGAATTGGACGTAGATGCCAAACCCGCCACGAAGAAGAAAATTTCAATCAATCCTCATATAGAGCATGTTGGTATCCAAATTGATTCTCCCTCAAAGTATGAGCAGCATCACTAGTTTGACAAGAAACTTAGAGACACATTAGATCATGATGAGTCATTTTGTAGCTGGGGATGAGATCTAATTGGCCCTCTATCACTCAAATGTGGAGAAATGTATAGCACCCTCAAGAGGATTTGATCTATCCTCACTATTTTAGGTTGTTCATTTCAACCAAGGTAAGAGAACCTATTTTGTAATCTTTTTATTGAAGAAGAATTATAAATCCTTCTTTTGCATGGATTTTATAGAGAATACCTTGGGAAAATATGATCAACACACCAGATATGATTCTCACGAGTTGTCACTTCCAGATCAAGGAGATATTTTCACAACAAGGTGAAGGTTACTGAAGACATTTGAGACCACGATTGATTCGCATGTTTTGGTAACATACATTATGAATTAGAGTGCACATAGGACAAACAAGGGTGGCACGGGTAGGATATGTTGTTTTTAAATGAAGTTTTGGTTGGAGGTGGGCTAGGGTGAACTTGATTTACTAGATCCTTGAGGAATCTTACACAATGGGAGGCTAAACCAACAAAATGCCACAGAATAGCTAAAATGTTTCTTTGACGAAATATGTGCTTCAATGGAGGCCCAAATCAACACTCTTTCACACAATCTTTGAAATTCTATCACAAAGGTTCAAGTTAGAAAATCCAAAAAGGATCAAGATCTAAGCCAAATCACGCCTAAGGTAAACCTAGAGGATTACAGACAATCTCTGTCAACAGATGAAAGAAAAGTTATTTTAAATCATTTATTCCAATCCCAAATGAAATCTCTTCTGAGAAATGGAATTAAAGATGCCACTAAACTATCACAAGGATTGAGGCCTGTGTGATTGGGTCAGATTTTAATACAAGATTGCAACAAAAATAGGAGAAAATACTTGCATACATTCAGAAATAAAACCAACACATTTTGCTCAAGACAACACAAAAAAACTTGAATTTGATTAAATCTATTAGCAGGGGAAAGTTTCACATAACAATCTCAAATCTTTTCAATGGTTGTACACTTGCAACCACCTTGACACAATAAAACTTAATACAAAAAGAGATAACCTAGTTTCTCAGATGGATTCTCAAAAGACAGGCTTAGTCAAATTTTCCTCTTGGGAATTTTCTTCGACCTCTAACACTCGACCTCCAACTTCTAACCATTTGCATGAAAAATTTGTGCCATTTATAACCTTTACAACAGAGCCCCTTTCTCCCCAAAAGAAAAAAACCTTAAATGCACTAGTGCTCACCATGATTCTTTCATGATTCTCAGAATCAAATTTGCAAGAAGTCACCAGGTGCTCGAGGGGGTAGATTTCATCGAATATCTCCCACTTTCAACTCTTTCCTCTGGTAGATCACTTTTTCTTCAATTTTCCAACCACTTCCACCCCTAATCTGTCAAATTTGGCTCCTTGTGTGCTTGGGAGAAGAAAACAGAAAATTCAATCGAGCACGAAAGTCAGACCATTTTAATGGTGAAAGACATCTTTCAAGATCTTCCCACAAAACTTAGATATCAAAATTAACTCCCTCTCTGTTTGGCATGTATTAAAAACCAAGAAATCATGGAGAATCACACTTCCAAACGTGTTTTAGAGAACCTGGGGAAAATCAAATTTAGACTCATATCTCGCCATTGATCTTTACTTTGAATTTGGGATGTCCACGTGGAAGATTCAAACTTAAGAACAAACTCGGGGCTTCCTTTGAATTTTTACAACTTTTGGGGAAAATGGAAAAAATTCTCATTTCACTCTGCACCTCTACCATTGGGAAATGATCCTGACACATGTCCGAATGTGGTTCGAGTGGGGCCATGCTTCCCTTTTTACTTTTGAATCTTTTCTCCCAAAGGGAATTTTTCTAAATTTCCCCAAGAGTTCACACCTCCACCGTTGACCGGGGTAAAGCATTGACTATTTCCCTCATCGGGATTGTGGGCCATTTTGAGATTTTAATTCTTAAGGGGTAAAAATATAAGTTACCTCTGATGGTCCGCCTCCCCATCTCTTTGACTTTTCAAACTACCATGTGTCACCATGGCACACCTTGAGGCGGTCCCAAAAATTTGATACCTTGAACGAGCACGGGCTCGCCATGTGTCCTAGCCTAGAAAAACTTGTTTGAATGCTTACAGCTCAGCGGAAGGCACCACTTGTCATGCTCCGAGGTAGTCTCCTTTGGCTATTGAAAATTCTAAGAAAATGCAAAGTGAGCGGAGGCCTCCACGTGTCCTCATGGTGCTCCTTCAAAATGGAACCTAAAAGGCTAGTCCCCAACATGCGCGGCTCCTCCACATGTCCCGACTTTCAAAAATGTTTTTGAAAAAGCTTCCACATGTCTTCCCGTACTACTCCAAGGCCAAACCAAAAATTAGATCTTGAAATGAGCGTCGTGCCTCCACGTGGACAAATTTTGAGTTAAGTCTTTCCATTAATTTTGTCCGAGTACCCAGTGATCTGTGTCAAACCAAAAGGTGCCATGTCCCTGTATATGCAAGGATGTAAATTTTACTGGGAGAAACACCCGTCAAACCGTAAAATATAGAAAAATGACCTTTTGAGCCTAGGAATGAAATTTTCTTCAAGGACATAAAGTTTAGAAATGTTGCAAGACTCAAATACAGTCTTCAGGGATACATCCATTCATTCTTCTTCAAGTATCTAGGATAGAAACGTCAACGACAACGAGATCATGACTCGGGAAATAGGGAGAACGGGAAAATGTGAGTTTCTAAAAGATCGAGCATGAGAAACTCAAAATATAGACCTTTCCATAGGAACAAAGAAATGAGGAGACAAAAATGGACCCTTACATGATCTTTGACATAGGGGTTGACTAAAAATAGCAACAAAGACTGACCAAACACAACACGGGGAAGGAGAAAATGACGAGGGCGTAAATCAATAAATTTTCAAAGGCACAAACATAGCAAAACTATTTTGAGCACCATAAGAGCCTCTCATGAAGATGGAGCTGGAAAATATCATTGAGGAAGACATCATTTTCCTAATCAAGCACTATAGTTGAGTAGTGAATCTGGTTCCAATCGGTAAAAGGAATGTGTATATCACGTTGTACATGGATTTTGAGATATAAACAAGGAATCTCTCAAAGGCCACTATCCACTTCTTTCCATGGAGAAAATATTACAGTGTAGTAGCCAGTTTAGAAAGATACTCTCTCTTAGATGGATATTCAGGCTACAATAAAATAATGGTGAAAGAGGAACACCAATTCAATACGGACTTCACCACCAAATGGGGCACTTATGCCTATAGGAGAATTCCATTTAGGTTGTCAAAAACTAGAGCCATATTCCAAAGGGACATGGACATGGCATTCAAGGGATTGATAAAACAATAGTTCTTATATACTTAGATGACATCACAGTGTTTTAAAAGAATGTGGCAAGTCATCTCTTTCACCTCAAAAAAGTGTTCCAAAGATGCACGAGATTCGGAGTTTCCTTGAACTCAAAGAAATATATATTCTAGGGTCATGAAGAAAAGTTGCTATGCAAAATTTTTTTGTAAGGAGGGATTTCCAATTGATGTAGAGAGGGTGGAAGCCATTATAACATTGGCACTACTAAGTGACAAGAAGTCTCTCCAAATTTTCTTAGGGAGAATCAATTTTGTTTGAATATTTGTACCATATTTTTGACTCTCATCAAGCTAATAACAATGATGCTAATTAAGATCATGGAATTCAAGTGGACAACAAAGGGAAAAGAAACCTTTGAGGCCATCAAGGATGGTATATCTCAAGCCACGAATCTCATCGATATGGACTTCTCCAAATATTTCATGCTCTATACCTTCGGTGGTTTGGATACTATTTCTACGATTCTCGGTGTAGAAAAATAAGGAGGGGTTCGAACAACCGATTTCCTTATTCAGCTTAGATCTTAGAGGACTATGAGGTGAGGTACTCCTTGTTTGAAAATCATGTCCTCGTAGTTATCCGAGTTTGAAAAAGTTCAAGCATTTGGTCTCAAAAATACAATGCAACTACTAGTGTCCCATGTCTGGTCAAATATTTCCTCTTGAAAAAATATTTTAAGTCACCAAAGTATTCCATGGAAAGGGTTTGTGTGATATGTTGGCTTCTAGTTGACATGATGAGGAAAGTGATCAAGAAGAGTTTGTTTTAGTATTACATGATGATCAAGAACAAGTAGAGGATAAAATGCATACTCCTTGCTAGAATTGGGATATGATATACTTGTTACAAATAGGTCTATGCCCTTCAGGGATGAACAAGGAAAAATAAAGATATTTTAGATTTCAACCCATTCAGCATGTTTTGATTGATGGTATTTTGTTCAAGAATGAAGTGAATGGAGTTCTATTAAGCTACATTGGAACAAACCAAGTTGAAATGGTGCTACAATAATTTCATGATGAAGAGGTCGGAGGAAATGTTTCTCCACAAGTGATGGCTATTAAGATCAAGATATTTGGTTATTATTTTCCTACACTCTTTATTGACTGCTATGCTTGGGTTAGGAAGTGTAAAAACATGCCTTTTATAGGAAAAGAAAAGATAGTAGTGATGTCACTTCATCCCATGTACATTGAACATCATTTCATACAATGGGGATTGGAATTCATCAAGTTAATTAATCCAAATTATTAGCCAAGGCCACAAGTGGATCCTAACTATAACAGACTATGTAACTAAGTGGACCAAGGTAGTGGCACTTAAGGAATCGATGAGTTTATCATACGGAATTTTATAAAGGGATAATGCTAAGATTCAAAGTACCACCCACTATTATATCGATATCAGGAGCAATACTTTGGCATTCCTTGGTACCAATATCACAAAATAGGTTGTTAGGAATGGAGTATATTTGAGAATCTCCTCAAATTATTAACCCTAGGGTACCGAGAAAGAAGATTCCACAAATAAGAATTTGCTAAGAATCATCAAAAGGAATCTAGATGAAAATCAACGGACTTGGCACACTAAGTTGAAATCAGCCTTATTCGCTGATAGTGTTACTCCAAAGAGGTTAATAAGGAGCTCTCCTTACAGGATAGTCTATGGAAAGGAGGCAAGGCTTCCCATATCCCTTGAGTTTCCCACATTAGATCTCCGAAGTAGCTAAAACTAGTGGAATTTGAGCCCACGAAAGCTAGATATGTAGAAATCATGGAGTTAGAGGAGATGAGGTACCAAGTTGTGAAAATAATGGAGAAGGATCAAGCTTTGATCAAGAGGTGCTTTGATAAGAAGGCCAAAAGTAGAACCTTCCAAGAAGGGGACTTGGTCTTGAAATGGGACGCAGATTAGGCCAAGTCGGGTAGACATTCCAAGTTTGATGCCATATGGAGTGGTCCCTACATGGTTAAAAAAGTAAAAAAATAATGCTTTCTAGCTATCCAATTTGGATGGAGAAAACCTTACAATTCCAATCAATAAAATCTATCCCAAACACCGTCATTGAAAGGAAAATTATCACCCTTGTACATATTATTTTAGAATTTGGAATTCCTCCAAGTTCTTACAACACATTGCTTTGTTGTAGTTTAGGTTTGCTTTTGTAATAAGTGTGTATGCATACTCTACATGCTCCACTTGGGGTATGTATGATTTCTCCTTTGTACATAATTTTGGCTTCGTTATTTATCTTGCACACTCCATTTCAAAAGAGGCATGTCCATGAGGAGAAATTAGGTTCTAACAATAGTTCTAACCTCTCCCAATCATCTTGTGTTCCTATAACTTCTGCAGTGTTATGCTTGTCAAGAAATCACTAGTTGGTTTTGCTTCACACCTAGAAAGAAATTAGGTTCAATAATTTCAATGAGCTTCATCCTTCCTTCCATAGATCACAATTGCAAGGAGGAAAATTTCATATTCAAGACAATTTTCCACTCTCACATACCTTAATTCAGATAATCTTGTGAATGAAATGGAAAATCTAAGCAATTGGAAGGAATTTCCACCATCAAACATGAATGTTTCAATGGTTCAAGGGCAATATTTAGATTTTAGGATCAGTTTGCATATGTATTATGACTCCATTTCCCAATGGATGCTATAAGGCTACTGGTCACACATCTAGCAGGAAGATGTCCCCGAGAGGTCGCCAAACTGTTATCTATTTTTACCCCTGTAAACTAGAAAATTTGTGTGGATAAGTTTGAACACTAGAAAAGGATTCAAGGAGCAATCATTATCTCTTAGAAGTGCACCACAGAGAGATGGATGAAAGTTTTCTAAGGTTGAAAAATGTTATCTCTCTCATTCGTAGATACAATGGAAACACCTCACTCTGTGGGTATACCTATTTTGAGGTGAGTCTTTGGTATCAAGGCCGGTTCCTTATTGATGTATCCTAAATTTATTTTCTGGGGTTAAGGGTAAAAGATGGCTATAAAATACTAAAACTGAGGTGATACACCAAATTTATATGAGGGATTTGATTGAGTATATGCACAATTGATATAGGAAGGATTCTTGATGCACGAACTAATAGTTTTCTACAGATTATTTAAGGGCAAATACTTTGTTGTACTGAGGAAAATATCACAACAACACTAATAAGTTAACATGCACATTAAATTTATGCATAAAATAGTGAATTTGTAGTAGGGTAAGATGATTAACCAGGAATTTTGCATACAAAAGACTAATAGAAACATACACAATTCTGCAAAATAATTTGAAAGGCGAAAATACTTCACATTGACAAGGAAAAAATGGAAAAATTGCTTTAGTACTCCTATATCCAAAAGTCCTCCTCTATGCTTTGCCAAAGCACACAATATATAGCAAAATAATTTTCACACCCTTCCTAAAAATAGTCTAAGGCTTGTACTTGCCCATGCATCCTATTTTTATCCTTTATTTAATAATAGATAAAGGAATAAAATAGAACATGCAATTACAAATAGGAATTAATAGCCTTGATTACATTACAATCAAATTGAAGTTGATTGTTCTATTTTTAAGAAAATAAGGTGAATAATTTGCTAATAATAAGCTTGCTTGCTAAATAAGTCTCTTTCCTTGTGCATGTGAATTCATCTTCTTATGTTTTGTCCTCTTGTGAAGCATGCAAAAAATCAACTCTCTATTTGTGAGTAAAATAATTGCAATACTTGCAATATTTGCAAAAATAAACATCAATACATCCATTTGGTGGGGACCACCTCCATGCTCAAATTCTGATGTTGACATTCCTTATCTAAGTGGTCACATGAGTGACATTCTGCAGATCATCTTCAACCTCCTTGAAGTGGGGACCACCTTTGCACTCTACTTGTTTGGCCACCTTTGTGGACTTAGCAAACTATAAGGTCTATCACCTCTTCAAATTTCACCACCTTGTAATTTTCTTGTCGGGATTTTGCACTTGAATGGACCTGATGATTATAGTTAAAAGACTTACCTTTTGGGTGATCATTATTGTCAGCTTGTATCATAGTTTTGGACTATAGTTTAGACTTTTGCAAGTCAATATGCAATGATTTTTTTGATTTAAACGTGGGTTGGTCCCTTCCAATGACAACTTGACCCATCATGATGTTTGGCGGTGGCTCTTTATTCGAAAATAACTTGAGTTGAGTTAGGGTTTGATGAATCATTGCCATGTAGGTACTTTAACTCATATCGAGTTAATTAACTCACCGAAAGAGTTGATGGAGGAAAAAAGGGTTGAAACCCTATCATTTAGCATTTTTCACTTGGAGCTTTGCTTGCTTGGTGAAGCCCTGGCCGATTTTCTCTAGGCCGCTATGAATGTTTTCTTCTTGAGCTTCTTCATGGAGCTTTCTGTTCCTTTGTTTGAGCTCGCCATAAAAATAATGAAAGGCTTCTGTATAAAGTCAGCCATTTCTTATGTTATGGGAGCTTGTTTTCTCTGCCAAAAGGACTCTCGGTTTAACCTGACTTCTATGACTGGTAAGTCCAATTTCCCTCATGGGTATTTGATAAAAAATGAAGAGAAATCCTTCTTTGTTGAACTGGATCTGCATCTTCTTTCTTTTATATTGGGAATTTCATGAAGGCTCCTATCATAAAAAAATGTCCGTCATTTCTATATGGGTTTTGATGGTACCCTCACTCGAGACCACCAAGGATAAAGGTGAGTTTATTTTTTAGGCCCAGTCTACATCATGACTTATAGATCTGCATATTTTTGAGTTCTGGGTATCTATATTTTCTACCAAAAATATTATGACCATCGTTTCTGACTTGTAGTTCCTGTAGCGTATTTTGAATACTACCTTTTTGGGTTTCCATTAAGAAATGGGTCATTGTTCTTTTCTACTTGCTGGTCTGTTTGAGCTCTGGAACTTGGACTGAAAGCTATGGGTGTTCTGAGCCTGCTCCATTATTTCATTGTAGCTCTGCCCTGCCATTAACTCTAGATCTGAACATTTTTTTGATTTGGGTATTCGTGTTTCACCTCGATATCCCTGGATCTGGACTTTTCCTTGAGGGTTTTCTGTATATCTTTGCGGCCTGAGTTTTTGTGACTTGAATATGGACGTCGTTTATTGAGATCATTCAAACTCAAATTCTCTTGCTCGTAGTGTTCTCGTGATTCCATAATATTGTGAAAAACTTTCTATCTTTGCATTAACTCTATACTTTGATTTCTCTGATTTTGAATTGGTAACTGTAGTTGCTTGTCGAGACTTGAGTATTCAGTTTTATCATCTCACTGCTTATTTCTTTTAATGGTCACTAGGTATCTTGATATCTATGCATTTATTCGCTGTGCAATCCATGGCTATATGTTTCAAGCTTTGATTTTCCTTCTATAAATGCACCTTATGGGCTTTGAAATATTTTCATTTGTTATCTTAGCTATGCTCATATTTTCTGAGAGGGTTAATTGTGGTAGTAATTGGTATTATTACAAATCTCGGGCTCATTTTGATTTTAGTTTTCTCTATTCTTTTGAAAACATTCTAATATTTATTCAAGTTGATTTTGAGCTCATGGCTTCCATATGCATGGTTGTTGTCAAATATTTGCATGTACATCTGGATTCCTTCATGAGTTTCTGAAATTCATTAAAATGGCATGGTTGAACCTGTAATCATTATCTGAGAACATGTTGATTTCCATTTGATCTAGTTGGGATTTTACTTCTACTCTGACTATGCAACCCTGTACCTGCTACAATAAAACCATGTAAATATTTTTCCCTCTAATATTTACTGCTTCAGCTGATAGTATCTAATTTCTTGAGGGACTTGCATTCTGCAGTTTGTTGGATTGTACTCATATGCTTATGCTAAACAACCATAACCTACTTGATTGCTCCATGAGGAATGACAGGACCCTATATTTGATTCAACCTTCTAGATGAGTGCATGAATGCAATTGGTTTCTCGTTATTATTGGAATATTCCATCTCAAAATAATAGTTGTAATCCATTAATCATTTTGGGAGCAGAAATGAACTAAAACAATGCCCTTTACATCATAAGTCATTCTACCTATGAATCAGAACTTTATTGTGATAACTCTTCAACCTGTATCAACATAAGTGTAACTTTTGTACTAGCTAATAGCCCCACTTTAACAACAATGATAACCTAATGAAAAGTTGTATATTTTATAATGATGTACTCTTTCTTTTGTGAATGAAATCCACTACCTTAGAAATTGAGGACAATCTCATTTTCATTTTGAAAATTGGAGCATTTTTGAAATTGATCTCTTTCTGTCATAATTTTGAAGTTGATTGTTCTACATTTATTTTCTGCTTAAATACTGTATTTGAGCTTCATTACAACTTTACATGCATGCTAGAAAATTCGTAAATGTCCATTTTACATGGCAAAGCCCTGTCAAAATTTTCCTAGATTTCCTTTTTTATTCTATTTTATTAGATGCAATTACGATGCAACCATAAGTAGTGGACAACTTGGAACAATAATATAGAAAGAAAACTACTTGAGGAAATTTTTATCTCGTTTCAAACTAACTTCAGCCTCTAAATTTTGTTTCTTCCGCTTCACTTGATAATTATACTTTTAAATGCATGAATTTATGAAGTTGGAAGTATAAAGAGTTAAATTAAACCCTGAGCTTAGTATTGATGATCATTTGCTTCTTCCTTTTCAGGTACCATGATGTAGTTGCGTGGACAGCTGGAACAACAATATAGAAAGAAAACTCCTTGAGGAAATGACGAGTTTCTTTTACCTCTTTACATTTTCAACTTCATAAATATATGCATTTTTTTCCTTTCAGTTATTTCTCATGGCTTGTGTGAGAAAAATGTGTACTATTATTCCTCATGAATAAAATGAAAATATTTTCATGTTATGAGATGTATGTCCTTCCTTTCTGTACTTTCTATCATTTGTACGATAAATGAATGAACTATATGGCGCATGGCTGGATGGATCACCAAGATAGATGATCCATTGATACAACTCAAAACACTTAAATAATTCACTTAATCATAGAAATAAAAATCAAGTGTACCTTATTGTCACTTTTTGAAAATGCAAACTACTTGTAAAACTACAATTTTTCCTTCAAAACTGCCACATTTGAGTCGAAACTTCAAATTTGATAAAACCATGTTTGTTACATGCTATCCTTCCTGTCTTCCTCAAGGATTTGCAATGGTTGTTCACAAAATGTCGTAGCAGATTAACTTGCCATTTAAGGTTTTAAATGGAATGGATGCATCTATGAGGCATGGCATTCCTAAAATGTACGTAAGTTATAGTTTTGATCCCAAATGACTTCTAACTTTCCAAATCTAAAAACTTAAAATTTGTATTTTAATCCGAGGTGGCTGCCCAAATATGACAAAACTCAGAATCGACCAATATGAAAAACTTTGAAAGTTTCGAGTTGACCTTTTAGCACAGGGTACAAAAATGTCAACAACAACATGGAATGATACAAGAGTATTCAAGTGCTAGCAACACTAAGGAGTTGATTTTGGAAGATTCAAGGAAGTTTCTAAGGTTTTGGAGGCAATTCATTAGAAACAGGCTCTCCGGCCTAAAGGAGCATACATCCCGAAAGAGGACCTGAGCTTCAATGAAATATTGTAAGATGCCCGTAAGGAATTATAAGTCCAATAAAGTAACTTTGGAATTAATTTTCCATACCAAATATGATGAAAAAGATGAGACGTCTTGAAACATCATACACTTCCTGAGAACTCATTCTTCTCCGTGCACAACTAGCCATCCCAAGAAATAAGTGGCCCTTTAGAGATGTTAAATTCAAATTTGGATCTTTATACCACCACCATTGAATTTAGTGGGCTGTTTTCATGTGAAATAATATACATTTCACCCCATAACTCATCCGGGAGCTCGAGATATCGCCTTTAGAAGTTGGTCCTGTGGGTCGGGTCAAGGGTTGGTGAAATTGGATGACTAGGACTAGGATTGGATTGTTGAAAGCCGTCCAACCCATGTTAGACATAATATGGTGACCATGGTTGGATGGATCACCGGATAGATGATCCATTGGGGATTGTATGGTATGAAGAGATAAATGACCGTAAAACCTTGGTTGGATGGGTCGATTTGGACATAAAGTTAGACAACTCGGATGAGTGAAAGAGATTCGAGAGGATGGTTGGGTGGCACACTATACGGCATAGAGATGGATGGTCATCTAACCCTCAACGGTTGTACGGAAGAGATAGACAACCATCTCACCCCCTATGTTGGACAACCCATGGTGTAAGGATGGTGGTCATGAGGTTCGGCGGTTACCATAGGGATGTATGTCCTAGAAGTTAGAGCAACACGCCATCCAAGTCGAATATAAACAATGGTCCGAAGAGGTCGAACATCCATCCAACCCTAACATGGTTGGATGAAAAACACAGCTGATTGGACAATTCAAAGACTAGGTGAAGGTATATGGGCGAGTGACAGCTCAAGAACTATATTTAATGAGGTATGGCATCCGTGGATCGCCCGTGCAAGAAAAGTACCAAATTTTATGGCTCCCATACCTGTTTAATGAATTCTTTAGGTTGGTGGCACATTTTTCCTATATATTTTATAATCCACCCCATTTTGAAGGAAGACATTTTTAATGCAAAGTAACTTTATCAAAATTGTTCTAGAGTTGTTGTGAGCCAAAGGCCTCAAATTTGATAAATTTGTAAAGGATTTTTGCTTTCTTCCTCTATCATAATAGATTATGTATGTTTTCAGAAATAAATTTAGTGTTTTGTGGCTTTCCTTGCCCTCATTCAAATTATATTGCATATTTTTTCCTCCCATTATGTCCGTAGGTATATTTTCTATATGTAGGGAATTAAATATTGTCTTAGGCATCGTGGCACTTACACCTTCCCTCTCTCACTTCATTTACTCCCTATTTTCAATCACTCGAGTATCTCACCCCTTTCTTGGTGCATCACCTTCTCTTAGAGTAGATTTATTTTTATGTAATCCTACTATACCTATCTCCTTAGAAAGTTTTAGGGTAGGATTAGTTTAGTTTACCACTCTTTAAACTTTGGATAAGTTGGCACTAGGTTAGAAGAAGAAGCCATATTTCTTCGGAGGGTTATCCTACTTGAAAGGTAATACACTGCAGGGATAATCCCATGTTATGTAGATTACACTTATTGCATGACACACAAATCACCAACAATCAAGGTTGTTGTAATTTTGCACTAACAACACCTAGAGGACGGGGGTGCTTGACGTTAGTGTCCTGGATAGGCACTTTAGTCTCCTAAATGAATAATGTTGAAAGGTGAATAAACATACTTGAGAAATTAAGTGTTGATACATAATCACAACACCCCCAAATGGGTTTGTTTGAGATGGGGCATTCGACGTGATTGTATAACATTGAACAATCCCGAGTGTGGGACATTGCAAAAACAAGATAGCTTTAAGGAGAATGTCGATTCTACTCCTAACCTACCTACCACTAACTACTCCTAATGTAGGTAAAACTAATGACTAATCCTAATATAATTCTTCCAAGGGGACATGGAAAGAAGGATTGCATAAAAGAAACCTACACTATGAGTAGTGATACACCAAGAAAGGAGTGCTAATCAATTTTACCAAGAATGCAAAATTGAGAAATGGTGAATCCTACGGAGGTTAGACAAATGCAACACAAACCCAAGTTCCACCAATGTATTAAAGGAAGGCTTGACAGATGCAAAAAAATGTAAAATACAAACAATCTTCATTCCTGATAAACAAAAACCACCCATATCCTGCAATAACTATGAAATATGCACATAACACCATGTTGCAATGAGAGGTAAGAGAGACACAAAAATCATGCAAAGGTTAAAAAAACTAACCGAAAACATTTTTTTTATTGCTCATGAAATATACACAGTACATTGTATGTGGGAGAAAGGCATGAAGCCATTATAGTGTTTGGAGGAAGGCTTAGAGTCCCAAGTAGAAATGGGGTGCATGGGAGAAGAAAAATGATTAGAAACCTTTTACACAATGCCACCCCTTACAATTTTATAGAGGAATAAAATGAGGAGAGAGAGGGCAAAAAAATGAAAATGCACTTCCATCTCCCGCAAAATCCATCATTGTCCTTGTAGGATTGGTGGGAAAATCTTCCAAGCCTATAATCCATTATACCTTGTTTGTTCGGGAAGAAAAGGATCCTATCCCTCATCATTTTGGGTAGGAGAGAAATTTAGAAGCACCTTCTAAAATGGTGGATTGTACTTCCACATTTTGAAATACTTTATAGAGGACAATGAGATCTTTCCAAAAGTCTCGATATTATGCAAATAGGATCTCCCAATCAAAAGTTATGGCCATCTAAATATGAGGTGGCCATTCTACAATAAATGTGGGTGGTTATCTGCCTATTTTCATCGCAATCTCCAAAATCTAAAATTTTGGACTTTCAGGATTCATAGCTTAGGAAGTTTTCCTTGAGAGATCGTCTTTATTATTCACCATTCAAACTCGGCTCAAGAATTCCAAAATGTTGAACCTCCAAAGTCTGAAATTTGGACTTCGGAGTTTGGAATCCAAAATCATGTCAAGTGAAACTATTCATCCCTTAAGCCAAAAGTTTTGAAATGATGAAACCTTGAAGTCCATATTTTGGAATTCGGGTTTCATACCTTTTCCTTTTCAAATGTTTGGGTTTTCAAGTTTTTGAGATTCGGCACTTCAAGTTTTGGGTTTTTAGGACTTCGTGGTTTGGGTTTGGGATTTGAGACCTCGGGTTTCAGGGTTTCAAGACTTTGGGTTTCGGGCTTCGATTTTCGGATTCGGGACTTCAGGTTTTGGGGTTTGATTATCCACTTAGCACATGAAACCTCCGAAATACCGTAAACCCAAAGTTTCAATTTCAGACTTCAAGTGTCGGACTTTCTTCTCCCCACATGGCACTATTCATTGCAAGCTTGTAAAACCCCTTAAATTTTAAAACCACTGAAGTATGAATTTAAGACTTTGGGTTTCGGACTCCCGCTCCTTTTTCACGCTTCTTTCCACACAGACCTCCAAATTTTTCTTTGGCTTACCACCGAATGAACACACCTCTAAAGTGCGAATTGGGATTTGAAATCTCTTCATTTCCCGAACTAGCTCAACTCTTGAGCTCCTCTGTAATGTGTTTGGTCCTCTTCAACTTGTTTGGCCAACCCCAAAACACAATCTCCCTAGCCGAATCAATCCCTCATTCTCACTCTTTGGGGTCTTGTTCGTCCAATTTTGCCCGAGGGCCAAGTTCGATAACTGATGAAGATTGCAATAATGAAAGCGGAAGCATAAAGCAATGAAATGTGGCCACATACATGGTTAATCATTACTTTTATTATTTCAAGCCATATGAATAGTAGTATGTGATCGAGACTAGATAATTACCCAAAGTGCGTGATTTTATGTCTACATTTTCCCCCACTTTATGTTAGTGAAAAGAATATTTGCTAAGCGTGCATGAGCATGAGCATCAATAGGGTTAGTGTTTCTTAGGGGCATTCAATTTTATTGAGTTCATTTTATAACATCCAAGTCATATGGATGAGTGATTTTCTTGATCGAGTCAAATGTAAATGTGAGTGTAAAAGTGAATGTGGTTGTAAATGTAAGAATTAGGCGTGTAAGGGGGAAATTATTTGTTTTTCAAACCTATTAGGGCATATTCAATGTGTCATGGAGTGAAAATAGGATTTTGAATGAATTGATAAGTTTTTGGGATGTGATTTCATTCTAATCTAAGTTAGGTTTTTGGTTGAGATATTTTACGAGTTGGGAAAAGAAATATAAGGAGTCTAGTAAGGAGAGATTTAGATTTTTTTATGACAGGTCCATCAAATAAGATGATGGAAAAGGATGTAAGAGAGATTTATATAGTAGTACGAAGATGTATGATCCATGTTACAGGTTAATATATAATTTTGTATGTTTTATGCTTGAAATTGTAACTGTGTATCGTACCTCTGTTATAGATGAGAATGATACAGTTATCAAACGAGGAATTCTAGAGATCTGTGAAAGCAGAGAGAAGAAGAAGATGTTAGGAATAAGGTATTTAAATTTAACTAAAGCTATGAAAGTAAATCGTTTACCTGTTGTATGCACTTACTCATACGCAGGCCCTAACTAGGGCATTTAATTTCTCAAGATTGGTCCAATGAAATTCTCTAAAAAATTAAACATATCTCTATCCCGACTAAACGAAGAAACTCAAAAAATTCAAATAAAATAATCACGCGTGAACTGAGATATCCTTGATAAAAATTTCAAAGGACAGGGGGTACATACAGTAACAACCAATAAAGGTGAATTAATAATATTTTTATTAATTTTTAAGTTCTAAAGATCAAGAAATGTATGGATAAGGTATCTTGAACATTCTAAAGGCGAATATAAAAGATTTAAGGTTTGAGGATATAATTCGAATTGACTGTCACAATCGCAGTCCTAGTCACAGCTAAAACAGAGAATCCTATAACAGAGAACTATGATGAACACCAAGATAATATGGAAGGAAAGGTCTCAACACATAATAATAGGTTAAACAAATTGCCCTATCAGTATAAAGGGGTTATTAGGAACATGCATGCAATTTTGAGCATACTGACCAAATTGAACCTCATTAGACTATGGTGTACAAAGAGTGTTAAAAGCAGAATTGAACTTCGGAATATAGACGTAGATTGTTGATGTTTAGAATAATGAAACATGATGGTAGGAGTGTTAGATGAGGTAAGAGCAATGGAATCATGATCAATAGCCACAAATGATTAGTCATATAGTTTCTTGTAGTGAAACAAGATTGAAAATAGAAGTATAGAGATAAAATTGATTTGAGAGTATGATATAAAATACAAATGGTATTAAATGGCATTAAAAGTGTTCAGGGATGATTTCGATAAGGAGATGGATGTTCAAGAACAATGGATCTAAGAATAAGAGCAAGGTAATTGTTATCTCTCGAAAGTGCACCATGTAGAGAGATGACTGCAAGTGTTCTAAGCTTGCTCTAGATCTCTCTCTTTCATAGATACAATAGAAAGACCTTAGGTCTGTGGGTATACCTATTGTTGAGGTGAGTCTTCGGTATAAAAGTTGGTTCCTTTTTTATGTATCTAAACTAACTTTTAGGGGTTTTAAGGGTAAAACAATGACTGTAAATCGAATTGAAAACTGGGGTGATACACCAAACTTGTTGAGGGCTTTGATGAGCATATGCACAATCAACTTGAGAATGAAACATGGATGCAAAAACTAATAGTTTTCAATAGAATATTAAGTCAAAACACTTGGTGTATTGAGGGAATGAGTCACAATGATACAATAAGATAACATGTACTTATGCAAAAATTACTACATTTGCAGCAAGGTAAGATGATTAATTAGGGAATTGTAAATTCAAAATAATTAATGAGACATACACACCACTTTGCAAATAATTAGAAAGACAAAAATCAATTCTCATTCAAGGGGGAAAAACTAGAAAAATCTGCTTCAACACTCATATGTCCAAAATTCCTCTCTTTGTGCCTTGTAATTGCACACAATATATAGCAAACTTATCCACCCATCCCATCCTAAAAATAGGCTAAAAATTGTACTCACCCATGCATCATATTTTTATCCTTTTATCATAAATAATAAAAGAGATGAAAATAAGCATGCGAATTACAAAGAGGAAATTAAAAATCATGAGTTACAAAATTACATTTCAGTCAAATTGCGGTTGAATTATCTATTTTAAATAAAGTTGTATGAATAATTTGGCTAAAATTAGCTCTTGCTTGCTATGTAAGTCTCCTCCAATGTGGATGCAACTTCTTCATTGTCTTGTAGCTGATGATGTGACATTTGTTATGTCTTTTTTTGCTCATATGCAAAAGATACTCCTGTGCAACAAATAATGCTTTTGTTTTCAAAACTTAGCAAAATAAAATCACCCCAAAGTGGGGACCACCTGTGCACATGGGAAGAATAAATAATATCTCTCACTTTTGAGATAATAAGGTCTCTTTTGAAAAGGTTAAAGTGATCATGATCTGGATTTAAATTGACCCTCCATTGGCCCCTTGTTTGATGGCATATGATATGGTCTTCCCCCTTTTCGCAAATATTTAAGGTTTCAGACCTTAGTCTTGACATCTTTGACTATACACTTTGACCCCTCCCTTCGCATGTGATCTGTCTCCTTTGATTAGACCCCTTATCAAGTAATAAGGTTGTGAGACCTTAATCATTTAAATAATTATGGGGTCCCTTTGATTAATCATCAACATGCATATACTCCATTTGATTCTTAGTCAAAAATAATGATGGGGTGTAAAGTATGTTCCCCTCCTCACGTTGCATTGACCCTTTGTGATATATATGAATCTTTTCTCGAGACTAACCCAACACCGGTTAGGGCTTCATGATGTAGTTTCCACATACAAAAATCTTGACTTTGGTTGAGTTTTAGGGTTTTCTAATCACCGTTGATATTTCTACATTGCATCGATATGAGTTTAATTGACTCAATGAGTGTGTTAAATGATCTTGATCTCATTTGGTCTTTTCACTTGAAGCTTTTCTAGCTTGGTGAAGCCCTAGAGAAATTATCCTAGGTGGCCATGAAATTTGTTTTGTGAATTTTGACAGAGGCTCCTTCTGCATGATTTTTGGTTCTCCGTGATGGGTTTTCTCCACTTGGAAAACTTGTATTCTAATTTGGTTCTTTTCCTCTACTCTGTTTGGCGTAAATAACTTGGTTCATCATAGAGGCAATTTGGTCTCTCCTATACAATGTCGTCAAAATGAATCATGAGATTTTTTGAGCCCTTTGTGGCTTTCTCCAAGGGTATCTTGTTTGTGGAAATTGGTGAGTAATTGCAAAATCTGATCTTCATTATTTCTCTTTTTATGCTGAAAATTTCACACAACTTGGTTTGAAGCTTTAAGCCTATTTCTTATTTTTGCTTCTAAGATTTTGTTTTACTATTTCCGTGATCTTCGTACCATCTTTGTTGTTATTTGAAGATTTGGGTTTTCGATAATATTGCTCAAATTTTATTATATTCGAGCTCTTCTCCATTTGCAAATGTGTGCCATGAGTTCGAGATCTCTACAAAATTTAGGGAAGCTCGATTGTTCCTTTACTTATGATGGATGAAGATATGGGTTTTCTATCTCAAAACATCTTAAAACTGCACCATGCCTCCATTTCGTGAGATTTGATTCATATTTTACTTTGAATCCACCCAAGCTCGCCATTCTCGTGAATCGATATAACTTTTCTTTTCTCCAACGTTCTACCAAAGACACTATAGTTGACCATTTCCAAGCTCTAAACTTGCGTGGTGGCTTATGGGTTTCCATTATTTATGAAATATCAAGATTGTTTTTGGGTCCTCTCTTTTGTGAGTGGAGTTATTCATGGTGTTCATGATTCGGGATTTACCTTGCTAGATCTGGTCTTACAAAGCTGAGCTATGATTTTATTTCTTACTCTTCTTAAAGATGGTAACTCAAGGGTTTCCATTTAGTCCTCTGTTCATACACGACATGATTTTGTATTACCATGATTTTATATTGGTGGTTTTTCTACTTTGTGCCCTAAACCACTTTGTCACCTTTGTTTCTCTGAAGCTCAAATTTACTTTGTATGAGCTGCTAGTTTGAAGGTAGAGCTCTGGTTCAACCTAGAAAGCTTTCATTGAGTTATAAATCTGCATTTTGGTTACTCGTTGAATATTTCAAGAGTTTTATTGTTGGGTATTATGAGCACGACATTCGTTTTGAGCCATCCTATGCATTGAAACTTCATGAATATGTGAGATTTTGAATGCTATAGCTAAACCTTTGTTTGTATAATGAATCGGGATTAGTCTTGCTTTAAATGTTAACTAAGTATCAAAAGTTTTTCTTTCCCTAATATAGGTGAATTGGATTCTATGTAACCCTTAGCGTGACCATAATTATCTTGTTACTATATATTTTCACAAATATCATACTTTCTAAGTTTTGTTTTTTCTTATGTGCTTCCATTGTGAATTTAGGTATGTCAATTTTTCCGAGTTTTTACTTTTACCTTTGATGCTCGACTTAAAACAAAGTTAAATGTGGCTCGAATCAGGGACCTTGTGTCTGAAAATGGGATGCCATTATTTTGTTGGGTTATTCTTATTTGCTCAGATTTTCTTGGAGTAGTTCCTTGATAGTGTTTAAACATATTATTGAAACCACCTACTCTATTTTTGAAATCACCACCAAGGGTATGGATTTGTATTAATATATGCAAATTTTCATATTTTGTGCATTAAATTTTGAAACTATATTCACTTCCTTACATATTTTTTTGGCTTTGAGTCGGAAATTTAATCCCTGCAAATGTCTAATCAAGAACTAATGCATAAGGAATTTTCTGATTGATAATTGACCTTCATGGATAACTCTGTAATCTTGAAGTTCATGATGAATTTGTAAAACTATTCTGACTGAAAATGCTTTTATGAAAGTTGGATTCTATAGTGGCCTATTTTGAGCCTGAATGATTTGTAATGAGAGATCCTTTATTTATTTGATCATAACTTCCTTTTCAATCTTGAAATTACTTGATGATCCATCCAAATTATTTGATAGACTTGTACCTCCATTTGAACTATGTACTTGAAATATGTAATTTGTTCCTATTGGCACTTTTAATTGCTAAAACTGGTGATTCTTTTGGGATATTGAAAAGTGTTATTGATGATTTCTAATTTTGTTTAACAATAGTTGTACTTTCACATTCATTTCTATACCTTCTTGATAATATTACATTTCTGAAGTACAACTATGAATGATCACTCCCTTTTGAATCTTTTTCAAATGATAGCAAGCTAATTATGTCACGACCCAATATCTTAGGACTTCTACAAATGATATGATCTTTTGTAAAATATACCTACTATATTGACGATATGATATTTTGTAAAATATTATTGTCCATTAGGCATGGAGTCAAAGCATATAACCAAAAATTTCCCTTCTAAAAAAAAAATTAAAGTTGGGAAAGGATCTGGATACTAGATCACGTGCATGAATGCACTATTTGAATGGATAAGTTGCAATGTGCATGAACTACACTAATTGAAAGAGAAATCCTAATCCCTACTCTAACCAATAGTAACCAAAGATAAAAAAACCTAAAACAAACAATGAAAAGTATCTTCACTTTCTCTAAAACCAAGGCGTTGAATTCATTTCTTAAAACTAGCAAATTGACAAATATGAAAACAAGATTTGTAACTTTATTTCATTCATTAGATGAATCCAAGAGTGGGAAACACCTCTATCTGATCTATAATTTGTTCTGAATAGTTTTACGCTTGTTGTTAAGAACATGGTACTCAATTTTGTGCTCTAAGACAAACATGAAATCTTGCAATGTTGTAGCCGGGTGAGAATCAACCAAATACCGGATAGGACAAGGTCTCCTAGTAGCGAATAAGTTTACTATTTTGATCTGATTTGAATCATGAACATCATCTTCAACCATAAGCTCATTATGAAGTTGTCTTGATTTTTTTTTTTATGTTTCCCAACCGCCGTAGCTCATCTCAGTAAACTGATTTAAGGGTTGCTTTTGCTCTACAAGTTGTTGTTCTATGACTACTATGAGTGATCTTTTACTAGTAATGTTGAATTCTTCTGCATTTCTTATATCCTCCATCCAATATGAAAACTCAAGATTGTCTTCTTCTTCGTAGGCACTATCTAGATACATGGTACATTCGAAAAACTCAAGATCATCTTCTTCTTCATAATCAATAGTTATGAGAAATTGTTGTTCTTTATTATCTTTTAGGACATTCTGAAGTTGATCTAAACATATTTCAGCTCCTTCAAACTATTGTACCAAAACTGATATTTCCTCTTGATTATCTTGATTTGACACAAAATCTATAAGATCAAATTTGTCTCATTTTTCTACACAAGATATGATCCTAGAATCATGCTATTCTCGACATATTCCCCTCCAAAATGGTTCTTCCAGGAGGGGATAATAAAGATCTACATCCAATAGCACTTCTTTCTCTTTTTCAAGTACAAGAGGAACCTTAACAATTAGAGCTTCTTTGAATGCTGAAACTGTAAAATCAGTGAGTTCTATAGGTTGTTCTTCACCTATGTAGTTTTCCAAATCTGACAAGAAATCAACCTCTTCAAGTTGTAAATTTGCAACATACTTTCCTTGAATTTCAACCTCCTTTTTATTTGAAATTGATACCTCATCTTTGATAAGACTGTAAGTCTGCATGAGTATGGCACCTTCATGAACACTACACTCGAATATGTAGATTTCTCGATAATCTTCCAACTGCTCTTGATCTCAGTAGGAAGATCAAATTTTCCCTTTTGTATGGGTTCTCTTTCTAACTATGGAATATGTTAAAACTTAACCTTGACACCCATCCATGAAAATTCTACAAAAATTCCAGCCTATTGTTGTCTTTAGTTGGTTTCCCCCTGAATGATCTTCCGATTCACTCTTTTTGGACTAGAAGTACCAAAAGGATGAGTGGGCTTAGTTTTAGCCTTAAATTCAAAAATTTTGTACAAAAGGTTAGGGTACAAGGTATGTAGTTAGAATAGCATCTCGAGAACCACCAAATTGGACACTTAATTTTGACTTCAGTATATGATTGTGGGGTAGAAAAAGTAGGAATTGCAACAATCTGATAGTTTGGAAACTGAGGAATAGGCTGCATTGGGTAGTAAGGAGGGTATATGGGCACTAGATTTTGATATGGAAGGTAAGTGGGAACAACCCATTGAGGGGTTCCTCAACCTGATGCCTATCATTTTCTAATGCTTTTGATTTCTCAATTTGTTCCTTGATAGCTAAATATTGTTGCTTCAAACTATTAAACTCGATTCTAAGATCTTCTTGTTGTGCATAATCAACATAACCCTCTATATAACCTTGATCTTGAACAACATAACCCTCATATTGATAATCATATTGATTGGTAGGGTTTGGGTTATAAGGATATTCATTTTGATAGGGGTTATAAACCGATCCGAAAGAGGTGGATGGAAAGCCTACTAGTTTAGTTGATATTACTTCTCAAACTATGGGTTTGTGGCTATGTGACCTCATAAAATATTGAAACTATGAAAACAGGTCTGTTGCTCACAAAAAAAGTTGATAACAACAAAATAACATATATGATTTTCTTGAAAAATACCTAAAACTACAGATGAAAATTGATGAATTTGAAAAGTGTGTTGGTGTAGGTTATTTTCCATGTATTTATTTTAAATACATGGAATACCGCCACATAGGTGATTCACCATGCTTAGGTGTCCTAGGGTGTCATTATGGCTCTTACACACATCATAGAGTGTCATTGGAGTTACATTTGACTGGCTATTCCGGAATATAACTCCCACTTTTCGATGGCTACATTTGTGGGGAGTTACACACCCCACTACTATTTGTACACCCTTTCATCTTGAGCAACACATGGGGAATGGAATAGAGTTTGATTTTTTCAGCCTTTTTCCCTCAATGCATGGACATTGCTTCCATGAATGATTTCTTTCTTTGATCTTAAAGCTACATAGTTTTGCGGTTGAGTGCAACATTTTGGTGCTCACAGATTCCCTCCGATCTTCATCATTCCTCCGACATGGTATCGAGCTCGGGGATAAGAATCATGTTGCTCACCTCGGTTCAAGGTGCTCCTTCATGCTCGATCAATCCCGATTGTTGGTTATCGATCTCCTTACACTTTGTGGATGTTTCATTGCATTGCTCAACCATTTTTCCCGGCTGACCTGCTCCTCGCATGTGGCCTCACACCACCACCAAACGTCACTACCTCTAGGCACTCGAGATCTTATTCTGCATGGCCTTCCTACCGTGTTCTAGTCACCTTACCTCGATTACTATTGTTCGTGTTTTCATTGTGTGCACGTGTGAACATTTTTTTGAAGCTCGAGTTTTCTGTTTGTGTGAACATTTTTTCACTTGTATGCTTGGTACTCTGTTCGATCTTTGGCACTGGTTCATGTATGCTTTGTTGAGCATTGGAATTACACCCTGTGTTGTTTACAGATTGCTCTCACTCAGTGTTTTAATTCTGCGCGGCCATTTCTCTCTAACATGGCCACCACGTATCATGTTGGGCCATTTTAGACCTCTGCACAAGGGTTTAACCTAGACATCTATGTGTTTTTTTTCCTATGAGGTCACGGTAGTTTTGGTTTGCATCTAGGCTCTTTTTGCGTGTTGGGTGTGGTATTTTGTGTGCCAGGCATGGTGCTCCAAGATCGTGCACTATTCACTATTATTTGCATTGAAATGGTTCTTAAATCACATTGTTTGCTTTGTTGTTTGCACCGGGAATCTATTCAAGCTCTTGCACTCGACATTAAAAACTTACCATTCACATTTTTTTCCTATGTGAGACCTCTACTCCATGTGATTCTGGCTGTGAAGGGCTTGGTGTATACGTTGGTGGAGGAAACGTGATTCCCATGCCTTGTTCAATGTTGCTCGCCCGCATTCTTCCTGAGTTATGCACCCCCGACCGCTTCTTAGCCCCCGACCATATTCTCAATCCTTTTTCACTAAATTCAAAGATTTTGCACTGCGGCAAAGATCTCCTAGCTCTAGTCCACCAAAGTGGTTTCCACATCTCCACGTGGCCCCTACGGTAGTCCTCCAATGTTTTTCATGGACTCTACCTTGGCGGTTTCAACCCACTCATCTGCCAACACAACATCTCGGTCAAGCCCTATGTAGCTCATTCAACGTGTGCCCTCTCCTTATCCTCTTTTTAATTTTTTGAGGTCATAAAAACATTTGCATGGCGTGTAATAATTTTTAAGGTTGTTTTTTGGCTTGTTTTATCAACCCTCCTATGAGGGTCGAAGACGGAGGGCGAGGTCCGAGGTTGGCAGAAGGCTAATCCCCCCTCGCAGTCAAAACAAAGCCTACCTAAAATTTTGTGCCATATCCAATGAGCAATCACACGATACCCTTTGCACTCATTTTGATCACTTTTTTAATCAGTTTGTAGCGTTTATTGACTTTTTCCATCAGTTGCGGGAATTGTATTTATGCCATAACTTTTGACTCGCTGCTCATTTTTTAGCACTTCCTTGGTCAAAGTTGCATGATTTCTCACACACTACATGATGGAATTGTCAATTTTATAAATGCACTACTTTATAAAGTGCCACATTCTAGGGGGTTGATTGTACTCTTAGGCTTTCACATGCAAACGCATTATCGGCCGAGTTCGACGTCTTGCTTTTTGCATCTTGCATTTTTCATCATGGAGAGTGCTCTTTCTAGACTTGAGCATCGTAGGATCACCTTATAGCCTCCACCACTTCTCACTAGGAGAGGGAACTATTCAGCTTGGCATGCTTCCATGGAACGTTACTTTGCCCACGAGGGTCTTTTACCCTTCTTGCTTGGGCCAGTTCCTGCACTCGCTAATCATCATCATCTAGATGACTTCCTTGACACTTGTTACCATGTCTTTGGTCACATGATGATGCATGTCTCTTGATCTCTCTGATTTCACGTGGCAGACTTAGATCCACCTCATCGTGTCTAGAGCATTCTTTAGTCCCTCTATGGAAACCCTTCACATACTGCAGTCATTGTTCCTGCTATTGATTTAGTTGTCTCCTCTTCTTTGTGTGATGACAGTTCCACTGACACACGCTTGCTTGATTCTACTTTTGATGATGAGGATTGTGCACCCAATTCTGATGTCGAGAGTACTACAGAGGACTCTTCTCCTCTTTCTCTCACCATTCCAGAGAGTGTTGGCACATCCCACATCTCATTAGATATCGGGCAGTCTTCTACTTAGCCTCATACCACCATCACACCCGCCTCCTTTCCACTTCTAGTGTGCGAGGCCCCTTCCACTACTTTTCCTTCATTGGATGACTCATACCTATCATACATTGCTCTTGAGCCCCCTCATTGGGATGAGTATTTTCCTGACCTTATTCGTCTTTTCACAGATTCTACTTGTGATTCTCTATAGGTCCCTCATCCATCTACAAATGTTTCGAGAGGAGTTCATCATCTTCATTGTTGGGAGTTCCCCTTCTGGTACTTTTACCACTTCCACTTTACTGGAGACCTTCATTGATCCACCCTCAACTGTGGATCCCTTTTCTATTGTGGAGGATGTTTTGTTCCCTTCACATCACTTGGACATCCTTTCTGGTGTGTTCCTTTTTTCACTTTGATAGTTCTACACACGTGGCATTACCTTCGGTTCCTTGGCACTCACTCACTAGACCTATGTCACACTTCTGTGCACTAGACTCAGAGTTCTTTGTGTTGCTACCTTAAGTTTCCTTTGTGGAGTGCACAGACTTCTAGCATGTCATTTCTATCCTTCCTAAGGAAAGGCACACAATTCATTATGGGTGGCTCTTCTTCAGTCCAGAGGCGAGAGGATCTCATGATCGACATTCTTCTCGGGAGACCTCCTAGAGTCAGTAGAGCTCAGTCCGTTCGTGGCATCTTCTCGCATTCCTCTCGTCTCCCTCTTCTTCTCTCTTCTTCTTCTTTTCAAGAGATTTCCTATTTGTACATGGGTACCTTTACAGCTCATCTATGGTCATGGGACCCATCCTTGGCATATTTCTTAGATTAGAGAGTGGACTTGTCTCTCTTTAGGGGGTTCCCACCGGGTTTTATCCTTTTACTCCAATTTTCGAGAGCTTCTTGTACGTGGGTACCTCATTAGGCTTCTTACCGGGACCCACTTCTCTCCTTGTAATCATCTATTTCTCCACCTAAGCTATGCTTCAGAGGGGTATTGGTGTAGGTTATTTTCCATGTATTTATTTTAAATACATGGAATACCTCCACATAGGTGATTCACCATGCTTAGTTGTCCTAGGGTGTCATTATGGCTCTCACACACGTCATAGAGCATCATTGGAGTTACATTTGACCGACTATTCCGCAAATGTAACTCCCACTTTTGACGGCTACATTTGTGGGGGAGTTACACACCCACTACTATTTGTGCTCCCTTTCATCTTGAGCAACACATGGGGAATGGAATAGAGTTTTGTTTTTTTAGCCTTTTCCCCTCAATGCATGCACATTGCTTCCATGAACGATTTATTGCTTTGATATTGAAGCAACATCATTTTGTGGTTGAGTGCAATGTTTTGGTGCTCACGGATTCCCTTCAGATCTTTGTCATTCCTCGACAAAGTGTTGTCAGACACATGAAATCAGATTACGCAGTTGTTAGATGAATTATGCTCCCGAACCTTCAATTTTTGAATTCATCAATATTGGTTCTATCCAAAACTATTATGCATGGTGTCCGGTCTTCTTAAATGATGAAACCCCTTTGAAAAGTAAAACTTTAAGGTAAGTGAGTGTCCCACTTGGTCTACCACAAATTGTTATCTATCGAAAGTGCACCCTATGAGAGATGAATGTAGGGGTTCTAATCTTTCTATGAATCTCTCTCTTTTGTAGACACAATGGAAACACCTCGGTTTTTGGGTATACCTATGATTGAGGTGAGTATCTAGTATCAAGGTCAGTTCCTTCTTGATGTATCCTAAACTAATTTAAGGGGGTTTGAGGGTAAAAAGATGATTGTAAATGAGCTGAAAACTCGGGGTGATACACCAAATTTTTGATTGCTTTGACTGAGTATATACACAACCAATTTGAGAATGAAACATGGATGCACAAACCAATAGTTTTTAGCATAATATTAAGTCAAAACACTTGGTGTATTGAGGGATTGAGTCACAACATTAAATAAGATAACATGCACACTAATTTTATGCGAAATTACTAAATTTGTAGCAAGGTAAGATGATTAATCAGGGAATTTGACATTCAAAAGAAATAATAAGGTATACACAAAACTAAAAATAATTGGAAAGGTAGAAATCAATTCTCATTCAAAGGGAAAAATTGGCAAAATTTCTTTAGCTCTCCCATGTCCAAAATTTCTCCTCTGTGCCTTGTAATTGCACACAATATATAGGAAGTTTCTTCATCCTATCTACCCTAAAAATAGGATAAGATTTGTACTCACCATGCATCCTATTTTTATCCTTTATCAAGAATAAATAAAGGAATAAAATAAACATGCTAATATAATGAGGCATTAATAGCCTTGATTACAAAAACACATCCCAGTCAAACTGTAGTTGACTGATCTATTTTTAACAAAGTAAGATGAATAATTTGGCTAATAATAGCCTTTTCTTGTTGTGTAAGTCTCCTCCAATGTGCATGTAACTTCTTCTTTGTCTTGTAGCTGATGATGTGACATTTGTTTTGTCTTCTTGTGGTAACACATAAAAATTCTCTGTAAATGAAAATAATGCCTTTAATCCCAAATACTTAGCGAAACTCTTTTTGCACACATGTGCACATGCAAAGTAATGCATCCTTTTGATTTCAACTCCTTTGGTATGAGACTTTTGGCAAAGATTAAGGTAAAATACTCTACGTACTCATTGTTTCTTGGTCTTATCTACCCCATCATGGCCCCTTCTTTGACCATGTGAAATGGCATATGATAATTTGAATAATAATCAATTAATTATTATACCCTTGGCACATATACTTGATTTCAAAAAGCATAGAAACTCGATCATTAAAGCATGGACCATAACATATTATAAGGTCTAGAAATGCCCACCTTTTAGTAATTATTGTTGTCGACATTTGATTACAAGTTTGGACTATAGTTTTGGACCTTTTTATAGTCGAGATCGAATGATTATAAATTAGTACAATGTCCCCCTCCAATGATGATCCGACCCTTCCAAATTATCGGTGGTCAAAGCTAACCCAAGCATAGTTAGGGTTTCAAATCTACATATGAAATAGTGCCATGTATCGTACTTTTGAACCACGGTTTAATTCGATGAACTCGAAATCTAGTTAAGGTACAAAAGTATTACAACCCTAATCATTTTGTATTTTCATTTTCGAGCTCCATTCGAGCTAAACAAACTATGTGAAAATTTGAATCTACCACCATTGATGAAGTTTAAGCTCAATTCGAAGCCTTTTATGGTCTCTACAATGAGATTTATGAGCATGTATCTAAATTTTATTCCATTTTTAATCCCTTCTAAGCTCTAAGAGGTTATGGTAGTGAATGGGCATCATCATGAAGACTTGAAGTTCATTCTTTACAAATTTGAGCACCCTAAAGTTTTGAGCATAAAGTTTTACATTTTGTTGGTGATCGACGTAGAGGTTTTTTGAGTATGCTCGACCCCCTACTATTAAGTACATAATGATGCAATAACTTGTAATTTCCTTATGCGAAAAGGGTATTCTATATTTTGTTCAAAAAATCAAAATATTTGTTGTATAAGTGACATGTGTATTCAAGTTTAAGCTTCATCCTTGTTCTGATAGTTTCCCTTTTCATTATGGCCACCATGTATGAGCTCTTGGAGCTTAAATTTATTATGATATATCTACAAATCTAATGAGGGATGCCATTCTTGTACCATCAATCTCTATTTTTAAAATATTTTTTTGCCTATCTCGTTTCAAATCTAAGTTTTTCTAGGATATTATCTATGTATTCTTTGTAAGAAAACCTCTTGAACTTTCCCTTGTTTATTTGCTAGTGCCCCCTAAAATTTTTGCTTAACCTTTCGTGGGTTTGGAATTTTTAGTTTTCAAAACTGGTTCAAACTTCTTGGTTGATGGGTAATCTAATCGCCATTCTTCCATTCACTGTTGTACGTTGTTAGGAGGTAAGTTTCATGATTTCTCCTTTCATCTATGCGTGATGGTTGTATTCATAATAATGGAACTATTTTTACTCTGATTTGGCTACATATATCTTTCGATACCCAAATCTACTCATTATTTTGGTTTCAATTTGAGTGTCTCAATTTTTATAATTCGAGATGAGACACCTCTTTGTAATGATGGTTTGAGAAAATGGGTTTTCCATGATTTCATTTGTGTGAGAGTGTGAAGTCCTGTATCATGATTTCATGACTACCTTACCTTAGATCCGTCCTTTGTGACTATTTTTTGACTCTTCCCGTGGAAAAGTTCTTTGATCCTTTTGAACCCAATGACAACACCTATGTTTGTATGATTCTTAGTTTTTCCTTTCTTTGCATTACGCATTGTGTTGTTTGAACATGTCTCACTTGCTATTATTGAGGGATTCATAGCTCTAATAATGAATCGCTTTTTATGCAACACCGTACAATTGTTATTTTCTATCGTTCATATCATATCCCTTTATATCCCACATTGTTGAATTATTTGTTATGTTTTGTTGCTTTATGCTTCGTGCTCCCATTTCGAATTGAGGTCTCTGGATTTTTCTAGCTATTGTACTTTACGTTTGGTGGTCGACTTAAAACAGAGTTAACTATTTTTCAAATCGGGGCCTTGTTGTCTCAAAATGAGCTGTCATTATTTTGTTGGGTTATTCTTATTTTCTCAAATTTTCTTGGATTAGTTCCTTAACAATGTTTTAAACATATTCTTAAAACCACTTGCTCTATTGTTTGAAAACACCACGAAGGGTATGGATGTGTATTCATATATGCAGATTTACATACTCTGTGCATTGAATTTTGAAACTATATTCACTTCCTTACATATTTTGCTATCTTTGAGTCATTGTAGTTCATTCAAAAAACACAATATTTGAAGTTTATGAGATTTGAATGTTTTGAGTGAGTTGAAGGTTCTCTCTACTATTGTGAATATATTCATATAGAAGAGGTGTGATTTCTTATTTATGATGCCATTATAGCCTTTGTATAGCTGTAGATGTTGACTTGCATGTTGGAAAAAATGATTTCGTGATTCTTAGTTGAATATTTTCTTACTTAAATTTGACTAAATCTTGCCTTCCTCAATGATCTCTTGGATTGCTTCATGGGACTTGAATGCACATTGAAACTCTCAACACATCATTGTAATTATCTCTTTGTGTATTGGAAATGATAGATCCTTTCTTTTACTTGCCTTTCTTGTGACTGACACATTTGTAAAGTGTTTTCAAGATGGTAGTAGACCCCGTATATGAAGATAGATCTAAATATGCATTGTAATATTGTTTTTTGATGTAAATTGTTCTTCCCGCAAGTTATATTCACTATAATCTATGATTTTGTTTCTACTTCTTGAGTTAGTTAGCCTAATTTTGATAAATTCTATACTTGTTGATGGCTTATTCTTAATTTATGCGTATTTACCATAGTTATCAAACTATTTACTAGTGTAGTTTGATGACATCAACCTATCAATGAAGTTCTATTATTGTACACATGTGGATGTAGCTTACTTTGATCTTTTCTTTTCAAATAGATTATACTTGATCCGAATCTATACCTATATTATAGAATTTTACCATTATTTTTTCATCAGTTGTACTTTTTCCATTGTTGTCATAAAAATTTCAAACTTCCACTGTTAGCTTCATTTGATATCATCATTAGAGAAGGTATCTCTTGCTGAAGATTTATTTCATGATATCAGTGTTGACAGAATATGTGTGTAACTACCTAAAATATGATCTATAGATTTTTAGTTAAAGTGATCATGTATCAATGTTTGTACTCATCATTTCAATGGAATGTGATCACTGTAGTTTGAAAACATGATGATTTATTTCCATTTTTTATTTGAATAACAACCTCCTGATCCCTTTTAGCATGCTTGTACTTTCTATACTTGAACCTTTTAAAACTTCCTTTTCATCATCATAACTACAACTTTACTTTCTTGGAATGAGGAAAATAGATGAGTAATGTTTTTGAATCCTTCTTTGTCAATGATTCTGAGTTATATGTCTTGTAAATGCTTCTTCATTCATCCTGGATTGATTTCAAGCTCATTTTTAAAAATTGCACCTGCATAAAGATGTGAATAGGGAGTAATTTGTGAGGAAAAAAACCCACACAAGAATCTTTTATAGTTGGAAAAGTGGTGAAGAGGGAGTAGCGAGGACAAAAACCCACACAAGAATCATGAAAATATAGGAAATGATGGATTCCATCCTTTATTTATTCACAACTTTATGCATATGTACTATCATTTCTTGCACTTTCTACCAAAGTTACTCCCACAACTTATGTGGGTTTACTGCACTATTATTCCTCATGAATAAATGAATTGTTTTTGTGTAATGAGATGTATGTCTTTTCTTTTATTTACTCTCTTAATTTTTATGGATAATAAATGAACTTATACAACTTAGAACACTTAAATAATTCACTTAATCATAGAAATAAATTAAAATAAATCGTACCTTTTAATGCTTCTCAAAAATGCAAACTGCTTTGTAAAAATACCTTTTCCATGCTTCAAACAAACAATCGAGACTAGTACTACATAATGTAAAACCCTACATATGTCATATTTCCTGCCTTTACCAAGGCCTTGCAGCAGATCTTCCTGTGCTATTGCATTGTATTTCTGAAAAGATACATCAAAGAGGCGGTATACGCAAAGTGTTGCCTTCTGGGGCAACACTTTTAGCTACTAATTTGATGCATGGCATTCTTATTCTTTCCAAAACCAAGAAATTAAAAATGTATCCCCTTCCGAGATGGATTCCTAAAACATAGTCAAACTTCTAACTCCCATTATGAGAAACTTAAAAGTTTCAAGTTGACCCTTTTGCACGGGGTGCGAAAAATGTCAATAATAATCGTAGTTTGCATATTCATGGAAATAATAACTCTATTCTTTTCATATCTCCATGATTGTGACTCTTAAAAATATGCAAACTATGTGAAATAGTGTTGCTTAAATCTCTTGCTTTAACTTCACTTTTGAACTCCTACAAATATACCTTCTTTGAATAAAGATTATGTCATCTTGATCATCTATCGAACTGTGACTATGTCCTTTTCTAATTCATATGTACTTGATCATCTATTAGATTTTCTTGGAATATGTAAGACATGGCTTAACTTTTGATTCATGACTTGTATAGGAATAACTGTGAATGGTAGAAGATGATCAATACTTAGATTTTGTATCTGTTTGTTTCTGTACTTAAAGTGATCATCTATCAATGTTTTTACTCGTCATTTCAATGGAATGTGATCATTGTAGTTTGAAAACATGATGATTCTTTCCATCTCTTCTTTGAATAACAACCTCTTGATCCCTTTTAGCATGGTTGTACTTTCTAAACCTTTTAAACTTCCTTTTCATCATCATAATTGTAGCTTTACTTAGAATAAGAAAAGAAGATGAGCAATGCTTCGGACTCTTCTTTATCACTGATTCTAAGTTATATATCTTGTAAATGCTTCCTTATTCATTATGTATTGATTTCAAGTTCATTTTTGAAATTGCATCTACTTAATAGATGTGAATACAACAAGCATGAAATCTGGAGCTTGACAATTGTTCATTTCCCCATTTCTAGGTATAATGACAACAGTTGGAAAAATGGTGAAGAGGGAGCAATGAGGAAAATAATTCTCACCAACATCATGGAAATCCAGGCAATGATGGATTCCATCCTTTCTTTATTCACAAATTTATGTATATGTAATTTCATTGCTTGCACTTGCTATGAGAGTTACTCCCACAACTTGTGTGGGTTTACTTTACTATTATTCCTCATGAATAAATGAATTGTTTTCGTGTAATGAGATGTATGTCTTTTATTTTATGTACTTTCTTCATTTGTATGGATAATAAATGAACTTATATAAATAGGAACACTTAAATAACTCACTTGATCATAGAAATAAATTTAAATCAAGTGTACCTTTTTTATGTTCATTGGAAATGCAAAATGCTTGTAAAGCTACCCTTTCCATGCTTCAAACCTCTAACCGAGACTCGCTGCTTCGAGATAGTAAAAATGCTTCATATGCCATCTTTCTCACCTTCACCAAGGCCTTGCAATAATCTTCCTAGGCTACTGCACTATCTTGCTGAAGATGATACATGGAGAGGTGGTATGCACAAGGTGTCGACTTCTAGGAAACACTTTCAGTTGCTAATTTGATGCATGACATTCTAATTCTATCCAAAACCAAACAATTATAAACTACATCCCTTTCCCGAGATGGTGGCCCAAACATAGCCAAACTTATAACTCGACCAATCCGAGAAACTTAAAATTTTCAAGTTGACTCTTTTTGCATAGGGCGTGAAAACTATTAACAATAATCATTTCATGTTTTCATGCCTATAGTGTTTATATGAATGCAAGGATTGTGATGGTGGTATAAAGATGACATTGTGAACTAGTAAGATAAATGTGTATAAGGATTGAAGTGTTTGTTAAGATCTTCGGGAAAGGGGTGATGTAGAGTACCATTAATGATAGTGCTCATGTGCTAAAAAAATCCATGAATGCATTAAGGTAAGTATGTTCTACACAAGAAAAAATATGTGTAACTAAGCGGACATCTTCCATCATCTTATTTGTATCGTAATGGAGAATCATGTTAGAATAATATATATTGTAGAGGTTTATAGTATTAAGACTAATTGAAAATGTGAAAATTGATTGTGTCAAGATGGAAAAAGTAGAGAAGCCATCATTGCAGGGGATTATGGATTTTCTTAAGAGAGAAGTGATGAGAAATATGGATAGCATGATGCATGAGATCACTTATTTAGGGAGGAGGGTGAAAAAATGGAAGCAGTATGTTCAGGTATGGAGAAGAAAGCTAATAGAGATGATGATCATCAACATGGAGAATCATTTTTGGTAAGAAGAGTTATCTTACAAAAACTAATAAAATTTCAAGAGCTAGTCTATAGAAGAATCCTATTCAGACTAGATGCGAGATAAGAGGTAATTGTAATGTCATTATCGATAAGAGGAAATGGTTAGTAAACTATGCTTTAGAAGGTTAGTTTACCCTAGATCTTATAGAGTAACAGGGGTAAGTGCACCAAGTTGGGGGACAATTAAGTGGACATCAAATCCCAATTTTACATTAAAAACAAAAAAATCAGATTTAGTCTTCCGCGGACTTGAACTATGCCGAAAAGTCAAAAATATGTCATAAAAATGGTACCATCACGTAGGGGATACTATTAGCTTTGTAGAAATATTGATTTTAATGTGAATATAATAGGATAAATGTCATTTTTTAATTTTTAACTAATAGTAGGTCTTTAAGACAGTTTTTCCCATGAATGTTTATGTCTATGTTTAAGATTGCAAATTTTGTTTCAATTATCAGAATGTGATAAAAATTATAACATCCCAGCCATGGTGAAATTATATACATGTTCAAAAAAAAATTATTTGATTTAAATATTTTTTGATGAAGTTATGGTGGGAAAACGGAAAGTGCTTTGTTTTCTTTATGTTTTCATACCACTTTCATGAAAAAAATCATAAAAAATAAAATATTGCAAAAAAAAATACAAAATAAAATCTATCCCAAGATAGATAGCGGCATCTAACTTCTCACCAAAGGAGAAAAATATATATCAATTTTTGGTCATCCAAATCATGGGCAAACAGACTATAATCTTATAGGCATTTTATAAAAAAACCAAGTCATTGAATTTTGAGTGTTTAATATAGCTAAACTTGTCCATTTTTTTAAAAAATAGTATTTTAGAAACTAGATTTTGGATGCTACGATTCATATTAGTATAATTATTTCTAATTTTGAGTGTATGTATTGCTAATAATCCCTACAAGTTGATATTATGTTGTTATTTGCAATATGACGTCCACTTATGACCCCTTTTTTGTCCCCCAACTTGCTGCACTTACCCAACATTGGTTTATAAATATCATCAAATTATTGTTAATCAATAATGCATGGTTCAAATTCAAATTTGTAGTCTAAGAGATGAAGTCTTATGTGATGTAATGCCTATGGATGTGTGTCATCTTCTAATAGGTAAACCACAGCAATATGATAGGAGAGTAGTGTATAATGGTAGAATAAATAAGTGTTTTCTAATGAAAGATGGAGAAGAACATGTTTTGTTGCCTTTGATGGATCAACATGTAGGTAATGAAAAGAGGAGCATGGTGTTTGGAATCAAATAATTTTTGAGAAGACCAAGAATCAAATCTTAGCTTTCATAGAGAAAGGAGGAGAGAATGAATCCTTGAAAAAAGGAGACAATACAAATGTTGCCAAGAAGGTGCAACAATTAGGATCCATAGAGGTTGATCAAGGAAACTAGATAAAAGAGGAGAAACAAGATGAAATGATGATAAAGTAGAACATGAAAAAATCAAGGAAAGAGAAGGATTAACAAGAAGCCTATTTGGGCCACCTAGGTAATCTGTGACAACAAAGTGAGTTCGAAGAGATGAAGAAGAAAGGACATGGGATATAGTCCTTGAAGATATTATGAAAGACCATGAAGAAAAAGAGAGTGGAGAGGCATAAGAGGGTGTCATGAGAAGGAAGGAATTTGATAGGTAACTTAAAGACCAAGACAAAGAGGATGAAGGGAAGGTAGTTCTTGTGAGAAGTATAAACCAAGAAAAAAAATATCAACTAGAGAAAACGGTCAGAAATTCAAAGGAATGAAGAATGATTCTCAATAAGAATAATAGAGGTTTCATAAAAACACCATAAGTGATGAATACCAACAAAATAATTTGAAGAAATAAGGCTTATAAGAAATATTAGGAAAGGAAACACATGGAAAAGAAGTGAAGAACATGCATGAAATATCCAAGAAGACAAAGAAGTTCTTATTTTTGAATCTAATCTTGTATTAGCATGTGTGAATGCAGGTTTTAGAGATAGAGTAGCAAGGATGAACATGAGTGATAAAGGACTAAGTAAATTTAGTGACGGAAGAAGCAATGCAATGCTTTGAAACTACTAAAGGTTTCACAATACCATCACAAGAGGTTCAAACATGCAAGTTAAAACCCAAGTACAGAGATAGACATCATGAAACCCGAGAATAAAGAAGAATTGAGTAAGGTGAATTTTTAGGTTATATGGTGGATGATAAATCAAAGAAATTTTTCAAGCAAAAAAATCAACTATAAATAGGACCATGCAGTGAAAACAAGAATTTCTCACAAGAAATAGAATTAGCGGAGAGTTAGATTAGGAATCTCAAATAGCAAGGAGGCACGAGTAAATGTTTCCTATGATCATGTTTTCAAATTTCAAATCATATTGAACAAGTAGATAATGAGGACTAGGGACTAGAATTACACTTCAATCATGTATGAAAAGTAGAGAGACAAGTAGATTATTGTTAAGGAGAGAATTAGAAAATCAATGAAGAGCATACACATTTGTATGGAGAAATCATGAGGTTATATGTGAAGGAATCCAAGCATGTAGCAAGCTCACAAGAGTTAAATAAGAGATGAATTTTAAGTTGCAACCATGGTATGTATATAAGAAAGTTGAATATGATTCTATATATTACAATGCTTCAAAACATTGATACCTTTCCTTGGAGTGACATGTTGTGGAAATATGATGTCCATAAGAATTACAAAAGCACAAAGACTAGACAATGTAGTATATTGAAGGTGACAATCTCACCAAGTGAGTTGAGAACATCTCAAGGAGAAAATATAATGAAAGTTGAGATAGGTGTTGAGAATGATGTGGCAAGGTGTAAGAAATATTTGATAGTTGAAAAATATAGATTAATGAAAATAAGTCTTCTAAACAACCCTTTAATGGATTCTAAGTTGATTTAAAATATCGAAGAGGAAATAGGGGAAAGTATAAAGGATAGAAACACCAATTCGGGTTTGAAAATTGACGTGGATATTTGGGAAATAGAGTTATTTAACAACCATGGGCTTCAAATGTAGTGTGATCAATATTACTTTGTCTGAAGGATTAAATAAATTCTACATATTGGTGATAGGGTAGTGAAACAAAGACTCATTGTAGTAATGATAGAAAGGAGACAATGGAAGAATGTAAAATTTGTACTCTAATGGATTTAAAAAAGGAAATATACGACATAAGGTACAAATATAGAGTAACCTCCAAATTGGAGGACCTCTTTGGAGGCCAAATAACGTATATATAAAAATCATCCACACAATTCCGAGAGAAACAAACTTAAATATGGTAATAAAATCCTAAAATATGATACAAGTTAGGCCAAGAAGACTCACAAAAATAGTCATAAATCTAAATTAGTGTTCATCTATATTAAAGTAGGGGAAATAAGCTTGGTCCAAAGGGAAGTTAGATAGAAGACAACCTAATAAAAATTAAAGGAAATATGGCAAGTTTGGTACAAGAGAAAGAAGGAAAAACTAGAAGAGGAAGCAAGATTACCACGAAACAAGAATTGTTGGAGAATAACAAGGCGCTAGGAGGTTATGTAAATAATTTTTTTTTGTACAATTGTGAAGAAGAGGACAATCATTTATGATGGAGAAATATGTCAGTAAATATTTTTATGATCTCTCAAGCAATACTAGGGACGTAGACTTTAATATTGAAGATTTTCACTTTGTTGAAAAATAAAGATAAACTTATGAAACAACCAATTATGAATATGAAATGAGAATGGTGGTAGAACAAGTTGAAAAGGAACTCGATCCTTATACTATTTTCCTAGATTCTATGATTGCATATAAGCATAAAGAATGCATAGTAGAGTTGAGATTCATGATGACTAAGACCAAGAAGAACATGAAACAAGTAGGAGTATAAAATTCAAACAAACAAAATACAAATATGAGTTCGAGTGGTGGTAGGGAGGTAGAAAATACCAACAAGGAAAGGTGGAGAATTAGGAAAGAAAAGATAAGATTAGAAGTAAAGGAGAAAGAATATTCCTACATGGCATTTGAGTAGAGCTCAAAATTTCCCACTCAGGGGAATTTGATGCAAGAGCATCAAGAGGGTTAGAATTTCTTAGGGGTATTCAAGTTTATTGAGTTCATTTTATAACATCCAATTCATATGGATGAGTTATTTTCTTGATTGAGTCAAATGTAAATGTGAGTGTAAAAGTGAATGTTGTTGTAAATATAAGAATTAGGTGTGTAAGGGGATGAAATTATTTGTTTTTCAAACCTAATAGGGTGTATTTAATGTGTCATAGAGTGAAAATAGGATTTTGAATGAATTGATAAGTTTTGGGATGTAATTTCAGTATAATCTAAGTTAGGTTTTTGGTTGAGATATTTTAGAAGTTGGGATAAGAAATATAAGGAGTCTAGTAAGGAGAGATTGAGATTTTTTTATGACAGATCCATCAAATAAGATAATGGAAAAAGGATGTAAGAGAGATTTAGATAGTAGTATGAAGATGTATGATACATGTTACAAGTTAATATATAATTTTGTATGTTTTATGCTTGAAATTATAATCGCATATCCTACCTCTTTTCCGTGCCAAGAGGTGAGTATGAGAAAATTATCAAAAGAGGAATCCTAGAGATCTCACGAAAGCTTGCGAAGAAGAAGATGTTATGAAGAAGGTATTTCAATCTAAATAAATATTTGAAAGTAAATCGCTTACATGTTGTATGCATTTGGTCATATGCAGGCATGTAACTAGGGCATCAAATTTCTCAAGATTGGTCCAATGAAATTCTCTAAAAAATTCAACATATCTCTTCCCTAACTAAGTGAAGAGACTCACAAAATTTTAGAGAAAATAATCACGTGTGGACTAAGATATCCTTGACAAGAATTTCAAGGACAGGGGGATACATACAAGAACATCCAACAAAGGTAAATTAAGAAAATTTTGATTAATTTTGATATTTTAAAGATAAAGAAATGTATGAATTAGGTATCTTGAACATTATAAATGTGATTATACAAGATTTGAGGTTTGATGATATAATTCGAATTGATCACAATCACAAATCTAATCAAAGGTAAAACAGAGAGGCCTATAATAGAGAACTATGATGAACACCAAGATAAGATGGAAGGAAAAGTCTCAACACCTAATAATAGGTTATAAAAATCTCCTCAGGGGTATAGAGGGGTGATTACGAATCTACATGAAGTTTTGAACATACTCGAAAAAATTGAACCTCATTAGATTATGGTGTACAAAGAGTGTTAAAAGCACAATTAAATTTGGGAATATAGACATAGATTTTTGATGTTGAGAAGAAGGAAAAATTATGGTTGGAGTATTAGATGAGGGAAGAGCAAAGTGGGATCATGATCAATAGCTACGAGATGACCGATCATATAGTTTCTTGTATTGAAACAAGATTGACAAAATAAGTATAGAGATGACATTTTTTGAGAGTATGATATAAAATAAAAGGGTATGAAATGGAATTACAAGTGTGTAGGGATGATCTTGATAAGGAGATGGATGTTTAATAAAAATGGAGCTATAAATTAGAGCAAGGTAATCATTTCATGTTTTCATTCCTATAATGTTTATATGAATGTAAGGATTGTGATGGTGGTATAGAGCTAACACTTTGAGATAGTAAGAAAAATGTATATAAGGATTGAAGTGTGTCTTAAGATCATCAGGAAAGGGGTGATGGAGAGTACCATGAATGATAGTGCTCATGTGTTGAGAAAATACATGTATGCATTAAGGTGATTATGTTATACAATAAAACAAATATGTGTAACATAAAGTAGATCGATATGAGTACCAGATATCCATGTAGATTGATGTAGAAAATGTATCGAGTTACTAGAAAAATCATGGAGTGATAAAAATATGGAGCGTGGAAACTAAAGATGAAAAAGTGTAAAAGGTGATGAAAATGAAGTTAGGGCAAAGACATGTGTGTAGTTGTTGATGTTGTACCTATTTTTGGGGTCAATGTTATTGATGTTGGTGATGTTGTTGATTGATTGCTTCCCATATCAATAGAGATGCAAAAGAGAATATGATTAAGTAGTCAAATACACATGTATACATATAAAAAGCTTGTAATGAAGTATGTAAAATGAAATGCTGAAAATGAAAAAAGGAACATGTGCACTTGATCCGTGAAGAGTAAAGAGTGTAGAAAGGATCCCATCAATGAAGTGAAATTTTTTTGGGTGATCTCATACCATTGTATGAAGAAGTATAGGAGAAATTTCTTATTTATTATTAAACCTTTAACCACTTCCTAAAACTATAGAAATCTTTGTCTTGTTTAGTTTTTAAGAGATCTGATGCCATAACAAGTAGTGTAGAGAGGAAGGTATGGTGTTATCCTCTAACATTTAATTACTCCCTAGAATAAAAACCACCGTAGATGATATGTACTAACACGTGTTAATGAAAAAATACCATGTAAAAGTTTTTGTGTATGAGTTCAGAGATTGTACTGAACCCAATCATTGTGTAACCATCTCCGTCTTTATAGGTGCTCTAGGAAAGGCATCATTGTAATAAGGACCCAAGTATGATTCTGAGTCCTAAAATGTGTTGGACTAGTATTGTGTTGTGTTTCATAATGTGTGTAAACTGATGAATGGGTCACTTGATTCACCCAAATGACACCCTCCTCTTTAGGGGTGCATGTGACATCGTTGATGAAGAATGTGACCCAAAAGATGACCAACCGCTGAAATTGTGCCCTACAGAGGGAAGGGGATGTGCTTGGTAGAAACCAAGGAACATGAAAACAATTTGCTAGGAAACAAGTGTTATTACAAACAAGCATGCATGTAGAAGACAAATGTAAGCCATGAAGACAATGTGTAAGATAGGATACAAGTAAACATGTAAGAAGACAACATAGACCAAAAAAATTGGGTTGCAAACATGGAACACCACTCATGGTGTCACAAGACAATCAAGGTTGTAATGTACGTAACTAGACAAGTGTGAAAAAAAAAAAAAAAAAAGTGAAAAGCTCACATACAATGGCAAACAATGAAAAGAAAGTACATGTAATGTAACAGTAACCATGGTGGAAACTAGTCCTGCATAAGAAATGTTACACATGAAGCACACATTAGCATGTTAGAAAGATAAAACATATGTCAAAGTGTGTACAAGTTGATAATATAAAGTGTAAGTAGTAAAATGGAACAATAACACCTGTAATGTATGAAAGTGGATGGCCCGAGGAACCCATGTGGGACTTGTACTAGGTATTATGCCAAACATCAATGTAGCATGTAATGTTCCTATATAATCTATGATCACAACTAGAAAGAAAGTGAACACACATGTGTCTATGATAAATATAATGACATACAAGATATCTATCTAGCATGTGTAATAAAGTGAACATGTACAAGTAAATGCAACCAATATATGTAGTATGTTGTGGATGGATGGAATGGAATGTAATGTGAATGATAGGAGCCGTGTGGTCCCCCAAGTGAATGGAATTATATATAGTGAGGATGATTTGTTTATGCCCTCTCAATACTCAAGAATGGACAGAAAAGCGAGAGCACGTCATCGAAAATGGTTTGAATGATGTGTTGTATGTGAGTTGATGAATGTAGTGTGGTGTGGTGAACGTATAATGATGATATGTGATATAGATATGAGGTTTGAAAATGTGTGATGGTGTAGCCTAAAGTGTATATCTTGACAAGATGATAAAAGAAGTGATGATTTATGCTAAAATTTATATCACTAAATGATGTAAGCATATATTACTAATCTGGGAATGTAACATGAGAAAAATATTAAATGGTTGATTTTGTGAGTGTGATGAGGTCCATTTGATTGGTATACCCTTAACAATCTAATATGGACCATTAGACTAGAGTTCATCTTCGGGAAATGGGTCAAATAATGTGTTGTGTGTGGTGTGATGTGATGAATGTGTAGCGATTATATGCAACATAGAGATGAGGTGGGAGAATGTGTGATGATTTAGCCTAACGTGCATATCACAAGATAAGTAGAAGAAGAGATGATGTAGCCTATAATGTATATCAGAAACCTAGGAATGTCACATGATAGAAATATTGAATGATGAACATGGGAGTGTGATGAGTTCCATTTGATTTGTATACCCTCAACAGTCTAGTATGGACCATGAGACTAGAGTACGTCATAGGGTAATGAGCTCAATGGGTATAAGTAGATAAGAAAAAATGTGTGATATGTGTAAGAGATTTGGATATGAGGAATCTTCATTTAGTGTGTAATGTAGGATGTATATTATGTAAGATGTGTGAAGATTCATGATGTGTAGTGTCTATTATGCAATGTGTGAGGTTCATGTGTATAAGATGCCCTTAATAAATCAAGTGTCACCCAAAGCACAAAGATGCATCATTTGGTGGTGTTGATACTACATTGTGTGTGGTGTAAGATGCACTTTTCCAATTAGGGCAGGGGGACATATGAATGATTCCCTATAAGTGTGTAGTGGTGAGTGAACTATCCAATGAAAGTAAAGGATGAAGGTCCTCTACTTGATGATTGTGGTGACAAAAGCATGTGATCATGCTCTAGGAGTGGTGGTATAATAGATAAATGTTGTGTAGGTGAGTGAATCCTATGTGCATGTGATGGATGAGTATATGATGTGTATTACGGTGTAACAAAATGTGTAGGGGACAAAGAAATTTGTGCATCGAACACAAGGTGGTGATGGGCACTTATGTGGAATACAATGAGGTAGTGATCTATGGCAAGTTGTAGCAACTCTCCGAGGAATGGGTGCATATTTATTCGTTAGACTAGCAGAGTGATGAGAACGTGTAGGCTACATGTGAGTAGGTTAAATAGGATTCTATGGTGTTTTAGGTTCTATGGGTTGTGGTGTACTAGATGAAGTAGATGATACACTAGTCGCTTTTGAGACGTACTTACAACCATGGATTAGATGGAGTTACACCATCGATATAAATGAATTGATTGTTATGAATGAAATTTAGATGCATATGATTCATGGAGATGATATACTTAGACCTACAGATCCAATTGAGACCTAATACCATGTCACATCCTTCAATTTCATGATTGACTAGGAAGGGAACCCACATAGTGAGAGGGCCAACTTTAATGTGAAGCTTGAAAACGCTATAGAAGTTATTCATTGGATATGAAATTTGTGATAGCGATGAGAAATGGAATAGAACATGCACTAATGGGACATGATGGATCAACCTTAGTATTATTGATAGGTCTAGATCCAATAGAGGCAGCGATGTCTAAGTGATTAGAAGTGAATGTGTCATGATAATCATTATCTAAAAAATATATGAGTGGTAGAGAAATATTGATGTTAGCAACTAATAAATAAAGGGCCCTCGATGCGAAGGAGGTATTGCATGATATGTATGATTAAACGATGAATAACCAAAGTTCACGTCATGTTTTGTAAGTAGGTTATTAAATATTTCGTGCTTATGATTTTCTTTAACGGTGTAGAGTTTGTAGGCTATGGGAATTCAATCTTTTCATTATCAATAAGATCTTGTATGATTGTGTGGATATTGAAACACCTATTTGTAGTGTACCCCACACATTAGTGATAGTAACATAAAAAGTTCTCATTGTAATTTCTTCCTTTTGGTTGCGATGGCTCTAATTCAAGCAGTGAAGGAAGCGTGAAAAGATGGCTCTCAAGAAGATGATGCAATATGAGATATGGAGCAATATGGAATATGGTGAATGGATGTTAAGGTGGTTTCCATGAAGGATCTTTGGTTGTGGATATTACGTTGACCATAATTTTTATGATGGTTGGTTTGGTCATTGAAGGTTTTCATGTTGACTTTCTTGGAAAACTTGTAGAAGACGATGCTCGTTTCTCATATTTGAGCTTACTTGATGGATAAAATAATGGTTTCAAAAATATTAAGAGTATGAAATAATAGCCTAGTCTAATGCACTTTTGTAGTAAATAAATGAATAATGCAATATCAAAATATTACCTAGGAAACCAAATAATGAAAATATGAAACCCTAATGTGCAAAGAGGGTTAGAAGAGCCTTATCTGATTTGCAGAGGTTGTTTTAATGTGTCACAAAGGAAACTGTCGAAATAGAGATGAAATACCTTCACACGAAGCACGGAAAAAATGTAGATCCCGCAGATTTGATTAGACTAGGGTGCATGGAGAAGTATTGGGATGCCCGTGGGTTCCTAGTATGGATTCTAAGTTCCTGGTCTAGGAAGATGCTTATAAAACCTCCTCTTAGGTGTCACAAGAGGTTCACACTTGTTCAACATTTTTGCATATATGTCTCTCAATTCTCTTTGAATGTCTCGTAAATATGACATGAATGAATCACCTACAAAACCCCAAATAAATATTCAAACCCTAAAAAAAAAAGGTTAAAATGAAGGTGTCGATTGTCCTTTAGTACCAAAATGATTGAGTTATCACTAAGCGATACACTACCTCTCGGACCATATGTAGTTATGTGTGTGATTGGTATTTTGTACTAGGTTGCTCTTGTTTCATCACACTTTGTGAGTAAATGAGCAAGTAACTAGATGTAGAGTGTAAATAATGTGTTCATGGAATCAACAGACTCCCCTCTTGTGAAGTGAGATGTAGATGAACCAGCCTTTGTCCCTTGTGATGGAGCTAGTTGGACGAATATGGAGCTATAGATGCCTTTGATGGAGGAAAACTAAGGTGGAGATAGATAATGCTTAGTGTTTGGTCCCTTATTATGATCACTTAACTTCATATGTATATGATTCCTCTCCTTGAATTTCAAAATTAACACCGAAAAGGCCGATTGCCAAAAAAAAAATGCTTGAATGGCTATAAAATACCTAGAAAGTTTGACCAAAGGACAAAGAGGACAAGGGCACCCAGAGGGGATAGGGGATCCTAACATTTGTGTCCCGGTTGGTGGTGGTGTCCATAATGGAAAATACTATAAGAAGAAAAAATAGACTAAGAAAGTAAGAGTGCAAGACTAAAAGTAGAAGCATAAAACAAAGAAAGGTGGCCAAAGATATGGGTTAATCATTACTTTTCTTACTTAGGAACCATATGAATAGTATTATGCGATTGAGACTAGATAATTACCCAAAGTGTGTGATTTTGTTTCTACAATAAGAGTTATCTAATTTTTATTAATTTTAAATTTAATATTCATAAGAACAACAATTTAATAACATATAACAATTTGTTTCACCGTTTTCTTTACATTTTGAGTGTGACGAAACATATAGGATAATGGGCTAGGAGGAGTACTTGTTGCAATGGTTGGTTAGAGGTTTTGCGCATGTTATAAATTCTCAATCCGATGTTGATCAGAGAGATTTATTTTGGATAGGATGAACTACCTAAAATAGAAAAAAAGACCACAAAACAAGAGTTAAATAATTTATTATAGTGGACTACCTAGCGAGTGTTGGATCCGAGAAGTTTGATAATTCCTGGATGGTTGTCAATCCATTGTTCAATACAACTTAATGTTAGAAATAACGTAAATAAACAAGGTCCTACTATAGTTGATATGATTTAGGTATCTCATTCAAATACAATAAGAAAATATAATATAACAAGCTAGGTTATGATCAGATCTGGAGGTAGGGTAAGGGGTCAAAGTGCTGGAATAGGTCAGTTTCAGGTTCTGGGTCACTTAGGTTGCTTGGATAAATATTCTTAGGTTTTTTATAAGATGGCCAAACATGGAGACTGGCATCGGTCGGGTCGGGTATGACCAATCATGGTTTAGGAAGAACCGACGACGGTTATGGGTAACCGGTGTCGGTAGAGGCAGGCTGAAAAAAATCAATAAGATCTGGTTGTGGGGTTTGAGCTGAGGTTAGACAGAGATGACAAAGGGAATGATGAGGTATGTGGGGATCTTAGGAACACTCAGAGATATGTAGAAGTTAGGTATAGGTGGTTTTATGGTGTGGGTGGAGGAATGGTTGAGTTTACAGAAAGAGGAATAGTGGGGGAATGGGAATGCAAGTCACAAATAACAACAGAGATGAAAAACCTTATAAATAGAATAAATATGGAATGACACATGTGATAAATGCACTTACTGATATAGCAGGTCTAATGGTTGGGTGGTGATGGTGGTTGATTAGTGGAATGGTGCTCAGTGTCGTGGCACTGCTTCTCGAATGCTACCATGAGAGCGATACCTTTGGATCTGTCTTGATGTTGGCTATGGCTGCTTGGATGTGTGAAAAGGATATGGTTCTTGCTTACATGTAGATATCATTTTCCTCTGAAATTTGAGAATGTGGCGAACCCCTCAAACAAGGTTACTAAAATAGTTATATGGTAACCGAGACGGTTCCCTGGTTGACCAATGTTGGTTTCGGGATGATAGGCATCGGTTAAGGTGAGATTCCCTAGGTTTACTAAAAATGATAGATCTTGCAATCATTTGGTAGGTCTATCCATTTATCGTGGATAAAAATAGGTGTTATCTTTTGTGAGAAGCAATGTGGTTAGAGGAATAATAGGCATTGATTTTTAGGGTTTAACTAAATCTTAGTTAAGTATGGTGAGTAGATAGATACCAAAAATAGGTTTATAATGAGGTGTCTAGGTGAGGTGGTGGGGTGAGGTGGAAATTGGTTTAGTTAAGATAATTAAATAATGAATAAAGTGAGGATGAGTATTAATTTAATTAAAGTGATTAAATTAATATTAATGTTTGATGTGAGGGTCATGGTTAGGTAAAAGTGTTTAGGTTATTTGTTCGAAGGGGACCAAGGGAATGTGACCCAATTTTGGTGTCTAAATTTTACCCCTTTTGTGGCATAGCTTGTATTGGTAAGAGACGCCACAAACCTAGGAATTGAATGCTCCATGTGTGGGTGAAGGTGATCCCCCTCAAACCGGGCATTGATGAGGTGGAAGATGGAATCGGTGAGGGGTTTGATAAATGTGTAGGTGGGGAAGATAGGTGGGGGAAAGGTTTAAGTATTCAGGGAAAAGGTGAAGGTTACTTCGTAATGGGTAGTAGGTCATGGTCAAAATTGGGTCATGGGTAATGGAAATCAAATGTACAGACATGTATAGATTACAACATGATACCAGTCGAAGAGCTTGCAAAATTTACATCTTCCAAGTTGATAGGTTTATCCAAAAAGGGTGAGTTGATTCAAGTATCCAAGGTATAGGATATGGTCCGAAACACAACATAGGTCGGTGCAGGAACATTTAGGTATGTTTCGGCACACCAAAGGTTTGGTCGATATAAATGGCTCGGTAATAGGAAAGGAATGATTGGTAGGATAAAACAACATAGGTATAACATCACAAGGTACAATGATTACATACGGTCAATGGTCACACCAAGTAGGTAAAGTTCAGGAAAATAGGTCATGGCATGGGTAAGGCCAAGGTATAGGTAAAATAACAATTCCTAAGATGCAACAAAGGAAATGTAGGGGTAGGTTGGGTTTGTAGGTATGTTTCAATGGGTGGCTGGAATGATAAAACGTATGGTGGCACTAGTGGTTGTAAGAAAGAGGAAGCTTAGCAAGGCCAAATAGTTATAAGGGTTAATTGATGTCTTTGGCAATAGGGTGACCGAAATCGGTTAGATAGGGCACAACTAGGACCGATGTTGGTCGAGGTTGGTTGGCTTTAAAAAAATTCAATTTTATGGAATCATTGTTGTGTTGTGACTTTAAATAAAAAGGATAGAGCCATTTGAATTTTGGTACCTTTTTCCGAGAGAAAAGGATAGGGTATTGTACCTAGCTGAGGTGGAGAGTTGAGTTGGTGAGCCTCGGACCGGGTAATCAACATATGATAGGTGTGATTGATTTGATTGGGTGGAGGTGAGGAGGGAACTTGGTGATGGCAGAGGTGGGAGAGGGGTCGGTGGACCAACGCTGTAGTGGCCGAACATGCCCCCATGAAGCCGACATCGCATGAGGTAAGATTCGATCCCATTCTACATTGGTTAGGTAGATTGATTTATAGAAATCGGGTTAGGATAAAATGGGTTTTTTGGGGGGAAATTAAATTGAAATTTGGAAGAAAATGGGTGAAATAGGAAGGGTAGGAAGGTTGATGTAGGTTAAGGAGGGAAAGAGGGGTGGAGGGGAGATTTGGGTAGGAATGGGTGGGTAGTTAGGGAGGAATGGTGAATTTTAGAGAAAATGGGTAGGGTTTTGTGGATTTTTTCACCATGATAGTGACATGACGTAAGTTAAGGGTTGTCAAGTCCATGAGAGTTAGCCGTCATCAAATATGGATGAGGTAATGATGCTGATTTTTATTGACTGGTGTCACCAATAAAAATTGATGCTAATCGGTAATTAGAGGAAAATGGGCCAGAAAAGGAGAGGAAGTGGGTGGGGGAGATAAGTCATGAGTAGGAAAGGTCTTGGGAATAGGTTGGGTGGGTAAGGGTGAAGTTGGGGTATGGTCGAGGTCTAATGATGTTTTGATTTATGGGATACATGAGAGGAATCAATTGTGGATTTAGGATAGGGTACCACCCCTATTATTAGCGATATGAGGGAGTGCGATAGCTAAGGAGTAGTGCCATGTAGAAGAGGTCAGCCTGATTGGGGTCGGGTTACCAACATGTAGTCTGGGAGATAAGTTTGATGGTCTCCCTCATCGACAGATGGGATTAGGTGACCAAAAATTTCGTTTCTTGATAGGTGAGATGAGCATCACCTTGGAGGATGTTTATAGGATCTTGTGGTTGCTTTGATAGTAGGGACGCATGTGTATTCCATTTCCTCAGAGGAATCTAAGGAGTTGATGTTGACAGTGTTCGGTGAGGGGCTGACAAAGTTGAGGTTCCATAACACCAACATGAGTTATGGAGATATGTATTGGGCCCATCTAGAGGAGATGAGGTTAGTGGTGTTGATGATGGAGGCAGTCTATTTCTTTGCACTGCCATATGTGGAGGGTGGGAGATTCCCATGGGAATTAATGGGGTTCTTCACGACATGATGGAGAATAGGACCCAATTTGCATGGGCATCAACATTCTTGGTGCAACTATATAGAGAGTTATGCGCCTTATGGGTGGTTACATTTTTCACTGTGTGGCACGTTCCTACTACACTACTGGGAATATGAGCATATCATGCATGTGTCTAGTGGGCATGCCCGTACTAATGCATTAGAGGGGCATGCCCTGTACTAATGCATTAGAGGGCATGCCCCGTACTAATGCATTAGGTGGGCATGGTTTGGGTGAATTACAGTGATGGGTACCTATTGTTGGAGAGCGTCAAGATATCAGGGCTACACATGATGTAGCATATTACAAGCGTGCATTAGAGGGGTTTCTAGTGTGGACATCATTTAGAGGCCATATGTGGGCTTCCCATCATATAGGAAGATGGCCGAGGAGCTACAGGAGCTATAATTTCTCTAATGGATAGAGGGAACTCCACAGGAGAGCACAAGATGATACCTATTGATACGGGTGAGATGGTAGTTTGGGTTTCCACAGGATGTACCTCCACCATTTCCACAATACATGAGGGATGATGTGGAGAGGAATATGCCTCTTCCATACCCGATGGTTCCTACAAAGCCAGAGGAGTAGGTGGTAGACTAGCAGATTGATGATGCTAGGGTGATAGATAGGTACACGAAAGTGGTAGGTAGCACAACTACAGAAGTACCACGATGCCAGGAATCGACTTATCCACTATTATAGTTTAGTGGGATACCCTACAAAGGCAGGTGACTATGCTAGTGAAACATTTAGGGATAGTGTAGGTAAAAATAACAAGGGTCGAGAGGCATAAGTGGAGACACTACACAAAAGGTAGTATCCTTACAGCCCAGTAAAGCACAAGGACAAGTGCCACACACGGGGTAGGGATGGAATTGGGGTATAGGTTTCCACCCTAAAGGAAAATGTAGCATGTTTGTAGGGCCATTTGGACATTGCACAGTGCAGATTATGGCCCTTTAGGTCCAGGGATAGGCGCAGCACCTACACATGTGTAGGGATAGGGTCACATGTTATAAGAAGGGGTGGGACAGGTCCCACAAGATGTAAAGGGTCGAGGTAGATGGCACTACCGAAAAAAGTACCCATGGCCAACTTCGTGGAATTCCTAGGAAATACGAGATATTATCACGATCACTGATGGCCGCAGGATAAATGTCCCCTTTGTGCAGAGTATAGAGCATAGCAGGCCTCGAGTGAGAGGACCAAGTCTCACATTCACATTGTGGAAAGTACACGGGGGTAGGGAGCCTCGAGATAGGGTCATGGCGAGGCCACTAGTGCACGAGAGGCCGATCCGGTGAGGTACCAACAGAGGTCAGGCCGAGGCCCATGGAGGGCAAAGTGAGATGTTAGTGGGATGTCGCACGGTAGTGGAGGAGGAGGAGGATATAGGTGAGATAGACATAGAGGATATCTGAAAAGGGGTGCTCAATAGTTACACGTAATTCAATTTTTTTGTGTATTTTTGGTATATACCGGCCTACGTGTCGAATAGAATGAGGTTGTATCTAAGAGTTTTGATATTTTTGATCATATATTGGACTCCTACCAAAGATGATGAGGATGTATCTCAAACAATTTGAGATATTTGTACTTATTTGTATTTGTGAACATATGTATATATACATAAACTTTCTCATTTATATAGATGATGATATTTATAGCGGGAGGGTGTACTTGTTTTAATTTCCATTATTATGTGGGTATGTGATTGAAACCGGTGAACTAGGCATGATTGAGTCGAGGTCATGTAGGCATGGCCGAGTTAGGTCATAGGCATGATGGAGTTAGGTCATAGGCATGATGGAGTCAAAGTTATAGGCATGGTGGAGTTAGGTTATAGGAATGATGGAGACATGTTATAGGCATGATGGAATCAGGTTATACACATGGTTGAGTCCTGGTTTATGGTTTAAATTTCCAATATTTTGTATGGTGGAAAAATAAAAATGATAAATGAGTGATTTGATGAAGTGGTAAAAATGTTTATTAATTGTTGTTTATTTGGTGTCATTTCCAATTATTGATATAAAATGAAAACTATATAAGGTAGAATGTGAATATGAGAATGAAGAGTAAATTGGTTAGGGTGAAGAGTGGCTAAGCTAACCTTCAAGGGCCCCATGCCCTCGAAATGTTGCCTACATAGCCTTGGTGAAAAGGGGCCTCAGGTCAATGTAGTTCTCCCATAAGCGAGGGAAGAATACGATGAAGTAGAGGAATGGGTTAGTGGGTTTTAGGCATGGTTGAATGTAGGTCATAGGCATGATTGAGTGTAGGTCATAGACATTGTTGAGTCTAGGTCATAGGCATGGTTTAGTTGTTTTAAATATAGGTGTCGATGATCTGGTCCTATATAAGATAATCAATAAGTAATGAGGAAGTAGAATGGGAAGAGGTAGAAAAACATTCTCTTAATTGATAAGATCCCTAATGAGTCTACCATGCCCCAAATGGACTTATGAACGTAAGATCCTAAAGGCCTTGCATAATGGAATATTCTAAGGGTGAAGAAAGTCACATGATCATGAAATGTCACGGTTGCGGCAAGTCCCTTGAGTAGAGAGGAAATTAGGATGAAAAGGAAATGAGGTGAGAGTGGGTGGTTTAGTGTAACTTAGTGTACGAAAACATGTTTTTCTTAGCAAGAAACCCAGGATCAAAAATAGGCAAGTCCATGAAAAAAATTCATCATTTTTTTAAATTTTTTTGTTTTTAATAGACTAATCAATGTGGGAAGTCTATATGGGATGAGTATATTATCTCCTTTAGGTATTCATGAAGTTGATTGATTCAAGAAGATTCTAGATATTTTTATTGTATTTTCACAATGACTTGATATAGCTAACCTTCAAGGGAGTAGTCTATTTATAATGACAAAATAGAGTGAAGAGATGCCCCTTTTGAGGGAGTCATCTTTTTTTGAAGTTTGACTCAATGAATTTAATCCCTTTTTGTTTTTAGACATTTTAAGTCATGGAAAAGACTATATAGGAAGATTAGGTTCTTGTTTATAAGACAAGACCATAGCACACAGAGGTTAATTATGAAAGAGGTGGTTTTGAGTGATGAACGACCATGTGATTCTATCTTTAAGGAGATGAAAAGTATCCATGAGAATCATGCTATGAGTAGAGCCACCTGTACTCATATTAAAGATAAGGTTGAAAGGTGACGGGTAATCACATGATTCTTTCTTAGTCGTGGATCCTCAAAAACGGGTAATATGGAAGGTGAACAATGTCAAGGGACGAGTGATCAACTAACAAAAAGTGATATAGGAATTGATGTCAATAATAAAATGGTTGAAGATGCAAGGCATTGAGAGGCTCGAGTTCGGTTTACCTTTGAGTGAAGACAAACGATAATAACTTGATCCATAAGAATGGGTAATGATATAGGGTCCAAGCTAGTTAGGAGCAAAATTTCCCCCTTAATTTGCTCTTCTTTGGTTATATGTTGATTTTATTTCAAGATGAGGTCGCTTAACCTGAAATGTTCATTCATGAACATGATTTTCATAGGAATGTTTGATACATTTTTGGTAGATTTGGATATGGTCGAGAGCATTGAGATGACATTCCTATAATAACTCAAGTTGTGCCAAACGATCTTGGTGAAATTCATCGTCATTGAGCATGTCTTGTAGTGAGATACAGAGAGATGGAATCTAGACTTCAAGAGGTAAGATAGTCTCGGTACCGTATACCGATAAAAAGGTGTGGCAGCAATTGAAGTGCAAATACTAGTGAGATAAGCCCACAAGGTGAAAGGAATGTGTGAATGTCAATCCTTGCCAAAGATCATCAACTAGTTTCAAAATAAATTTGTTTAAGGTTTTATTGGTCGATTCTACTTGGCCATTGGTTTTCGGTAATAAGGTGATGAGAAACTGAGTTGGATGCCAAAACATCACATAGCTTACGTAGGGTTTTGTATTTTAATTTCTTTCACATTATCATTGATGAGGTGGTGATGAACACCAAAGTGAAAATGATGTGATGGTTGATGAATTCACATATTTTCTTGGATTTTGTAGAAATGAGCAGAATGGCTTCTACCCATTTAGTATAATATTTAGTAGTGGTTATAATCAATTGCTGGCTTTGTGAAGAATGTTGATTGATCTCACCAACAATATCCAATACCCATTGAGAGAAAGGCCAAAGGTCTTGTGTCACTGCAAGACATGACTAGGTGTGTGATGAAGATTAACATGCTACTTTGGAATTTCACAAAATGATTGACATAGTCACAAAAATCATGGTTTAGAGTTGGCCAATAATAGCCAAGGTGAAGAAAGCATTTTGCAATAGCTAAACCACTAAATTGGCCTCCATAGATTTCAGATTGAAATTCCTTGATGGTGTAAGGAATTTCAGAACTTGTAAGGCATCGTAAGAGAATGCCATCAAAGTCACATTTATAAAGGAGACCGCCCATGATGAAATAACGAGAGACACTTTTAAGAAAGGCACATTGTCCATTACGAGTGAGATCAATGGCGGGTAAAAGGCAAGGGAAAGATAGTCTAAAAATTTCTTATACCAAGGTCATGTGGATTAGCTGCAAAGGTTCCGACAGAGTAGACCTCATAAGGTAAATAAGAGGGTGATTGTAGCCTTTGTATTGTGATAAAGATTTTAGAGTTAGTGGGTGAAGCGGGTATCCGAGAAGCCAAGAAGGACATGGTATCTCGCAAACTTATTGGTAGAATGCGGTGTGGTTTGAATTTTGTAATAGTCAAAGGTGGTCAAAATTATTTCTATGTGATGTTTATAGTTTTGAAGTATCTCATTATGACATTGGTATATACCATTGACTTGGTTTACGAATAGTGGGAATATCCAAATATATTGATTGACTTAACATCTAAGGCATAAGTATCTCGGAGACGTAATACTGAGTTCTTTGTATTCGTCAATATTGTTTTAACAATCAAAATCTAGTTTAAAAGATAAAGGCATAGGTTTACCATCAAGAGGAATTACGATAACATTAGCCCCACCTCCACGCCTGACACTTGGAGCCATGAAAGAAGAGTGTCCTTTGGTAAGTGGGTTCACCTAACAAGAGGGTAGCTATGGATTCGTCTGAGAAATCAAAATTAGAAGGTTAATTCCCGAAAGAGGTGTGTCTACTAGTTGGTCAGCAATAGCTTGGCCCTTAATGTACTTTTGATGAATGAGTTTGAGTTCGAGGTCGGAAAGAAGCATAAGCCGGTGTGCGGTACGTTGATGTTGATAGGGTTTGGCATACATATAGTGTAAGGGGTCAGTATTGGTAATAAAAAAGGTTTTGTGGTTGAGGAGGTATTGTTGCTCATAATAGTCTCACCCCATTTTACCTTTGAAAATCCATCGATTTATGGCCTCTGTCGTTTTGTACTTCCCCGTGTTGTTCCTGGTTAATCTCTGTTGCCATTTTCAATCAGCTTCTGGTCGAAGATCACGTATGGGTCCATATTTTTCTTCTCATTTCTTTGTTGCTTTGGAAAAGGTCTATAATTTGGGTCTCCTATTCTTTGTTCATCTAAAAACTTGGGTTCTCCCATTATTTTTGTTCTCCGCAATCGGGATTTGTCTTTCTTGTTGTTTATACCCTAAATACTTGAAGAAAGATGAGTGGATGTAGCTCGAGGAACGTATTTGAGCCTTGTCATTTATAAATTATCTGTCCTTGGAGAAAATTTTATATCCGGCTCAAATGGTAATTTTTTTGTATTTTATGGTTTGATGGGCATTTCTCCCACCAAATTCACATCCTTGCATTGACAGAAACATGGCTTATTTGGGTTGAATGTAACTCAGCTAGGTACTTCAGAAATTTGATGAATCGCCTCGGCTTAAAAATTGGTCCACGTAGAGGAACGACGCTCATTTAAAGATTCACTTTTGGTTTGGCCTTTGAGCAGTGCCCGGAGGACACATGGAGGTTTGCTACTTTTTGCGGACTGAGACAAATGTTTATGCAGCTAAAATAGTTTGGTGGAAACATGGACATGTGGTTAGCCCACGCTAGTTCAGGGTCTTAAACTTGGGCACCATTTTGAAGAAGTGCTAGGAGGACACTTGGAGGCCTCCACTCACTTTGCATTTTGTTTGGATTTTTTAATGGCCAAAGGAGATTTCCTTAGGTCCTAACACTTGGTGCCATGCTTAGGTTTGAGCCTTTAAACAAATTTTTCCGGGCCAGGACACGTGGCAAGCCTATGCTCATTCAAGGTCTCAACTTTAGGGGACCATCTCAATATGCGCCATTGTGACACGTGGTGGTTTGAAAAGTCAAAGGAATGAGGAAGCAAACCATCGGGGGCAACTTAGATTTTTTCCCTCTTTTTGTCAAAAGGGTTAAGATATAAAAAATTTCTTGCAAGCTCGACAAAGGGTTAGTCAAAGTTTCTTTCAAGTCAAAAAGGCGGGGAGGTAGACCATTGGGGGTAACTTGGATTTTTTTCCCCTGAGGTTGAAAAGATTAAAACATCAAAATGGCTCACAATCCTGATAAGGAAATGTCAAGGCTTGCTCCAATGGCCAATGGCAGGTATGGGCCTTCAGAGGAAATTTTGAAAAAATTCCCTTTGTGGGAAAAGGGGTCAAAAGTATAAAAGGGAGCATGGTTCTGCTAGGACCCACATTAGAAACTTGAAGTGGAAGGGTGGAGCTGCGGGGAATCTTGGAAAATTTTCCTTTTTCCAAAAAGAGGGTCAAATGGCAGAATTTATCCACGGTTCCTTTGGGACCCACCTTGGGACATGTGTTATAAGTGCTTCTTAAGGGCGGAGTTATGGGGAAAACTTGGAAAATGTTCCCTTTTCCAAAAATACAATGAAATAAGCAGAATTTTGGCTGCACTTCTTTCAGGGACCCACATGGGGACACGTGTCGCTCATTTCTCAAGGGTGCAGTGTGTGGAATAAAATGTGAAATTGTTTCCATTTCTTCAAAAGTTTGTAAAAATTCATAGGAAACTCCGGGTCAATTTTAAGTTGAATCTTCCACGTGGACAACCCAAATTCAAAGTAAAGATCAATGGCAGCTGTGAGTTTGAATTTGATTTTCCCCCCATTTTTATTGAAACACGCCAAGAAATGCGAGTCTGCATGATTTCTTGGTATTTCCTACACGCGCCTTAGAGAGGGGAGTTAATGTTGATATCTAAGTTTTGTGGAGAGATCTGGAAGACATCTTTCGCCATTAAAATGGTCACTATCAAGCTTGAGTAGATTTTCATTTTTTCTTCTCCTGAGCATGCAAGGAGCCATATTTGATAGATTAAGGGCAGAAATCGTTAGTGAGTTGAAGAAAGAGTGATTTACCAAAGGAAGGAGTTGAATGCAAGAGATATTCGATGAGATTTTCCCCCTTGAGCACATGACACCCAATTACAGATCGATTCCGAAATCACAATAGAGATCATAGCGAGCAATGGTAGTACTCAATGTCCTGGATTTTTGGGGAAAAGGGGCTCTATTGTAAATGTTATAAATGGCACAAATTTCTTGTTGAAATGGTTGGAGTGTTAGAGGTCGAAGAAATTTCTCAAGAGGAAATTTTTACAAATCCTGTCTTTTGAGAAGTCATCGTAGAAACCTAGTTATCTCTTTTTGTATTAAGTTTTATCATGTCAAGGTGGTTGCGAGTGTACAACCATTGACAAGCTCTGAGATTGTTCTAGAAACTTTCCCCTACTAATAAATTTAATCAAATATGAGATATTTTGTGTTGTCTTGAGCAATATGTTTTTGTTTCATCTCTGAATGTATGTGAGTAGTTTTTCTTATTTCTATTGCAATCTTGTATTAAAATTTGATTCAATCACATAGGTCTCAATCCTTGTGACAGTTTAGTGGCATCTACAATTTCATTTCTTGAAAGAGCCTTCATCTGAGAGTGAAATAAATGATTTAAAATCACTTTTCTTTCATCTATTTGACAGAGATTGTCTGTAAGCCTTTGGGTGTACCTTAGGCATGATTTGGCTTAGATCTTGATGCTTTGTTGGGTTCTCTAATTCGATCCTTCATGTTAGATTCTCATAGATTGTATGAAAAGTGCTAATCTGGGCCTCCATTGAAGCACATATTCTGGTTAAAGAAACATTTTAGCTGTTCTATGGCATTTTGTTGGTCTAACCTTTCATTTTGTAAGATTTCTCAAGGATCCGGTGAATCAAGTTCATCCTGCCTCACCTCCCACCAAAATTCATTTAAAAACAACCAATCCTACCTGTACTACCCCTGTTTGTCCTGTGTGCATACAAATGTATAATCTTTGTTACCAAAACATGCAGAAGCAATCAAGGTCCCAAATGTCTTTAGTAACCTTTTCCTTGTTGTGAAAATATCTCCATGATCTGGAAGTGACAACTCGTGAGAGTCAGATTTGGTGTGTTGATCATATTTTCCCAAGGTCTTCTCTATAAAATTTATGCAAAAGAAGGATTTACCAGTATTCTTCAATAACAAGAGGTTACAAAATAGGTTCTCTTACCTTGGTTGAAAGGCACAACCTAAAATAGTTAGGATCAGATCACATCCTTTTAAGGTGCTACCCACTCTTGTCAAAACCTAAGTGCTAAAGAGTCAAATAGATTGCTTCCCGGCTACAAAATGACATACATGATTATCTATCTACCTCTGAGTGTCCTGTCAAATCCATGATGTTGCTTGGTATTTGAAGGAGATTAAATTTGGGTACCAACAAAAGGTAATGACGGAGTTTGGTGGTGATGAAAACTAAGGCTAAGTAAAGTTTTTTCGGTGTGGATGTATCTAGTTTCATAGTGCGAAGGGTATGACTTATGTAATAAACCACTTTCTCTCTGTGTTTCTCATCATGATGAGTGAGCACGACACCTAAAGAATGGTTAGTGGTGGAAATATATAGGTAAAAGGGTTGGTCATCCTTAGGAGAAATGAGCATTGGTTGTTGAAGAAGGTATTATTTTAAGGCTTCAAAGGATTTATGGCATTCATCATCCCATTTGAATGAAATGTCCTTTTTGAGAAGATGATGAAATTGTTGATAGTGGTTGGAAAGTTGTGAGATAAAATGGTGAATGGATTGCAACTTACCTTGTAGGCTTTGAAGTTGATAGAGATTAGTAGGAGGAGGCATTTCTTAGAATAGCCTTTACTTTAGCAGATCGACTTCTAGACCACATAAAGAAATGATGAAACGAGGAGTTTTCCTAAAAGTACCGCAAAGACGAACTTCTATGGTCAAAGAAGAACACAATACTTGATGAGGTGGTCAAAGATGACCTTAAGGATAGTCAAGTGTTTAGCTCAATGTTTTGATCTGAAAGAATATCATCGATGTAATCTTCTAATATGTGATGCATGATGTCATGGAAGATGTAAGTTATGGCTCGTTGGTATGCAGCGCTAACATTTTAAGGCCAAAAGGCATGAATCGATAGTAGAAGGTCCCCAAGCGGTGATGAAGGTAGTCTTGTGCTGATCTTATGGAGAAAGTAATATTTGATTGTAACACGAGAAACCATCCATGAGTGATAGCATTTCATTTCCGATAGTGAGATCAACTAGTTTGTCAATGTTTGGTAGGGAAAAATCATCTTTAGGACAAGCTATTTTGAGGTCATGGAAGTCTTTGAAAATACGGAGTTCCCATGTCACCTTTGTGACAAGAACAATGTTAGAAATCCATTTGGGATAGTCACTGGGTAGGATGAAGAAACGAGAGAAGGCACCGACGCTCTTATTTGACCAAAAGAGCAATGTGAGGATTCATTTTCTGCCAATTTTGTTTGATGGGTTGGGCATCGGGAATGGTTATGATATAGTTGACCACGATATTAGGGTCAATACCAGGAAGATCTACATAACACCAAGAAAAATGTCATTATGGTCTCGGAGGAAAGAGGAAAATGCTTCCTACTCAATAGCATCTAAAGATTCACCTATCTTTAGATTGTGCGGGTCATCCTACGTATTGATGTTGATTTCGATAGTCGATTTGTTCAACATGGTTTGCATCTTAGAAGGTAACGACCGGTGAATATATGAATCTTCCGCACCAAGGTAGGTGAGAATGGAATTATCATCCTAACATTAAATGAAATTAATAGAAGGTATTCGTCATTGAGCATGTCATGATACAAGTATGGGAGAGAAGATGGAGCCTTGCCATCGCGTTGATATGTCGAGGTCCTAGGAAACTGTGTTTATGAAAAAAGTTGCGAGGAATAGATTCAAGATCAATGGACTCCGTGCGCGAAGATGGTGACTTGGGTGAATGAGGTGGAGAAGGTTTGTCTTCCTCAATGAGGTTGACGCGATCCTTCTTGGGAGGTGATGTGGAAAATACAATGCCACTTTGTTCATTGTGTTTATGGATGGTAAAGGAAATGACAGTATGGCGGCCTTGTTCATAAAAATTGAAGGCAAAGCCTTTCCATGCGCAACGATGAAGGAAAGTGTGGGAAAAATGGTGAATAGTAAGGGATTGGAGATCGATGCAAACGGTCATGTCCGGGATGGAGGTTAGGGTGAATAATCGGCAATATAAAGTCCTCCATACGTTACATTAGTGCAAAGGTTGAGAGGACCATAACAAAAAACCTCACCTACGTAGTTGTCATAACTAGGGTGCCGGCATGGGTTCCTGTACTCTTGTGGAGTGAGTAATGTGTCGATATTATATAGGTAGGACTCCCTCGAGTGAGGCATTAAAAAAACCTTCTAAGGGATCATGTAGTTGATATGTGGGTAGCAGGGATAGATGACTTGCCGATGATTGGGAAGTAGGTGAGTCATCTGTAGAGGGCTACGGAGGTAGTAGGAGTAGTAGGGTTAGATGTGGGAGAAGGGATGACAACCTTGGTGGATGGTCTTGTGGGTGAAGGTGAAGTGGGGGTAGTCGCAGAGGCCTTAACTGGTACAAGCACATCATTAGGTCGGTACAACATGTTACAGGTCTTGAAAGGAGATATGTCGACCGGGATGTTGTAGTTATGTCCTTCGTGTTCAAATTTGAGGTAGCGGTGTAAAGTTGAAGGGACACAACCCATGGCATGGATCCAAGGTCGGAAAACAATAGATTATACTAGAACTTCCCTTCTATGAAATAAAATAGTTTCTGGATAGTGCAGGGACCTACGCAGACATGGAGAATGATAGTACCTAGGGTAGAGGTCATGGCGTCATTGAAGCAAGCAGTATCATAATCAGGTTACGATGCATGATATTGGCGGTATGCAAATTTGGTTGTATGCATGGGAGGAGATGATGTTAATAATAGTACCACCATCGATCATAACACGTCATATGTGTATATTATCGATATAGACGGAGATGAAAAGAGTGGGATTGGGGTCATCAGACTAGAAGGGAGTGATCTCTTCATTTGAAAAGTTGAGGGTGGTTACTTGGTGAGTAACTGGAGGTGTAGAGGAAGGAGAAAACTATGTGAGAAAGGAAATGTGATGTGGGGTAATGATGGAGGCTATGGGTGTGGGGTCATTTGGTAAAACCTCAATAGATTGAAGGACCTCTATGAGGGCTTGGCGATGTGACTTAGAGGTTTAGATGAGGTCATATAAATACATTTTTAGGGAGGATTCGTTTAATTGTTTTAGCATTGTGCAATGTGTGACCCCATCAAAAATAGGATACGTGGGACCTCGAATGGTGACTTTGGGTTTGGGTGCAAATGGTATGTTGGTTATAGGGTTCCTTGATGGGTTAGTTGCCTTTTCCTTACCTTTGTCTTTCTAGTTGCGGGTGGCAATGTGGATCATCTTCATTTCGAAATTTGGGGGTGGAGATACTGGTCACTGAGTAGGTAATGGAAGAAGATTTGGGGAGATTGGTGAAGGTGGAATGGGGTCCTCATCAAGAAGATTGTCGTCGTCAAAATTTTCTTCGGGAGGAAATAATTGGATAAGAGTGGTTTTTAAAGCCTTACACTTCTCTACATTGTGTCCTGACACATGATGGTAGGCGTAAATTTTAGTTTCGTCAAACCCTTTTGGTTTTGTTTGAGTGGGTCGTAAGGTATAAGAGGTGGTAATGTGATGAAAAAGGTTTCAAGGAGGTTAGCTAGGATAATGGCATACGACCCCACCAACGGATCACAGTGTGAGGTGAGTGTGGGCTTGGGTGGAATAATGGGTGACTGCGGCATGAGAGGTGTCACAGGTGAGGGGTCTTGAAGAGGGGTAGGCTAGACCATCAGTTTGGGGAGTGGTACTGTCTTAGGCTTGGGTTGCTCCTTCTTGGGTAAAGGAGCAATGGATGAACTGGTAATGGGGGGAACAATAGGTCTAACCACTTCAATGGAGGGCATTGGGATTTTCAATTTCTGTTGTACTTTCTTGGGTAGAGGTGAGGAAAGAGTACGTGACATAGATGGAAATGTAGATGGTGGAAGGGGGTGAGTTACCCATGGGGATAATTGTGGTGTAGTAGTGGTTGCTGGTAGAGATCGCGTGGAAGGTGCGAGTGGAAGAGAGGAGAGTGTCATGGGTAATGAAGAATTTATGTAAGGTAGTGGTGGTATGGATGGTAAAAAGGTCACGGGTGATGGCGGTGGTTGTGTGGATCACTTGGGTATACTAGAGGTCCGTGATGAGAAGGTGGGTTGTTTCGTTGTTGGTTTATCATTGGAAGAAGGTTCCTTAGCTAGGGTTGAGGGGTGAGGTCCTAGGATGGACATAAGGGGTGAAGGTGATAACGATGTTGTAGGCAAGGTTAGTGTATGAGGTCTAGAAGGTTGGGTCTTCCTTTTAGGAGTAGGAATGAGTTTAGTGTTGGTTTAGGAAGATGTGGCTAAATCTAATTTGATGGGTGGATGACCAAGGTTTGACATCGGCATGACCCTAAGGTAGCGATGGGTTGAGGTAAGGGAGATGATATAGGCATAGGTAGGTGTTTGGGTACAAGTGTATGTTGGGTTATGGGAAGAGGTGCATGTTGGATTGCAGGAAATGACATAGAAGGTGTTACAATAGGCATGGTTATGTTTGGTTTGTTTTCTTGAAACATTTTTGGATAGATTTTGGAGGTGTCGGTGAGTGACAACTGCATTTGGGTTGAAGTAGGAAGTAGAAGACATCCCCAAAGAAAGGCTCTATCAACATAATCCAAGTGATCGGCCAAGCGTGAAAATGGTACTTTTGTAAGTGAGGCCAATGTGGATTAAGTAGCAATACCCATAAAATATGTTTGAGAAACAGGGAAATGGTTAGCTTCAGACTCTATGGGTAAGAGAGTCAAAAGCAGGTCAGGATCTTGGAAGGCTGATGGAGAATGGTCACCTAAAGGAAATGGTGTTTCTACAGGATCCTCTATGGGTAAAGGAGATGATGGGAAAGATGAGGTAGAATCTCCTTGCGATGGTTTAGGGAGTGGACATGTGTCCCCTATGAGTAGGAGAGGTGTTACTGATGACTTCTCGGTAATTTGAGAGGCAAGAGGCAGAGTGCTAATTATGGGCTCTTTCACGAGTGAAGGAGAAAATGAAGGGGGTTCCTCTTTGGGTGGAGTAGTAGATGATATAAGATCTTGTGTATGTAGGGGATTTTGGGCTCGGATTTTGTCTATGGAAGGAATAGGGAAATATTAGGAAGCAACTAGTATGTCATCGAAAATAGTGTGGACCTCATGGACATTGCTATCATTGGTTAAAGTGTCACCAGTTTGGTTGGAATATGGGGCATGATTAGGGAATGGTTTTTTGAAGATATGTAGGTTTTGGTTTGCTGGTGCATTTGAGTTATCCAATACTAGATCTCCATTGTATATAAATTTCTTGGATGATATTCTTGAAGGTGATGCGATTCTACCATCACTATGACCTTGGACACGATGATAGTTGTAAAATTCATCTTCTTTATATAATGCAGGCATGGGGCGATCAGGGTCAAAAATAGTGTGTGGTTTTATAGGTGGAAGGGTAATGGCACTAGCCTTAATAAGATTTTCCAAAATAGAAGAATATGGTTCTGTTATTGGGGTGTACTTTCATTGTTGTCATCCGAACTAGAAAGTTTCGATGGGAAAGAGATTAGAAGAAGGTTTAGCTAGGTTTGATGGGTGAGTGGTTCAGCATTGACAACCACGGTGTTGAAAGAACCTTTGGATTTTGAATAGTTGTTTTGGGGTTTCAAAGATGAAGAAGCATCATTTGATTTAAATGTGGTGTTTTTGTTTTATAGCTGAATTTTCTTCTTTTCGATAAAGCACGAATCTCCAATTTTTGCGCCATGGTGAATGCCTCGTCAAAAGTGTGGAAGGTCTTCACCGCAGGGTTAGTGAAATGTTTCTAGTGCAAGCTTGAGTAAAAATCTCTCCGAGTTCGGTTTGAGGTAATTGGAATATGAGTCAAGTTAATTAGGCTGCGCGCCAATGAGCAAAAAAGTTAGCGATAGACTCAACGTCATAATGTTAAATGGAAAAGAGATGCACGTGGGTTCCCTAGTATGGATTCTAGGTTCCCTTCTCTACGTAGATGCTTCGAAAACCTCTTCGAGGTGTCATAAAAGGTTCACACTTATATTCCTTTTTTTTGCATATATGTCTCCGAATTCCGCCGAATGTCTCTGTAAATATGACATGAATGAATCACCTACAAAACCCCAAATAAATATTCAAACCCTAAAAATTAAATATGTAAATGAATGTGTCATATTTTCCTTTGGTACCAAAATGATGGACTTATCAATGAGCAATACACTACCTCTCCGACCATATGTAGTTATGTGTGTGATTGGTATTGTGCGCTAGGTTCCTCTTGTGACAATCATAGTTTGTGAGAAATGGTCAAGTAACTAGATGTAGAGTGTAAATAATATTTGCATGGAATCAATATAATCCCCTCTTGTGAAGTGAGATGTGTTGGTGCTCATTTTAGTCTCGCCCATTTGTCCTTGAAATTCTCGCGGTTGGCGGGCCTTGTCATGACTTCTATCTCACTTTGTATTAATGCTTGAAGAATCTTTCCTCCATTTTTTTATGATAATTAGTACCTTCCTTGGTTTAGGATCACTTAAAGGTCCAGAATTTATTTTTCGTTCCTCTATCCATCTCGAAAGAGTCTCAGTAACTTGAGCGTAAAACTTAGGTTGTTCCTTTCCTTCCATTTTCCATAGCCATGTTTTAATGTCCATAATTTTTGTTCCAAATACCTATGGAAACATGATTAGATATAGTTTGAAGGATAATATTTGAGCCTTATAATATTTCCAAATTCTATGTCCTTGAGAAAAATTCATTTCCTGGATCAACTAGTGATTTTCCTACATTTTATGATTTTACAAGTTTATATTTCCTGGTCAAATTTACATCTCAGCATTAGTGGAAATGTGTCCCTTTTTGGTTGGATGCGGCTTGGTGGGGAATTTTAAAAACTCTAAGGTTTGCTTCAACCCAAAACTTGTCCACGTGGAGGAACAACAGTCATTTGAAAATTCACCTTTTGGTTTGGCCTTGGAGTTGCGCTGGGGACATGTGGAGGTTTTCACTACTTTCCCAAACTTAGACAAATTTTTCATGTAGCTAGTATAGTTTTGGTAGGCCATAGACATGCAGAGGATTGATGCTCATTTGAGGATCCACCTCAAGGTCCAACCTTAACAATTGTGATAGGAAGACACATGGAGGCTTCCACTTGGCTCCTATTTACACCGAGACTTTTCAAAGGCCAAAAGATGTTTTTCTTGGGCCCAAGGAACATGGAACGCTTGTGCTTGTTTGGAAACCTTCCTCTATACCTTTCCTTTTCTATTACACCAAAGGAACACATGGATGGCTACAAAATAATATGGAGAAGGGGTAGAATTAATGGTAGATGTGCATTTCATTTGTTTTTGCCACCATTGAAACTCTAGGATGTTGGGAGATGTGTTTTTACGTCATTCTTCCTCAAATTTTAATGAATTTGTGTTTTTTTGGTCTGCAAGGTACAATTGAATAGTTTTGGTGGCTCAATTTGTAAATTGAGGTGTGAATTTAAGCATTTGAGGTGGATTTTTGCTCGGGCTCGTGCAAAAACGCAAAATGCAAGATCCGAAAGTTGCAAAGAAAAATTTAAGAAGAGAAAAGATGAAATGATGAAAGGAAAGGGATATGCATGCATAGAAGATGGAAAACATGCCTCCAAATAGAACAATGATGTGAATTTTTGCAATTATTTTTACTCGGTTTGAGGCCCCGACAACTTTTTGAATGATTTTCTATTAAATTTCTCTTTCTACAAATCATGATGGAATTTTGTAACAAACTTGATGCTTGGCATATTATTTTCTTGGGAGAGAAGGCTTGGATGTAAACAAATGATATATAATGCATTTTTTTGGACATGCAAATGGTCGGGAGTTCATTTTCACGAGAAATTTTTGAGAAAAGCTCATCTTCTGAGAAAATCTTCTGAGAAACCAGGTTAACTTCCTCTGTGTTATATTTTCATTCATGTTGAGTTGGTTACAAGTGTATAGCCATCAACAAGCTCTGAGATTTTTTAAAATAACTCTCCCCTGCTAATGAATCTGATAAATTTTGAGTTAATTTGTGTTAAATCTAGTATAAAGTTTCTTGTTCCTATTGCAATCTAGTATCAATATCTCTCTTAATCACATAGATCTCAATCCTTGTGATAGTTTAGTGGCATCTAAAATTTGATTTTTCAGAAGAGATTTCATCTGGGAATGAAATAAATGATTTAAAATCACTTTTCTTTCATCTCGCTGATGAGAGATTTTTTGTAAGCCTCTGTGTGTACCTCAAGCATGATTGATCTTAGTATTTGATTTCTTATTGGGTCTTATAACATGAGCCTTCGTTCTAGAATCTCAAATATTTTGTTAAAAGTACAAATTTGGGCCTCCATTGATGAACACCTTTTGGTTGAAGGAATGTTTTAACTATTTTGAAGTTTTTTTGTTATTGAGTTCTCCATTTTTTCTGAAGTTTCTCAAGGATTTGGAAAATTCCAATCTATCTTGTTGATTTCCCACCAAAAAAATATTCAAATAACCAATCCTACCCTAAACTACCCCTTTTTTACTCTGTATATCCACAAAAGAACAAAATCCATTTGCTAAAGTATGCAGAATAGATCAGGATTCCAAATGTCTTCAGTAACCTTAGCCTTGTGTTGAAAATATCTCCTTATTTTGGAAGTGACAACTCATGAGAGTCAGATTTGGGGTGTTGATCATATTTTCTAAAGGTGTTCTATATAAAATTTTTGCAAAAGAATGGTATCTCGCATCTCCTTCAATAACGAGTTTAAAAATAGGTTCTCTTACCTTGGTTAAAAGGCACAACCTAAAATAGTTAGGATATGATAAAATCCTTTTTAGGTGCTACCCACTTCTTCGAGGCCCGAGTGCTAAAAAGTTAGATAAATTGCTTCCCCGGATATAAAATGACATACACAATAATTTATCTACCTTTGAGTGTCTTTTCAAATCCATGATGTTGCCTGGTTTATTAAGAAGAGTAAATATGGGTACCGACACAATTTTGGCACCCTTGTTGGGGATCGAACACAGGGTCACCCACGTGAAAGGGGGAATTGGGAAGAAATTTGAGAAAGCAAGAAAAACATTCCTATGTCCAATTGTTGAAGAAATATCAGGACTTTTTGGCTTGGTCTTATTTTGACTGAAGGCATATAGAGAGGATTTGTTTCAACATGAAATTCCTCTTTAAAAAACTATAAAACCATTCAGACAAAATTAGAGGCTGATTAATCCACTCCTCTCCATGAAGATGCAAGAAGAATTGAAGAAGCTAAGGGATGGAGGGATTATTCAGCCAACAAGGTATTTTTCTTGGGTTGCAAACTTGGTGCCAGTTAGAAAAAAGAATGGTGATATCAGGTTGTGCGTGGATTTTAGAAATATGAATAGAGCATCAATGAAAGATAATTATCCTCTTCCAAACATGGAAAATATGCTGCAATTAGTAACTGGATCTGAGTTTCTTTCTACATTGGATGGTTTCTCTGGATATAACCAAGTAGTTGTGAAGGAGTCAGAAAGAATTAAGACTTCCTTTACTACTCCTTGGGGCACATATGTATATGTTAGAATTCCTTTTGTCTAATGAATGCTGGAGCCACCTTCCAAAGGGAAATGGATGTTGCTTTTGCTGGTTACATTAATGAATTCATTGTTGTTTACCAAGATGATGTGACTATGTTTTCCAGGAAGAGAAGTGATCACTTGCAGCACTTGGAAAAATTTCTGATTAGATGCAAATAATTTGGTATCTCTTTGAATCCAAAGAAGTGCCATTTTGGAGTGCAAAAGGCCAAGTTGCTTGGTCACATTGTATCAAAGGATGGTGTCATGATTGATCCCGAAAGGGTAGAGGCTATCAGCAAGGTTCCAATTCCAAGAACCAAGAAGGGAATCCAATCCTTCTTTGGGAAAATCAATTTCATTAGAAGATTTGTGTCTAACTTTGCTGAGTTGACTCTCCCCATCACTTGCATGTTGAAGAAAGACTAGATTATCAAGTGGGAAGAAGCAGCCATTCAAGATTTTGATGGGATCAAAGAAGCACTAAAACATGCACCTGTTTTGGCAGCTCCAAATTACAAGAAGCCTTTTCAAATGTTTTCTTTTTCCTCAGAAAACACTATTGCATCTGTTTTGTTGCAAAAGGATGATGAAGGGGCTAAGAGACCAATTGCATTTTTTAGTAAGGCATTGCAAGGAGCTGAGTTGAAGTACACCATCATGGAGAAACAAGAATTTTCCTTGGTGAAAGCAACAAATATTTTTAGGCCTTATATTCTGAGTTCCAAATTTGTTGCTTATGTTCCCCACACCATGGTGAAAGATATCTTATTAGAGATGGAGGTCTCAAGAAAAATATGTAGATGGGTGAAAAAGTTGCAGGAGTATGACATGGATATCCAAACCACAAAGTTGGTAAGAGGTTTGGGCCTAGCTAAGCTTATGGCTGAGAGCAACTTGCAAACCATTGAAGTGAATGAAGTAGAAGGAGAAAGGGTGGATGTCCTTGAAAAGTTGGTAAGATCTGAATGGTACAAGGATATAATCTTTTATCTCAGACATCTATACTTGCCTTGAATATTTGAGTAAAAATTAGAGAAGAGATCTTAAGATAGCCTCTCAAAAGTATGTCATTACAAATTTTGGGTTAGCTTGGAAGAACCTAGAGCGAGTGCTCTTAAGATGTATTGATGAAGATGAAGTCTCAAGAATCATTGCTAATCTCCATGGAGGATTTTGTGGGGAACATTTTCCTGGAAGGGTCATAAATCATAAAATTTTGAGAGTTGGTTATATGTGGCCCACCCTTTTCAAGGATACAACTCTGCTGGTTAGAAAATGTTAAAGGTGCCAAAAATTTTCTAGAAGAATGAAAGCTTTAGGCTCCCTTCCTTTGCAACCTGTGTCAATTGAAGCTCCTTTCAAACAATGGGGAATGGATTTCAATGGTGAAATTTAAGAACCTTCTAGTGCTAGTCATAAATGGATTATTGTAGCTACTAACTATTTCACTAAGTGGGTGGAATAAATCCCCACCAAGAAGGAAACACACCAATTTATCATGGACTTCATGCTAAATCACATCATCTGCATATTTTGAGTTCCACCAAGATTGTTGCTTTGATAATGCCATGAGTTTCGAGCTAAACCTTTGGTGGCAATGTGTAAAGAATATGGGATAAATTTGACATATACTTCTAACTACAACCGCCAGGAAATGGACAAGGTTAGTCTAACAATAAAAAATTATTGAAGATCATTAGAAGAACCTTGGAGTTAAACAAGAAGAAGTTGGGTGAGCAACTTAAATTTGATGTTTGGGTTGTGAGAATAAGCAATCAAAAGAGCTACTGGTAAAAACCCATTTGAGTTGGTTTATGGAACACAAGCTCTGCTGCCCTTGCATTTACAATTGTCTTCATTTCAGTTTGTTCAACAATTGGAGGACCAAGAGGTTATCCCATATGAAGCTCGAATCAATCAGATTGTTGAACTAGATGAACAAAGGAGGGCATCCCATCCTAGGCATGTAAAGTTCAGAGAAATGTTGAAGAAGCTATTTGACAAGAAGGTGACTCCAAGGGCTTTTAACGTTGGAGATCTTGTGTTGTTATGGGATAGTAGGCACGAGGACAAGACAAAGCACAATAAATTTGATGCATTATGGTGAACATTCAAATTGGTGAACATGCCTTCTTCTTGAAAAACTTGGAAGGGGAATTGCTTGAATTTCCTATTAATGGAAAGAATTTGAAACATTTCCTTGATTAATTTCCTAGAATCAAGGTGAGCATAATTTTTATAGTGTATAGTTTGGTGCTTTCTTTCTATATTTTGTGTTTTTTCTTATTACGGTCCTTGGTGCACTAGTTTTGTTGGTTTCTCGGTTCATTTTTAAAAGATGGCTCTGTTTTTATGCTCTGTGCTGAATCCTTTTCCCAATGGATATTTTTGGCACTTGGTATACTTTTTTTCTTATGGAACTTAATGGGAGTGCCCATCCCCAAGCCAGGAGCCAATGTTGGTGCTCATTTTAGTCTCACCAGTTTGTCCTTGAAATTCTATAGTTGGCATGAGCCTTGTCATGACTTCTATCTCCCCGTTTGATGGTTGAAGACTCTATCCTCCATTTTTTTGCCATAATCAATCCCTTAATTGCTTGAGGATCCCTTAAAGGTCCATAATTTTTAATTCATTCCTCTATCCATCGAAAAGAGTCATTAGAATTGGGCGTAAAACTTGGGTTGTTCCTTTCCTTCCATTTTCCATAGTCACATTTTGTTGTCCATAATTTTTGTCCCAAATTCCTATGGAAACATGATTGGATGTAGTTCAAAGGATTATATTTGAGCCTTATAACATTTCCAAATTCTCTGTCTTTGATAAAAATTCATTTCCGGGCTCAAATGGTGATTTTTCTACATTTTACGGTTTGATGGTGTATTTTTCCCGGTCAAATTTACATCTCAACGATCAATGGAAATGTGGCCCATTTTGGTTAAATGTGGCTTGGGATGGAACTTTAAAAATTCAAAGGCTCACTTTAACCAAAATCTTTTCCATCTAGAGGAATGACGCTCATTTGAAAATTCACCTTTTGGTTTGGCCTTGGAGTTGCGCCAGGGGGGGCACGCGGAGGTTTCTACTTCTTTTCCCATAATTAGACAATTTTTTCATGTAGTCGGTACATTTTGGAAAGCCATGGACACATGAAGGGTTGGCACTCATTTAAGGATCAGCCTCGGGGTCCCACCTTAAAAATTGTGATAGGAAGACACGTGGAGGCTTCCGATGGCTCCTTTTACACCGAGACTTTTCAAAGGCCAAACGATGTTTTTCTTGGGCCCAAGGCATGTGGAAGGCGTGCGCTTATTTGGAAACCTATCTTTGTACCTCACCTTTACTTTGTTGTACCAAAGGAACATGTGGACGGCTACAAAATAAGATGGAGAAGGGCGAATCAATGGTAGTTGTGCATTTCATTTGTTGTTTCTGCCATTGGAGCTCTAGGATGTTTGGAGATGTGATTTTTGCATCATTCTTCATCAAATTTTGATGAATTTGTGTCGTTTTGGTCTGCAAGGTGCAATTGAATAGTTTTGGAGGCTCAATTTGTAAATTGAGGTGTGAATTTAAGCATTTGAGGTGGATTTTTGCTCGAGCTCGTGCAAAAATGCAAAATGCCAGATCCAAAAGTTGCAGAGGAAAAATTTAGGAAGGGAAAAGATGAAATAATGAAAGGAAAGAGATATGCATGCATGGAAGATGAAAAATGTTCCTCCAAACAGAATAATGATGCAAATTTTTGCAATGACTCACCTTTTCGAGGTGCCTAGCAACTTTTTGAATGATTTTCTATTAAACGTCCCTTTCTCCAAATCATGATGGAATTTTTTAACAAAATTGATGCTTGGCATATTATTTTCTTGGGATAGAAGGATTGGATGTAATCAAATGATATATAATTGATGGTTTTGGATAGGTGAATGGTCGGAGGTCATTTTCATGAGAAATTTTGAGAAAAGCTCATCTTCTAGGAAAACCTTCTCGAAACCAAAGTTAACTTCTTCTCGTGTTAAATTTTCATTCATGTTCACTAGTTATAAGTTTATAGCCATCAATAAGTGATCCGAAAATAATCGATTATTACGACTCGATCTCGGACCCTTATAGGCTTTAATTATTTTCTGATAATTTACTCCTTTTAAGTAATCAATTTAAAATAATGCAATACAACAATGACAATTGCACACAGATTGATTACGAGTTCGGCAATTGCCTACGTCTTTGGGTTCGTGGTCGAACTATTCCACTAGTCAAAACTTGTAAGTTATAATAGTACTTTCACAAGAAAACCTAATGGAAACTATTTAAACTTGCTTAGAAGAATAACCAGACCTTCGACGACAAGGGTGAAAAATAGCACCCGACTTCCACCTTCCTGGTGTACAATATCCTTTGGCTTCGATTGGCCTTCCCGATGCTTTCAATGTGAAGCTAGCACTCCGGTCGACAATCCAAGATTTTGCAAGTAATTGGTGTGGCACTATGGGCCGACTAGGTAGTTTGAATAACTCCTAGCCACAAATATTTAATTTATTATTTCCTAACAAATAATAGGTCAATAATAATAAAAATAATAATGCCTAAATAAATTAGGTCTTCAACCAATAATTTCTCATTCTCCTCTTGGCTAGGACTTCACCTCCAGCACTCTAGGAATGAGCTTGTCTCCAAGTTTGTGTGTGTCCACAACAATGAAATAGGTACCCTATTTATACATTTTTAGGGCCCAAAAATAATGGACTTAACTTCATCCCGAGGCTAATATTAGCCTTACCCGTAGCGTAGAAATTTGGGATTAAATCCCTATGTGGGCGGATTTCATGTTTTAATGGGATTAATACCCATTTTAGTCGATTGCATTTGATAAGGGATAATATCCCAAATGAGCAAAGGCATTGTTTAAAAGAGGGAATAAATCCCACATTTGGCGGAATGATAAGGTTTTAGGCTTTAATAAGCCTCTTCCCACACAAATAAAGTGGTCAAAGGACCACGTGAGCTTAACATCCCCATTTAATTCTCCTCTCCACGTGGATTTCCACGCATGGAATAAACATCGCCCTACAACACCGCTTCACTTTCTTCCATGTGGAATTTGGAATATATGGTGGTTTATGTGAGCTTTAATACTAATGTATAAACATTAATATATATAGCGGTTTGGCATATACATGTGTGGCATTTGGAAAGTTAACTTACCAAGTAAATATAATTTCGACCCATACAATGTGGCATAGAAATAATTAACTCGGTAATCCTGTAGTCCACTTTTCATCTCCCGAGAGGCAAATCGAGTGAATTCGACGAGTGGTGGCAAGCCACGTGGTGGCTTGTGGACCCACCACGTTGGTGATAATACCATAGCCCACACGACGGCCGGGCTCCCCTCCGTAATAAAAGTTGAGCCTCTTGTTCCCGTGCACCATTTTTATGCTTGTCGAAGAACGGTGATCAAAACCAACAAACAACTCCCTTTTACCTTTTTGCCACATGTCGCAGTGCCATTGGTCCAATATTGACCAGTTGACCAAAGTTGACTTTCTCATTGTCTGAACTTTGACCGAACATATCTAGAGCTCCCGATGTCCGTTTGTTGCGTTCTCACATTCATTGGAAAGTTCTCGAGATGATCTTCTGCACTGACACCATTTAGGGATGTTTAGGGAACTTTTAAAAATGATCCCCTGATCACACCTCCCCACTGAGAAAAGCTTTTGTCCTAAAAGCTTCCATACTGTCCCGAATGCTGGAAAAACTCGATGCCACATCGGAAGTGCTGCTGTAGTAGACCCTTGGGTCTTCTCCTCTGCAACCTTCTCACTTTGAAAACTCTGCTCCGATCCTGGGACTGTGGGTTATGGGCCCATGACGCTTCATTGCGCCACTCGATATCCGAAGAAGACCTCCATGCCTCCGCTGTATGGTGCTAATTTTCTGAATGAAACCTCAATGCTAAGCTTCTTGATATCTGACAACAAGTATCTTCTTTTACTCTATAACACAACTCCTGGCTCCGAGTTGATTCCATAGAATCTAAACTGGTTTAAAGAAACTCCATGTTACGTAGAGCTTTGATTGATCGATGTCATTGATGGACAATGCCTTGTCTCTTTACTGCACCTCAACGCCTCCGATGCATGATGCTAAGCCTCTTTCAAGACCTCAACCCTCCGATGCATGATGCTAAGTCTCATTACAAACTTCAATGCCTCTCGATGCATGATGTTAATCCTCTTGCAAGACCTCGAGCCTCAATGCATGATGCTACGTCTCTATAGACCTCAACACCTCCGATGCATGATGATGAGCCTTTTTCAAGACCTTGAGCCTCCAAAGTGCATGATGCTAAGTCTCATTGCACCTCAACGCCTCGATACATGATGCTAAGCCTCTTACAAGACCTCGAGCCTCGATGCATGATGCTAAGTCTCATGATCAGCTACCATTCGTATGTGTGGTCGCACCTTGACACCAAATGATGTTCCAAGATGATATTTTGAGAGCTCTTCTTGTTGACATACAATATCGTGTACCACTCTGCTTGCACGGTCGTAATGCCTCTACACGTAATGAAGTTTCAACCCGACGCAATGCCAATGGTGATTTAGCTACCATTCTGTTGCACGGTCATAATGCCTCTACATAGAATGAAGTTCTGAGCTGATCTCTATGAACTCTAATGTCTCCGCACAAATGGCGATTAATCTCCAAGCTTTATATGAGTCAAATCCTATATCCAAACTGTAATAGGTACTCACAAGCTGATTAGGAGATATGTTTAGAGCATTAATCAAATTTTCTAAGTAAGAAAATCCACTGAGTATTGTAAACCTTTCTCTCAGCATTTCCTCACAGAATCTGATCTCCAAACTTAATACTACATACGATTCATCAATCTAAATTATGCAATATATAATTGAAAAATTGTTGACTTACCCATTTTAAAGGACTTTCACTTTTAGGTATTACCTGGTCTTGGGTTGAATTGTCAACTGGTGGTGGAGTAGAAGCCTCTTCGCCTTTGCCTTTGCAATAGGCCTCCATTCCATCTTTGGCTTGCCATTACTCGATGGTGAGATTGATGCGCTTTCTAGGAATTTTCCACCCGATGCCCATTCCTCTGGCAATGAGCACAAAAATTCTTCTTAATCTCCTTCTTCTGGGATGAGGAACTCTTTCTGCCCTTTCTCGACTCTGCATGACGAGATTGGTCTTTCTAATTTGCCTTGTTCCTGATGAACGGAACCAACTTCTTCATCAGTGTCCTTCTCTTCCAAAGCTTGCCACTGAATGATTATGCAATCCACAAAAATTACATGGAAAGGAATTCCACATCTTCTGAAAATCATAACCATACTTCTTAAGTTGAAAAAGTGGATCAGAAGTTTTATTGTGCTTATGATTATGGTAAGAAACTGGAGGTGGAATCTCATTACCTCTTCGTTGATTTCTCTTACCACATCTTTCATATGATGACGAAGCATAACTTTCCTACTCATAATCTTCTCGCAGGACTAGTGGGGTATTCACTTTGCTTTCGGAATCTTGTCTCCCATCAGCATTCTTGGAGAATTCTCCAATTTCCATTCCTAGACTAGGATAATCCACACCTGTAAAATGAGGACGATCCTCGACCTGTATTGGGTTAGAAATTCCTTGGACATTTTTACCAAGGCCTCTTCCATCAAATCCCATTTTATCTAGTAACTTGGATCCAATGCCTCTAGAATGCTTTTCAAACAAACCAGGACTTCATTACCTCAATCGAAACCAAATGGGAGGATGAAGAAGATTCCGGTGGTGAATAACTTACAGTGCAATCATCTCCATGGCCTCTACATCTGAAGTTGAAGGTATTTCCTTTCTCTGATCACCACACTGCAACCTTGCCAAGAGCTCATCCTTGGTTTGCAGTTTTGATTTAAAATGAGCATACTCCTCTTCCAAGGAGCAATACATGGATCGCAGGAGAGAGTTCTCTTCCTAGATCTGGTGATTATAAGCTTCAATCTCATCGAGCTTTGCTTGTTTAGACATCTTGCCCATAGTGCACTTGTACCCTGTTCACACAAATTGAACCAACTGCACCAATCTTGAAGCAATCACTTTGTTAATCAGATTTACTGAAAAATAAATATGGAGCTAAACCAGCTCTGATACCAAACATGCTTGAGATTAGCAAGTTTGCAAGGTGTCAATTACCAGCTCTGATACCAAACTTGATCTGAAAATAATCAGATTATTATGACTTGATCTCGGACCCTTATAGGCTTTAATTATTTGTCGATAATTTACTCCTTTTAAGTAATCAATTTAAAATAATGCAACACAACAATGAAAATTACACACAGATTGATTACGGAGTTCAAAAATTGCCTACGTCTTCGGGTTCATGGTCAAACCTGTTCCACTAGTCAAAACTTGTAAGTTACAATAGTACTTTCACAAGAAAACCTAATGGAAACTATTTAAACTTGCTTAGAAGAATAACCAGACCTTCGGACGACAAGGGTGAAAAATAGCACCTGACTTCCACCTTCCTGGCGTACAATCTCCTTTGGCTTTGATCGGCCTTCCCGACGCTTTCAATGCGAAGCTAGCACTCCGGTCGACAATCTAGGATTTTGCAAGTAATTGGTGTGGCGCTATGGGCCGAATAGGTAGTTTGAATAAATCCTAGCCACAAATATTTAATTTATTATTTCCTAACAAATAATAGGTCAATAATAATAAAAATAATCATGCCTAAATAAATTAGGTCTTCACACAATAATTTCTCATTCTCCTCTTGGCTAGGACTTCACCTCCAGAGACTCTAGGAATGAGCTTGTCTCCGAGTTTGTGTGTGTCCACAACAATGAAATAGGTACCCTATTTATACATTTTTAGGGCCCAAAAATAATGGACTTAACTTCATCCTTAGGCTAATATTAGCCTTACCCATAGCATAGAAATTTGGGATTAAATCCCTATGTGGGCAGATTTCATGTTTTAATGGGATTAATACCCATTTTAGCCAATTGCATTTGATAAGGGATAATATCCCAAATGAGCGGCATTGTTTAAAAGAGGGAATAAATCCCACATTTGGCGGAATGATAAGGTTTTAGGCTTTAATAAGCCTCTTCCCACACAAATAAAGTGGTCAAAGGACCACGTGAGCTTAACCGCCCCCATTTAATTCTCCTCTCCACGTGGATTTCCATGTATGGAATAAGCATCACCCTACAACACCACTTCACCCTCGTCCAAGTGGAATTTGGAATATATGGCGGTTTATGTGAGCTTTAATACTAATGTATAAACATTAATATATAGCGGTTTGGCATATACATGTGTGGCATTTGGAAAGTGGACTTACCAAGTAAATATAATTTCGACCCATACAATGTGGCATAGAAATAATTAACTCGGTAATCCTGTAGTCCACTTGTCGTCTCCCGAGAGGAAAATCAAGTGAATTCGACGAGTGGTGGCAAGCCACGTGGTGGCTTGTGGACCCACCATGTTGGTGATAATACCATAGTCCACACGGCTAGGCTCCCCTCCGTAATAAAAGTTGAGCCTCTTGTTCCCGTGCACCATTTTTATGCTTGTCGAAGACCAAAGTGATCAAAACCAACAAACAACCCCCTTTTTCCTTTTTGCCACGTGTCGCGATGCCATTGGTCCAATATTGGCTAGTTGACCGAGTTGACTTTCCCACTGCTTCGAACTTTGATCGAACATATCTAAAACTCCCGATGTCTATTTGTCACATTCTCACAGTCGTTTGAAAGCTCTCGAGATGATATTCTACACCGACACCATTTAGGAAGTTTAGGGAACTTTTAAAAATTATCCCCGATCAATAAGCTCGAGATTATTTAAAATAACTCTCCTATTGATGAATATGATAAATTTTGAGTTAATTTGTGTTAAATATCTGGTAGTTTTGTGTTTATTCAAATTTTAGAATGTCTGCAAGTATTTTTTCTTGTTCCTATTGAAATCCCGTATCAAAATCTATCTCAATCACACTGAGATATCAATCCTTGTGATAGTTTAGTGGCATCTATAATTTCATTTTTTCGAAGAGCTTTCATCCGGGAATGAAATAAATGATTTAAAATCACTTTTCTTTAATTTGTTGATAGAGATTGTTTGTAAGGCTCTAGGTGTACGTCGGCATGATTGATCATAAATTTTGATGTTTTATTGGGTCTTCTAACTTCAGCCTTCATGCTAGTATCTGGGCCTCCATTTATGCACACCTTCTTGTTGAAGGAATGTTTTAATTATTTAAAAGCTTTCTCACATTATCGAGTTCTCCATTTTCTCTCAAGTTTCTCAAGGATTTGCAAAATTCCAATCCATCTTGTTGATCTCCACCAAAAAATTATTCAAATAGCCAATCCTATCGTGAACTACCCCTATTTTGCTTTGTATATCCACAAAAGAACAAAATTCATTTGCTAAAATATGCGAATGTATCGGATTCCAAATATTTTTAGTAACCCTAGCCTTGTGTTGAAAATATCTCCTTATTCTCGGAAGTGACAACTCGTGAGGGTCACATTTGGGGTGTTGATCATATTTTCTCAAGGTCTTCTATATAAAATTTGTTCAAAAGAAATGTATCTACATTTCCTTCAATAACAAAGGTTAAAAAAGAAGTTCTTTTACCTTGGTTGAAAAGCACAACCTAAAATATTTAGGATAAGATAAAATCCTTTTAAGGTGCTACCCTCTTCTTTAAGTCCTAAGTGCTAAAAATTCAGATAAATTGCTTCCCAGCTACAAAATGACATACATTATAATTTATATGCCTCTAAGTGTCTTGTCAAATCCATGATGATGATCGGTTTGTGAAGAAGAGTAAATGCAGGGTACCAATAAGATGCTGATGAACTAGCCTTATTATGATGGAGGAATATGGAGCTATAGATGCCTTTAATGGAGGCAACCTTAGGGGAGATAGAAAATGCTTAGTGTTTGGTCCCTTGTTATAATCACATAGCTTTATATTTATATGATTACTCTACTTGAATTTCAAAATTAACATCAAAAAGGCCGACTACCAACAAGATAAGATGCTTGAATGGCTATAAAATACTGAAAAAAATTGACCAAAGGAAAAAGAGGACAAGGGCACCTAGAGGGGATAGGAAGTCTTGACGTTGGTGTCCCTGGTTAGTTCTAGTGTCCATAATAGAGAATACTAAAAGATGAAAAGACAGACTAAGAAATTAAGAGTGCAATACTAAAAGCAAAAGCATAAAGCAAAGAAAGGTGGCCAAAGATATGGGTTAATCATTACTTTTCTTACTTAGGAACCATATGAATAGTATTATAGGATTGAGACTAGATAATTACCCAAAGTGTGTGATTTTGTGTCTGTAATAAGAGTTATCTAATTTTTATTATTTTTAAATTTAATATTCATAAGAACAAAAATTTAATAGCGTATAACAATTTGTTTCACCATTTTCCTTACATTTTGACTGTGATGAAATAGATAGGGTAATGAGCTAGGAGGATTACATGTTGTGATGGTTGGTTAAAGGTTGTCCGCATGTTCGACTTCTCAATCTGATGTTGATTGTGATAGCTTCCTTTTGGCTAGGAGTAACTATGTGAAATAGAAAATAAGCCGATAAAAGGAGAGTTAAATAATATATGATAGTGGACTACCTGGCGAGTGCTAGATCCAGAATGTGATACTTACTAGATGGTTATCAATCCACTATTTAATACAACTTAATGTGAGAAATAACGTAAATAAACAAAGTCCTGTTGTAGTTACTGTGATTTAGATATCTCATTAAAATACAGTAAAAAAATCTAATATAACAGGCTAGGTTATGATTAGATCTCGGAGGTAGGGTGAGGAATCAAAATGGTGGAATAGGCCAATTTCGAGTTCGGGTCACTTAGGTTACTTAGATAAAGATTCTTAGGTTTTGTTATTGATAGGATGGTCAAATACATAGACCTACATCATTCGGGTATGATTGATTATGGTTTAGGAAGAACCGACGACATTTATGGGTAACGGTGTCAGGTAGAGGTGAGATGATAAAAATTCAATAAGGTTTGGTTGTGGGTTTTCGGATGAGGTCGAGTTAGAGATGATAGAGGGAATGACAAGATATGTGGGGATCTTAGGAACACTCAGAGATATGTAGAAGTCGTATAGGTGGTTTTTGGCGTGGATGGAGAAAAAGTTGAGTTTATAGAAGGATGAATAGTGGGGGAATGGGAATGCAATTTGTAAATAAAAACAATGATGAAAAAACCTTTTAAACAAAATAAAGATGGAATGACACAAGTGATAAACGTACTTACTGATATAACAAGTCCAATGGTTGGTTGGTGATGGTGATTGATTGGTGGAATGGCGATGAGTACCACGACACTACCTTCCAGAATGCTACTTTGCGAGAATGCAATACCTATGGATCTATCTTGACACTATCTATGGATGTTTCGATGTGCAAAGGTCTCGGTTCTTCCTTGCATGTAGAACTCCTTTTTCTTCAAAATTTGAGAATGTGGCCAACCTCTTAAACAAGGTTACAAAAATGGTTAGATGGTAATCAAGACGGTTCCTAGTTGACCGACATTGGTTTCGGGATGATTGGCGTCGATTAAGATGAGATTCCCTAGGTTTACTAAAAATTGTTGATCTTGCAATCATTTGGGTCAGTCACAATTTATTATGGATTAAAACGGGCATTATATTTTTATGATCGGGAGTGTGGTTAGAGGAATAATAGGCATTGATTTTAGGGGTTGAACTAAGTCTTACTTAATTATGGTGAGTACATAGATACTAAAAATAGTTTTATAATGAGGTGTCTAGGTGAGGTGGTGGGGTGAGGTGTGTAGGTGAGGTGGAAATTGGTTTAGTTAAGATAATTAATTAATGAATAAAGTGAGGATGAGTATTAATTTAATGAAAGTGATTAAATTAATATTAATGTGTGATGTGAGGGTCATGGTTAGGTAAAAGTGTTTAAATTTTTTTGGTCAAAGGGGGACAAAGGGAGTGTGGCCCAATTTTGGTGTCTACACAATTTCACAACACAATATTTATGTGGAAACACTTTAGGTAGAAAAATCATAGAGAAAAGATCGCTTGAGCTAATGTCCTTATTCATCTAGAACATCAATTATTTTACAAATGTTTGAGGGACCAACCTACTAGAGACACCCATCATTAATACCAATCACCAACTTAGATTGATTCATGAGCACCAAATCATTGAAGAAAACAATCTACTATGTCGATCAACAACTCATGTTAATTCGAGAGCACCAACTCACTCGAGGTAGTAATCGACAATTATATGAGGCACTAACCTCAATAATGCAAATATCCACCTATTGTATTCTCTTCCTCAACCTAATGATGGTAGTTAGATGATTATTCACTTCTTCATGTTGTTTCTACACCCACAATTCACACTTTGTTTATGTGCTTTTCGATACTCATTCTTCTTCAACAACTTGGCATTCTATCTTGCTTGAGTTTGCTCTTCCTTCCTCTTTATACATTCTCTTGATATATCTTCATTAACTAATCCTTTCTTCTTCTCTTATTTTCTCGCTTCTTCTTTTTTAAATATTCAAACTTATCAATCCCTTGATCACACACTAAATTCATTTAAACAAAATATTCATCTCATGGAGGGATGTGACTTGTCCCACGATTCGGTGAGATAAGCATACTTTTGAATATTCATCTTGAGTCAACCTTTGTAGAATGAAATTTGAGTATCTCGTAGTTCTTCTAGTCTCCTAGGGAATTCCCTTGTTTTCTCTTGGTCCCACAACATTTCATGACCATTACGAACAATTCTTGACTTTTGTGGATTTCCTTGACTCTCACAACATTTTCCTATATTTTCCTTTGTAATGTGTCATTTCTTGACTTTTGTGTCTCTCTTTGTTACATGGGAATATTTTTTTGTATCATAACATGTGACCTTTGTTATGTGGTATTATCTTGTACGCATGAAATAATATAACCAACTTGCAATTGATCATTTTCAAATACACAAAACACCACAACACATATACAAGACATTTTTAAAACCCCAAAACACTACGACACATACAATACACTATAAATCTCGTGGAACACTACATAATAGTTTCCTTTGTTGCGTGATATGTAAAATTAAAACTCAATTAACTTTTTTATAAATGGAACATTCTTGAAAACATCAATGACAATATTTCTAACTCATGAGTTACTTATCAACATTTTTGACACATCAATGACAATACTTCCAACAATTTACAAGGACTCCCCAATGTGCCACAAATACATCCGACTCAAATGCATTTCTAAATAAATTTCCATATACCTCTTTTATTCTATAGAACAATATTGGAAAAATCTAATCAATCGGTTTAATTCCTCTTTTTCACAGCTTGGTAAAATAATGCTAAGAATTCTAGAACATACCCAATCCTTGTATAAGCTAAAATAAAAATATTCCATTAGACCACATCTTGTTGACCATATTCAATTAAAGCCTTATAACCTTGCACCCGACATCCACACTTGGAAAAAATCTTATTGTCCATATCTGTGAATCCTATTTATATCATGTGGGAATACACTAGTTTTCCTTCTACTAGGGCTTTCTTTTTACACAGAGCAGCAAGAGAAAATCATACATGGAATAACTTTTAAGTTGGTTTGTAGTGATCGGGGATGAGATTAGCTTGTACACCACTATTTATCACAAAGGAAATTTGAGGAGGATTTAATATATTTATTTACCTCTTTATTATGATTCTAATATATTATTAAGTACACTAAATTCACCAAAGGGTTATCTTCATCATTGTAAAAATAAACAACGTACCTTAAAAAATGACATAATGATGGATAATAACATAAAATAGTAAAACCATGATTTTAGTAGTTAACCAACTTGAGAACCATCAAATTTCATTTTTAATCTTCAAAACCTAATGTTTTTAAATCTTAAAGAACTAGATCACTGAAATTTCATTTTGAATGGTATTTATACCGGTTTAGAGAATAATAAAGTAAATTTCTAACCAGATTTGGGCTAGAGGATTCTTGGACAAAGCTATATAGAAATAACTAAATCAATGATAATATTCTCACTCTAAATTAATTGAAATCTCAAACAAAATATTCTTCTCTAAAGATTTATATTACCCAAGAAAAGGTCTTAAAAAGTCAAAGCATTAAAACTTTACATTCGACCATCAAATTGAGTGCATTGAACAAATACCGAAAAACCTCAAAACAAGCGAGTAAGAGAAGTGTAGATAAAATTAAAAATGGGGATTAAATATTTCAATGATAAATAAATAGATGAATATTCCTTTTTAATGCATATCTCTTGCTACATTGTAACTTGCAAATTTTATCTCAAATAGTTATTGTCTTTTGCAATATATTTTTCAATTATAATTGCAATTTTGATTTGCAAAATAAGAAGCTCGAAAAATAGTTGTTGGTTGCTTTAAAATGGATAATAAGTGTTATTTTCCAAGTAAATAAATCTATATTCTTTACAATTGTAAATTGTGGATTTCTAAGTTCTTATGCCACATTAATATGCCATGTTGTGAATTAATAATCACTAATGTATTTACTTGATCAATATGCAACAATTCTAAGAAAAAATTGCAAAGTAGTTGTACATCTACTCCTACATGCCATAACATGTTTGAAAGATTTCTTTAAGATTTGCAAACCTTTTACGTATTCGAACGTAATATTCACTCGATCAATTATTGATGTATATGTTTGAGAAGATGACCTTGATAAAATGTACTATAAGCCAAAAGACGTGCTTCCCACATTTATAACTAGAGGGCCGATTAAGGATTTTTGGCACCCTAGGAAATATTGAGGTAACACCTTCTATAAATAAAAATATATATAGTAGACAAAATAATTAACCATGACCAAATATCATATTATTTGATATGTTATGCCTATACCATCTAGGAAAAAATTGCTAAGTTAATTTTCTAGCATATATTCTATCATAATCCTCCTTATCTCATGTGTTTACCAACTATTTTTTCCCAAGCACTTTACATATTCACCTTGTTGGTGCTAAATTTAGTCTCACCCTATTTGTCCTTGAAATTCTTTAGTTTGTGGGCTCTATCATGTTTTCTTTCTCCCCGTATTGATGCATGAAAAATCTGTCCTCCATTTGGTTACCATGATCATTCCCTTCTTTTAGTCGAGGATCACTTTAAATCCAATTTTTTTTTGGTTCCTCTGTCCATGTGAAAAGATTTGTAACTTGGGTGAAAACTCAAGTTTTTTTACTTTTGTCCATTTTCCACAGTCATGTTTTCTTTTCCCTGTCAATTTTTGTCCCAATATCTATGAAAACATGATAAGATGTGGCTCGTAGGTTCATATTTAGGCCTTATATCATTTTCAAAATCTCTATCCTTCAAGAACGATTCATTTTCTATCCGAAAATAGTGATTTTCCCGCATTTTACTAAGTTTGACGGGTGTATTTTTCTTAGTCAAATTTACATCTCAAAGATTAGTGGAAACGTAGCCCTTTCGGTTGGATGCTACTCAGGTGGGGCACTTTGAAAACCCTAAGGCCAAATTCAACTCAAATGTTGTCCATGTGGAGGGTCAGGTGCTCATTTGAAAATTTTCCTTTTGGTTTGACCTCGAGTTACACTCTGGGAGACATGTGGAGGTTTCCACTACCTTTCCCAGACTTAGACAATTTTTTCATGTGGTTGGTGCAGGGTTTGGCAGACCATGGACAATAGAGGGTCAGCACTCATTTGAAGATCCACCTTAGGGCCCCACTTTAACAATTGCGATAAGGGAACACATGGAGGATTCACCGCACCGCTCTATACTTAAACTTTTCAATGCAATTTTCTAAGGCCCAGGACACGTGGAGGAACATCACCTATTTTGGGACCGGCTCCTAATTTTTATTTTGAAGAAGCACCAGAGGATACTTAGAGGCTTCTTCTCACTCTTCCCTTGCTTGTACTTTTCAACAAAGAAAGAAAAACTATCTCGGACCCTAGACAGATGGTGCCTTTCACTGATCCTTCAAATTTTTTAACAACTCTTCCGAACTGAGACACATGGTGATCCTGCACTTATTTGGGCCCTCCACTTTTAGGAACTATCTTAAATTGTGCCATTGAGACACGTGGAGGCTTCCATTGGCTCCTTTTTTACCGAGACTTTTCAAAGGAAAAAGGAGTTTTTCTTAGGCCTAGGGAATGTGGAAAGCCCGTGCTTGTTTTGAAACTTGCCCCTTCTCCTTTGTAGTTGCACCAAGGAAACATGTGGAAAACTATAATATAAAGTAGAGAAGGGGCAAAATCAATGGTTGTTGTGCATTTTGTCTATTTTTCTGCCATTTTTGCTCCAAGACTCTTGAGATGTGAATACACATTGTTTTACATCATTTTTGTCTCGAAAAGTGCCATTGAATGGATTCAAAATTAATTTGTGTGTCCAAGGATTGTTAAGGTTGATATTTTTAACTTGAAATTGCTCGGCACTTGCGAAAACATGAATTACCAAAGAAGTTGGATGTGGGACGAGTTACGAGGAAAGACAGGGAAAATCATTAAATGATGAAGGATACAAGTGCAAAGGATGAAAAAGGTGTTACCTCAAGAGTGAAAAGGATTAGCTGATAGATCTAGCTTGTATAGATCCTCTGAGAATGATTAAAATGGTGATTTCTCACATGAAAGAATCAAAATGATTAAAAGGACTGCAAAAACATTGTGGCATGGCATCCTAGTCATTAGTTGAGGGCCAAAGAAATGTGATTATTTCATAATTGGTCCACCTAGAAGTTTTTGAATGTGAATTTGTTAAACTTTTCTTACTTAGGTAAATTGGTAATAAGCAACGTCCCGTTAGTGTGAAATCAAAGTACCCCCAAATGAGTTATGGATATTATTTTCTAAGGCGGGGTCATTTGGTGTGATTTGCAGATAACATTGGATCATTCCCAAGTGTGGGACTTGAAAATGGGAATGATCCTCCAAAGAAGGCAGGTTCCTCTTCCTAATCCTAGCAATAAAACGCTTATAAGGAAGGAAATGTTACTATCTACTCCTAATCTAATAATTCCAAGGGACCGTGGAGAGAGAGAGAGAGCATGAAAATACATAAATCCTTAACTACGAGAGGTGATAGCACCGAGAAAAGGGAACTGCTAATCACAAACCCAACTACCTGAAATGGAGAGAGGTGAGCAATGGAGAGGATGCACAGATGCATCACAGACCAAGGATAAATTTCACATAGAACACCATTTCAAACCCCTTAAACACATCTCCCAAAACCTGCAATGGACATAAGAGATATGCACAATATACCGTGCAATAGTGAGAGGTAAGAAGAGACAACAAAATGAGAAAATGATGGACAAAATGAATCTCAAAAATAGATTTTATTGCTCCAGGATTTCACATAGTACACAATTAATGGGAAAGATCCAACAAAATGCCATTACAAAGCCAATGGAGGAGGCTTAAACTCCACATTCGACCCTAGAGAAGAAAAAGAGAGGGGGTAGGGAAGAAGAATGAAAATCACTTTATAATGAATCCTACCCCTGTATTTATAGATATTATCAGAGAGAAGAAAGAGAGAGGGAAGCGGGAAAATTGGGTTCAAGCTGAACCACTACTGTTAATGCTTCTGATAAAATATGCCCCAAATCCGTCTTTACTGCATGATTCCTTGATTCGGTGCCTTGCAAGAAGAGGAAACGATGGAAACAGATCGAATCTGATTTGGTTGTTGAGATAGATGGATCTTACATTGAATTCCTAAAGACATTTCCTCCATTTTCCTTTACTTAACCTCCTCAAAATTAAAGTCTCATACCTCCATGGCATAGGTGAGGCCGAGATCTTTCCAATGACATCAAATTTGTAATATTTCGAGCCTTGAGTTGAAAGATATGCCCCTTCAAAGTTTGTATCAGTCCAGTGCATGTAGGGCGGGAAAAAAACTTGAAAAATGGGTCCTTCATTTGAGATGGGGCACATGGCACCCATTTTAGAGAAAAAATTGGACTCACGGGTGAGAAATTTATCTTTTCCCTTTAAACAAAAGGCCAATTTTTACTTTTCCTTTGGACTCCCGCTTTACTCGGGGACGTGTGTCGATCTGCACTCATTTGGTCTTCCCTTTTTTGGATTCACCTTTAGAGAAGTGCCATTAGGACATGTGGCCTCTTCCGCTGCCTCCTCCATACTTAATCATTTTGACCCTTTTTGAATACTTTCGAGCGTGAGGACCTCAAAACTTTGTCGTTTCTCCCCTTTCTTTCTCGCCTCCTCTGCAGCCTCTTGCCCCTTCTTTTTTGAGCACACCAGAACCTGTTTTTCATCTTGGAATGTGAGATCATGGGTCTGATTCCTTTCCTTCATAATTTCGTTATGTCAAGGAGTTGTCTTGACCAAATTTACAGGGGGCAAATTTGAGATAATAGGTCCCTCGAATATTTTTCTTTTTGTGGGGTAAATCTAGTATAAGTGAGCAAATGAAAGGTATAAATGCAATGAGAATACTCTTGTAAAAGGTCGGGGGTTGAATTCTTAAGAGAAAATTTGAGAGATCCCATCTTCTTGAGAGACCAATCTAAGATACCTGGTTAATTTCTTCTATGTTAGATTTTTTATCATGTCAAGTTGGTTGTAGATGTATAGCCATTGACAAGCTCTGAGATTTCTCTAGAAGCTTTACCCTGTTGATGAATCTAATCAATTTTGAGTTAATTTGTGTCAATCTTGGAGTAATTTATGTCTTCTTTGTTTTAGAATGTCTGCAAGTAGTTTTTCTTATTCTTATTACAATCTTATGTTAAAGTCCCTCTAAATAACACAACATCTCGTCCCCGAGATATTTTAGTGGCATTTGAAATTTTAATTCATGAAGAGCCTTCATCAAGTGATGAGATAAACAAATTTAAAACCACTTCACCGTCATTTTTGATAAAGATTGTCTGTGAGCCTTTGATTTTATCTTAGGCGTGAGGAACCAAGGGTGTTTGGTGTTTTATTTCATCTTTAGCTCGACATTTGTGTTAAATTCTCGATATTGTGTGAAACCCTGCTGATATGGGCCTCCATTGAAGAAAACCTTCTGGTTGAAGGAATATCTTAGCTATTCTAAAGCTTTCTATCATTTAGATTTCTAATTGTTGTGAAGTCTCTCAAAGATCTGGTACAATCAACTTTATCATGTTTAATCTCCCACCAAAATTATTCAAAAACCATGAATCCATTCTGAAGTACCCCTATTTTTCCATGTACATTCACAAAGGAACAAAATCTATTTACTAAAATATGCGAACAATTAGTATTTCATAATGTCTTGAAGAATCCTTATCCTTTTTTTTTGAAAGTGTCTCCATCTTTTAGAAGTGACTACTCTTGAGAGTTAAATTGTGGAGTATTGATCATACTTTCCCAAGGTTTTTCTCATAATTTTGTTTGGAAAAGAAGGATATCTCCATCTCCTTCATCAAACAGAGGTTACACCATGGGTCCTCTCACCCTAGTCAAAAGGCACGGCCTAAAGTAGTGAGCATAGGTCAAATCATATTAAAGGTGTTATCCATCTCTCAACAAATCTAAGTGAAAAAGGGCCAATTAGATCTCATCTCTAGCTACAAAAATAAATACATTATGATCTATCTATCTCTAAGCTTCATGTCAAATCTGTGATGTCTTTGTTCGGTTGAACGGAGAACAAATTTGGATACCAACACTCATGGTGCCGTTGTGGGTATTATTTGAAGTATTTTACAAATGAAGTACATACAAACCCTGGTAATGTTTCTTACATGATCTAAGTGTAAATACATAGCTGAAATATCATTCTCTGTTGAGATCTATTAGAATTGTTCAAAGTTGTAAGTTCCGAGTGCAATAATTCCAACTTATACAAGCTTATTACACTAAAGTTTGTATCATCATTGAAAAATTGGGTAGAAGAAGAGATATTGTAAGCTTTATATGAATCTAGTATTGACAAACATTTGATAGGTCCTTCATAGTGAATTTGCACAAACTATGGTGAAAATCCTTAGTGGCAACTTCATGTTGTTTAAATTCTTAATAAATACTAGTGTCTTAACATATATCAAGTAAGATTTGTCATTAATCTCTACAAAGATGGAAGGAAGAAGATATTTCTTTGCCAAGGAACCTAGTAGAAGGTTGTTTTTAGAGTTTGGAAAGTCTAATTCAGAAGGAAGAAGAATTTGGAAGGTTGTTGGAGATCAAGCATTAAGAAAAGAGATCTCCATTGGTGAAACTGATCAGCTTGTGATTGAAGATTGCAATACTTCCTCAAGTGATTCTGAATTAGGTAGTCTCTTTGTTGAATTGAATTCTCCATCTGGAGAGGGTCCTTCTTTTGTATTTGAAAATTTTTCTTCTCAATATGCCCTTGTATTTTCTAAATCTGATATATTTTTCCAAGAAACAGAGCCTTTAGAGGGTATTCATTCTGAGAATTTCATCTTTGTACCACACAGACCCCTCACTCATCATCATTTTGTTTCTCCTATAAGATCACCTCCTCAAAATAATATGGCTCAGCCTCCACCTAGATCTCCATTTGTTGTTAGTACTTTTTGTCCCATCAATTTTAGAGGTATGGCTGGCTATCCAAATGTTGTGCCACAAGATGTAAGAAATAGATTTCCTAAGTTTCAAGAAAATAATGCAAGCATTGGTGATCAACACTTGAAGATTTTTGTTAATATGATGGAGGAATTTGAAATAGAATTTGAGGATGTGTACATTAAATTGTTTATCCATACTCTAGAAGAAGATGCAAGGTAATCTTGGTATAAATATTTTCCAGATAATTCCATTGATTCTTGGACAAAGATGAAGAAAATTTTTAGATTACGAAAGATGGAGATAAAAGCAGACCCTAGGATTCTTTTATCATAATTTTAAAATATAAAAAAGAATCCTAATAAATCATTGCATGATTTCAATACAAGATTTAACAAAACATTGAGAAGACTACTTGTTAATTTGAGCCCATGTGATGATTCATGTCCGATAAAGTATTCGATGCATTTGATAAGAAAGCTACTTACTATTTGAGGGATAAGAACCCTAGATCTTTGAGGTAGGCCTTACTATTTATCTGCAAATTGAGAACAACATTAAAGCTATTATAAAACCTCCTAAGAGGGAGGGTGTTAAACTGATCAATCCAGAGAAGCCTCAATCAAGTAAGGCTATGGATCTTGAGGAAGTTAGAAAGACTTTGGCTAGAGTTGTCAAATAAATATCTTACAAGCTATCCAGGGCAAAGAAAGGAATTGGACAAGGTTCTCAAGGTCAGCATAGGCAACAAGGACAAGAGATATTTGAAAATCGTCCTAGAAATGATCGGAGATCCGATGAAAGAGGTAAAGGACCCATGAGAGATATACAACCCCAATCTAGGGAAAAAGAGTAGTGCCCGATCCTCTCAATGTCAAAGTTGTTGTTGTTGAAGAGATAAATGAAATGGATTGGTGTGACAAATGTTTCTTACCCCGCCCGTAATGTGAAGTAGATCAGCAAGTTGAAGAAGCTGATGATGATGATAACACTTGATGATGATGCATGCATGATGGATTTATCTACAAGCTCAAACCAAGGAGAAAATTCCACCAAAGTAATAAGTGCAAGAACTACTAAAAGTTTTGGGATTGCATTCACCGGTTACCTAATAATGATTTTGAGTACCTAAGAGCTCTAATGCTTAAGAATTATGATGGAGGAATCCCATCAAAAGAGGATAGACAAATGTTAATGAATGTTATTATTGCCAAAGAAAAAGAGTATAACACAATAAGTAAAGTTGTCAAAAGGGAAGTGCCTCAAGCCAAAAAAAAACCTTAGTTCTCAAAGAATATCCCAAAAGAAACTCCAAAGAAAGATGCATCCGGAAAAGGGCTTGTTGTCTCAAGTAGAACTTGTATTTCCACCCATCCTCAAAATGTGAAAAATCTTGTGTCGTCCGATGAGTTTGTCAATATTTCTCCAAATGTTGCTTTTCCCAAATAGATTCCTTATGACATCGCCCAAGTCTTGAGTCGAGATTTTTTTTTTTTTGTCCCAGGTTGTTGAAATGCTTAGGATTCCTAAGCAAAAGAAGAGGGCCTTTGAGTATTTGGCATTAGAAGAAGATAGGAGTACCCAAGGTAGAAATATAAATAATGTAAACACTCCTCCTCTAACCAGTGCAGACCTAGAAAAACCTCCAACATTGGAGGAGAGATAGGTGAACTACTAGAATTTTACTTGGGAACATCTTTTGTTGAGTCTCAATTAAATGTTGATCCATTTTTACAACACTCGATTATTAAGGACAAATTGTTGCACAATTGTATGTTTGATTCTGAAGCATCATGCAATGTGATGCCTCTAAAGGTCATGAATGAATTAAACATTAAAGTGACAACAGCTTATGGCAAGTGTACTACAATGGATTCTAGAGAGGTGCTAGTTGTAGGATGTGTAAAAGATTTGATGGTACAACTTACAGTTATCCAGGTAAGAATTTGAAACTTGATGTTGTTATTTTTGATTGCCATTCCAAATGGGGCATGTTGTTATCAAGAAATTGGGCTGAAAGTATTGGTGTAAATGTTCGAGATGGATATATCTTTCACCACCATTCCAATTGAAGGCATCCTTGTAAAGCTGTATGGAGAGAAGAAGATGTTGCACCTCATTGAAGATCCCAATAATGCTTCTTATGAAGTGTTGTATGCTGATGTAGATGTTGATAAATTTGTTGGATTTGCTAATGGAAAAGAGCACAATATTGATCAATGTAAATGTCTTGAACATGTAGGTTTTCCTTGGACCTTGTTATTTGATGGAGCTTGTTCCAAGTTTGGAAATGGTGCTTTAGTATTTTTCTAATTTCTCCAGGCTAGGAAGAGTTTTTTTCTTTCAAACTCAACTTTTAATGTAATAACAACATTGTTGACTATGAATCATTGTTATTGGGTTTGAGAATTACATGGAAATATGGTGTAAAGTATATCATTGTCAAAGGAGATTCAAAATTGATTGTCTAGCATTAGACATAAAATTGTATGCTACTAAAAATAAACAAATGAAGCAATATAAGCATGCAATATGGGATTTTTGAAATGTTTGACTCATTTAATATTGTGCACCATGATAGAAAGTTTAATATTGTTGCAGATGTTATTAATGCTAGGAATTAAATATATTTGGAAATCGTACAATGTCTCCATTTTGTGAGTATGGTGTTGAAATAATAACAAGGCCATCGGTCCTGACAACATTAAAAATTGGCAAGTGTTTGATGATGATTCCTAGGTGAAACATTTTCTATATAACTAAGGTGAGTGATCTGACCAAAATATATATTGGGAACCAATGGTGTGTGTTTAAGCAAAGGAAACTTTATTTGGCAAAGACATCATCCAATAGAAGAAAACATGATTCGCAGAGGTTTGGTGGAACTTGAATCAAAAGTTGATAATGTTGATTGCATTATTAATAGAATTATGTCAGTTTCAAGAGATGTGGAAGAGCACAACCTAGGCACAAAGGAAAATCCATGTAAAATTTGGTTAGGAAGCAATCTGAGCAAGGAAGAGAAGTAGTCCTATGTTCAATTGTTGAAAAATATCAAGACTACCTAGCTTGGTCTTACTCTGAGTTGAAGGCATACAGAAGATTTGTTCCAACATGAAATTCCTCTTGAATCTAATGTCAAACCTTTCAGGAAAAAACAAAGGCCGGTCAATCCACTCCTTTCTTTGAATATGCAAGAAGAATTGAAGAAGTTAAGGTATGGAGGGATCATTTAGTCCATAAGGTAATCATCTTGGGTTACAAGTTTAGTACTGTCAGAAAAAGAATGGTGATATAAGGTTGTCTGTAGATTTTAGGAACTTGAATAAACCATCATTGAAATATAATTACCCTCTGCCAAACATGGAGAATATGCTACGATTGGTAACTCGGTTCTAAATTTTTATCCACTTTGGACGGTTCCTCTGGTATAATCAAGTTGTTGTGAAGGAATCGAAATAATAAAGACTTCTTTTACCACTCCTTGGGAACTTATGTCTATGTCGGGATGCCTTTTGGCTAAATGAATGTTACAAAGAACTTTCCAAAGAGCAATGGATGTAGCGTTTGCTATTTATATTAATGATTTCATTGTTGTTTATCAAGATGATGTAATCGTGTTTTCTAGAAAAAGAAATGATCACTTGCAACACTTTGAGAGAATGTTGTTAATGTGTAGAGAGTATGGTGTATCTTTTATCACCAAATCACAACACCCCTCTGTTTATACAAGTGCATATACTTGAACTCATGGTGTGATTGGATAACATGGGTACTATCTCCAAGTTTTGGGACTTGCTACTTGAGATAGACCTCCAGAGAAAGCTGGTTCTTGCTCCTAAACTACTTGCCACAATCTACTCTAATGCAGGGAAACTAACTATTCTAATCTAAATTTCCAAGGGACCAGGGAGAGAGAATGCATAAAATGAAATCCTACACTACAACTGGTGATACACCAGAAAAGGAGGGTGTGAGAGTAGTCTTCAAATGCGTGAGATACAGAAGCAAAGTGCACACTAGAAGGGGTGATGACAGTTCTCCATAATCTAGCAAAATGCATTTTACAACAATATTTCAAACATACACAATGATAATGGATCCCTGCAAGAACATAATAATAGACACAATATTCTTGTAATCAAGGTTAAAGGGGCAAGAAGAATGCAAGAAAACACAGCAGGGGAAGATACATCCACAAACTTGTATTTTATTGCTTCCTGGTATGCACAGTTCAATCGGTTACAAGATAAGGGCCTGGATCACCATGCAAGGAGTCCACAACAAGGGCCTGCAACACATTGGCTTCACAAAGCAATTTTGGTAGAGCTTTGCTACAAAAACTACTCCCCTTACAATGAGCCCAACACTCCAATTTATAGAAAAAATGAGAAGAGAGAGAGAAGGAAAATGGAAATCCCGAAATTTGTCCTTCAACCACTTGTAAGAGGCATTAAATGGAGTAAAATGATTATATATTACTTGCAAAAGGCTCCCCATACTGTCCTAGGTGCTGCAGCAGAGAAAGAATGATGACCATGCCTCTTAATTGCACTCCCAACTACCAAATAAAACACTGTTATGAACCCGACCACGTTTTATAAAAATATTGATCAATCTCTCATCAAATCTAGAATTTCTTGATTTCTATACGTCGGGATCGAAGCCATGATTCCAACGGTATCAATTTTGTGCAATTTCATTGAGAAATGCAAAAGTTATGGCCTTCTGAGTGCGGGCAGCTGTTTTGGGTCTAGCAGGCGTTTTCTATCATTTGACAGGAATGAGCATTAACTAACTAGAGCCGAATATGTTTCTTTTAATTAAATATATCTACCCTTTAATTTGTTCTATGTTAGATTTTTTATCGTGTCAAGTTTGTTGCAGAGATATATAGCCATTGAAAAGATCTTAGATTTCTATGGAAGCTTTTCCCTGCTTGTGACAAATCTAATCAATTTTGAGTTAATTTGTGTCAATCTTGGAGCAATTTGTGTCTACTTTGTTTCAGAATTTTTGCAAATAGTTTTCCTTATTTCTATTACAATCTTGTGTTAAATTCCCTCTGAATCTCATAGGATCTCGTCCATATGATAGTTTAGTGGCATTTGCAATTTCGTTTCAAGAAGAGCCTTCATCCTGTGATGCGATAAACAAATTTAAAATCACTTCACTGTCATTTGTTGATAAAGATTATCTGTAAGCCTTCAAGTGTATCTTAGGTGTGTGGAACCATGGGTATTTGATGTTTTATTGAGTCTTTAGCTCAATATTTCATGTTAAATTTTCAAAGATTATGAGAAACCGTGCTAATATGGGCCTCCATTGAAGCACACCTTGTTGAAGGAATAACTTAGCTATTCCAAATCTTTCTGTCATTTAGATTTCCAATTGTTGTGAAGTCTCACAAAGATCTGGTATAGTAAACTTTATCTCCCACAAAAATTATTCAAAAACCATGAATCCATCCTGAACTACCCATGTTTTTCCCTGTATATCCACAAAGGAACAAAATCTATTTACTAAAATATGCAGAACAATCAGGATTTCATAATGTCTTCAATAACCTTAGCCTTGTTTTGAAAGTGTCTCCATATTTTAGAACTGACAACTCTTGAGAGTTAAATTATGGAGTATTGATCATACTTTCCGAAGGTTTTCTTCATTAAATTTGTGCAAAAGAAGGATATCTCCATCTCCTTCATCAAACAAAGGTTACGCTACGAGTCTTCTCACCTGTTCGAAAGGCACGACCTAAAGTAGTGAGGATAGGTCAAATTAAATTGAAGGTCCTATCCATCTCTCCACAAATATGAGTGACAAAGGGCCAATTAGATCTCATCTCCGCTAAAAAAAACATACATTATGATCTATCCGTCTCTAATCTCCATGTCAAATCTATGATGTTGCTCGGCTTGAAAAGGACAATAAATTTGGATACCAACACACCTTTCTTGATCTCTCCTCCGAAAACTTCCAAGACTTCAAAACAATACAAAGTATGAAAATACATGAATATGAATTAAATTTAGGAATCCTCAACAAAGACACTTACATAAATATCTGAGGCCTCCTAAATACCATACTTGTAATATAATGTTGTAAATTTTATTTATTTTGAATGAAATAAATTGAATTGGTATGTAAGGTTGGTCACTAATTGCTACTAGCTTATATGGTTAATAAATTGATCAACTCTTCATAAACACCATAGTAAAATACTATAAATTTGCGCCCCCTAAATGTTGGTGCCTCTAGGCAAAGGCCTAGTTTACCTTGGCCTTAATCCCCTCCGTATAACTATCCTTTTGACAGATTTGATTAAAAACTGGAAGTTTTTTTTTTTGGATGGTTTGTAATAAAATAAAACTACATAAAATATATTTTCAAACTTGAAATATGCTTGGGATAGGTGTCAAATCTTAGGACTAGTAGCACGTAATGTAACTAGCTAGTATGTTCTCTCTTAATGTAATTCTCATGTTGAATTCTAACACCCACCCTCTCCATCCTTCTATCTATCAGTAACATCTTTTAGGGCATTTAAAAAAATATTTTCTCATTTTACATGCAATGAATCTCTCAAATTACCTGAAAGTGATGCATACATTAATTTCAATTGTAGATTGTAGTGTATACCATATGTGCGCTTCTCAAAATTGAACTTTTAGATAGGAAACATCTTTAATGTTATACATTTGAGTGGAAGTGACTTGTTTTATGTGTCTTGGGCCACCTATATTTGTTGTATGTGAAGGGGAAGTTGTCTCGCAAAGTAGTTTATGTTCTTCTTATTTACATGCATGAACATTTTTGGCAACAATGTACAATATACACAAGATTCTTGAGAAAATTTCTAACATTTGATAGCTAAAAATTTGTTTTCTTGAATAATTAAAAGAAAACAAAAAATACTACAACAATGACATCAACTTTATATTACACTCTCAAAGCCATTTGATCATGTCAAGAACTTTTTATAAAATATTTCTTGTTAAAACAAACTCATATGGGTTGTCTTAAAATATTGATAAGACTAAGAAGGAAATTAATTCACCATTTTCAAGTATTGGCTTCCTTTAAGAAGTTTCAAAATGTGACAAAACGTGTTCTCGGTCTATCATCCTTGGCATTGGTCTATCATCTTTGGTATCGCTCATAATAATAGAAAATCTTTTACAATTGAAGGATTTTATACGAAAGTCCAAATGAAATCAAAATAAAACCATATATGTTAATATACATATTAGCTATATAATGTTTACAAGTGGAAACATAAGCGGCCATTGCTTAAGTCAACAATCCTAGATAGATTGTATATTTTCATAATCTAATTAGGAAAAATTAGTGGATGTATTAAAGTCGTGTTCTTATTGATAAATATGTAGCCTCATCTTTAGAGGATGTTTCTTTAAGCAACATATTCATATTTGAATGCCATCACAAAATAAGAAACCTTTTACTTTTGCTTGTGGAAAAATCCAAACCTTAACATTCTTACCTTTTAGAATGATACAAAGTGAACCCCTTATTTTTTTGAAGGAGAAAAACCATCAAAATAAGTTTAAAACTATATCTAGATAATGGTAGTTAGGAACTTCAAAATAATTTCATAACCATACCAAGCCTACAAAGAAAAGTCCCCAAGATTTATTTGATAAACAAAATTTCCATATTGAATAGAGAAATGTAAAATAAATCATAACCATACATATTTAGTGATAAAAACTTTACTGAAAAATCACTCAATCGCATATTCTTGATACAAAAGTTGATTCTTAATTTAGAAAGGAAAAACAAATCATATCAAAATTTACGAGGAAAGAAAATGAAAACAACCCATACCAAACCAAAATTTATACTCAACACACAAGACACATGAAGCCGCGAAATGAGTCTCGCCCTTTGAACACACAACGAGAAGAAATAAACTAGCAATATCACCTTTGGTGATATGAACAGGCCGATAGGCCTTTTTCATAATTAAAAATTGATGAAATTTAATGATTTAAAATTAATAAACATTAAATCTAAGAAAATATATATATTAAAAATAATAAATAAAATAATGATTAAATTAATAAAAGATTAAAAAATGAAAATTTAAATTTAGAATTAAAATTATTAAATAATAAATATTAAAAACTAAAAATTATAATTAATAATAAAATAAAAATTAAAAAATTAGAAAAATAAATCAACAAAGATTAAAATCAACAAAATAATTAATTAAAAATAAAAATCAGAAATAAATAAATAAATAAATTAATGAAAATTTATAAAATGAATAAAAATTAAATTTACATATTAAAATTAATTAGAAAATAAAATATTAAATTTATAAGTTAATAGAACTTAATAATTAATTAAAAATTATTTATAAACATTATGTAAAATAATAAAATATAAATTAAAATTAATAAAAAAAGGAAAAAATGAAATTAATAAAAATTATAAATTAAAAAATAATAGAATATTACAAATTATTAAAAATTAAAAAATTCACAAGAATAAAAAATTAATAAATATTTAAAATTATTTAAAGTTAAATATTAATAAAATTATAAAATTCAATTAAAATTAAAAATTAGAAATTATCAAAAACTAAATTATCATATTATCATCATCAGTGTCATCATTATCATCATGTTTTTTTCCATTTTCATCCACATTTTCTTCATTATTGACATCATCAATGACATCATCATTGTCACCATCATCATTTGCATGGTTTTCATGGTCATCGTCATCATCATTGTCTTCATTTTCATCATCATCCTTATCATCGCCATTTTCATTGTTGTCAATATCATCATTGTTTCATTTTTGTCATCATGATATTCGTCATCGTTTTCATCATCATCAAATATCATTATCATTGTCATTGTCAATCAGTTTAGGTTTTTCATTCAGTATTAGCGGAATTTGGGTTATAATATGCTTTAATTGTCATCGTTAGTCACATTGATCCACTATTATTTAAGGTTATTGTTTATGGTTTAAATTTAAGTATGTACTATTAACATTAACAAAATGTGTTTAGGGTCAAGCACTTGGGATCGATGGTCCGTGATTCAATGTTCAAATCTAAAATTTAGTATGCTAAAATTAATATTTTAAAATTAGTATCGATATTATTCATTTTAATATTCTTAGTTAAAATATTTATATTATGAATATTAATATCGTGAATAATAGTAATAATATTAATGTTATTGCTAATATTAATATTATTATGACAACTTCACACATAAAATAAAATTTACTATGAATGTCATTATAATCACCACCATTGTTGATTATCGTCATCGTCATTATCATCACCACCATTGTTCATCATTGTCATCATCATTATCATCACCATCATCTTTGATCATTGTCTTCGTCAATATCATCACCAAAATCGTTGATAATTGTCATCATCATTATTGTCTTCATAACACTTTCTTAAATAACTATATATAGATTCATTCGAGAAACAAAGAATCTATGATCCCTTAAAAGATTCCTTTGATACCTACCCTGTTTGGGTTCGTTTGCCAGGACTCCCACTTCAACTCTGGAATAGATCATGCTTGCTTGCCATAGGTAATGCTCTAGGATCATGTGTAAAAGTTGATGATAAGACCTCTGTTCAGGTACATACTACTTATGCTCAAATCCTCATAGATCTTGATACCTCTCAAGATCTACCAGCAATAATCAAACTACAAATTGGGGATAGAATCTGGGAACAAAGATTGGAATAATGGGGTCTTGCTTTCAGATGTCGACGTTGCTTTCAAATTGGTCATATTTCAGAGGATTGTGAATATTCCAAACAAAAAGGAAAACCTACATGGTGGAAGGATTCTCTACCTGAACATCTAACAATAAATCCCCATACCGACCCGATTGTGGAACTCCCGCAAGCTAAGAACACTTCTGAGAAGAAAGCTTCCTCTCCTCAGGATGCTCTCCTGGCTGCGGGCCACATCCCTATCAAGTCAATTGAAGTGGTTATTTCAATCTCAGTGGAAGAAGGAAATGAGGAATGGAAGGTAGTGGATAGGAAAAAGAAGGGATCTCAATCTAAACCCTTCATTGTCTCGGACAAGACATGAGTCTTGTCCTGTTATGGGTTATCATTGCTATATCTGGGTTGTTGGCCTATTGTGCTGCTGCAGAGCAGCTACTTTTTAGCTGAAAGTTTGCTAGTTTTTGGTTGTGTACTTGGTAGATTCTTCTTTTTGTTGGGCTTTGTCGTTTTATCTTGATTCTGATCTCTCTTTGAAATACTGATTTTTTCAAATCTAGCGTTTGAGCGCTTCTACAAGGGTATAGTCCCTTTCAACAAACTATTGACCTTTAATAAAAAAACAATAGAGATGTTGATGATGATCATGATGATGATGAAGATGAGGATAATGACAACAATGATGACGAGGGTGATGATTTATTCGATGATGATGATGCTTGATAATGATAAAAATGATGATTATGAAGCTGATGATCACAACCAAAAGTAATACGACCATGAAAACAATTACAATGACAATGAAGATGGCATTGTGGTGGTCGTGGTGGTACTTGTGGCGATAGTTGTGATAATAATGATGATAATTAATGATGGTGAATATGAAAATATAGATGATGATGATGATGATGATGGTTGTGATGACGATGATGATGAGTATTATGAAAAAGATGATGATAATTATAACGACGACAATGATGATGTTGATATTGATAACAATGATGATGATGGGCATATTGATTATGATTATTATAATGATCATGATAACAACCGCAATTAGATGACCATGAAAATGATGATGCCGAAAATATATTGTTATGTAGGGTTGAAATTTATCCATGTGCAAGGGTATTTTTTATTGTGTTTTTCACTATTTACAATAATTGAGATGTTGTCCTTTCAAAGATTTGGGAACTAGATAATCATCATGTATGGAAACGAAGATGATGATAACCACAATTAGATGACCATGAAAATGATGACACTGACAATATAATGTTATGTAGGGTTGACGTTTATTTTTAATTACACTCATCATCATTATCATCACCATCATTGATTATCGTTTTCATCATCATCATCCTCATCATCATTATCACCACCATCGTCCTTGGATTTGGATGGTAAATTATATTGGTGGCTTATCCGTAATCCTAACATCCGTGAGTTATAAATGTGTGTGCTAAATATGCAAATGATTTTCCTCCAGTTAAGTGCATCTACCATTTCTTACCTTTTAAGGGCTCTCCATTATTGACTGTTCTTTTCTTGGGAGAGACTCTTATTAAATAGAGTCTTTTTTAGATCCTATTCATCATAATCACCATGTTGTCTTTAGCATCATTTTCATTTTCATCTTTATCATATTCATTGTCATGATTAATATAATAAGATCGTAATAGTTAGTATCATCATCATCATGATCACCATCTTGTTCGTCATGGTCATTCTAGTTCAGGAATGAATGACCTCGATGCCAACCTACCAATTTGGTTACTTAAGACTCATATTATTAATGATAAGGATCCCCATCCATGTAGTTCATTGGTGTTGATTGTCATGATAATCATCTTCATCGTTGTCTTCCTCTTCATAATCATAATATGCTTTATCTTTCATCGTTGTTTTTTATCGAGTATTCAGGGAAATTGGATTATAATATGCTTTATCTTTCATCATTACTCACACTGATCCACGATTATTTAAGGTGGTGTTTATGGTTTAAAGTTAAGTATTTACTATTAAAATGAGATAATCATTACACTTACTATTCACCATATTATTGTTTAAATATAACTAAATATTTAAAAATATAGATAAATTGACAATAACGATATTTATGATTGCAAAACATTAAGTCCACGAAAATGTTTTCCATGAGCACCAGGCCTGAAAAGGCATCTAAACAGAACATGACTATTTTTCAACTCCACTACGAACTATTGAAACTCTCAAGTGTTGTGGATACAAGAAAGGACATCTAAACAGACCATTAATAGTTTCAAATTTCACTATGTCAACAATATTGAAATCATTTTACATTGCTTGTATAAGAAAATCAACATAATGTCATCTCGCAAAGCCTATATTAAACATTAAAATAATTAAGTTTTTATCAAAACAAGTTCAAATGACATATATTCATTTTGAATCCCCAAATTTCTTAACCCCCCTTATTTTTTTAGCTCTATTCGGGCAATCCTTCTTAGCTCTTGGATTCGGGACTTCAATTCCATTCTTCATTAGTTTACTTCCAGGTTCAACTCTAATTGCATCCTCCATAGTGTCGTAGATAAGGCCAAATCCTCTAGAACGTGTTTTCTTTGTCCTAAACGAGGAAAGGAAAATAGTCCTCATATCATAGACTTTAAACCTTTTATAGAGCTCTTCCTTTATCTCGTTGAGACTCAAATTTGATCTTCTATGATGAAGAACAACAACCAAAAGTAATACGACCATGAAAACAATTACAATGACAATGAAGATGGCATTGTGGTGGTCGTGGTGGTACTTGTGGTGATAGTTGTGATAATAATGATGATAATAATATTAAGTGCATTTTTATCCAATTTTAATGAAAAAATATATGGCTACCATTTTATCATACATTAATTAATAAATGCTAATTAATAAATATATCAATTGTGCAAATTATTGTATCAAAGGTGGTCCAAAGAAATTTTTATTTAGTAGATTTTCCATTCTAATTAAGATGTCGAGCTGATCATCTAACTAAGAAAGTTTATGGTAATCATTTTAGTTAGATTTTTTTATAAATATTAAAAAAATAAAAAAAAAATTAAAAAAAAAAACGCAAATGACACACAAATAAATACGATTATTAACAAAATGTAGAAAAATTCTAGAGAAATCAAATAAATCTTAAACTTTAAGAAATAAATATTCTCTATATTTTTTTGTAATTATTTGTTACACAAATCTTTACAAACTTTCAAAAATAAACTAATTTTATTTGTCATTATGTATCCGCTTTACCAATAAATTAGACATTATTTGTGATTTAAAAAATCATATCAATCAATTTTTTTATTATTAGATATACTACTATGTGGAAATAGTTTTTCTACTATTAGATATCCTATTGTGTAAATTCATATGTTTAATTATTATTATTTTTAAATGATAGATACAACTGTGGACCTAAATCACAGAGAGACTAGTTAAAAAATTGCAGCCAACTTCAAATACTAGAAATAGTAAGAGACAAATTCAGAATAGCAGAAGCGTGAAATCGGGTATAAATGATTCAACATGAACAGAGATACATGTGTTCAATTCCCAGGCATAACAGATTTTTAAAAATTAACCAAAAATGAGTTGAAATTGCAGCAACAAGTTTCAATAGCAGGAGTTGAAAACAGCAACCAGGAGGGCACTGCTAACTGAAACAAAGGAAAAAAATATTCGTCATCGAGACCATAAAGAAACAGTTTTGTGGTTTCATATTTCTATAACCAGTGGATTTATGTCAACATAAGAGATAAACCAGATGAAGCCACTAAAGGGAGAAAGTAAAAAAATAAAACCATTGTGACAGGCTTTAATCTCTGATAACATAATCCCACCGAGACCAGCCAAGCGTGGAGCATCTATGGCCACTGCGAAACTTTCTAGTCTGTGACCTGAACAAAAATAAAATTAACCGTGCTTATTATTTCTACATTATTATAGATGACTAAGGTCAGTGGAGCACTCTCTATGGCAAGTGGCTCGAGGGTTGAAATGGTGACGCTGACATTGGAAAAGTAGTAGTTAATGAGACATGGCTTTGTTGTCGTGACCGCTGCAGAAATCAATCTCCCACTTATACCAAATCAAATATAAATTTAGTTATGTTGCATTGTCATGCTCACGAACTGTTTCGACAGCCTATTATTCCAATAAAAGTGCCATAAAAAATAAAATAAAGCCGTGTACTGTGATTTTTCCTTCAAGAACTGTTGTGTAGAGTATCTGGATCAACGACCCTCTAGCATCTAATGGTCTTGCATTGCCCAAAATTTAATTACTACCATTGATCTAAACAGTTATATATATTTCATTGGACAGAGTAGCAGACTTGCTGGACAATGCGCGATTTGTATTTTCAAAAAACTATGTTTATGTATAGAATTGCAGTTTAAAATCACCATTATATATATTCAATAAAATTAGAAAAATTTCCTGCAATTGAAGACACACTTTGTACCGCTTACAATGTCTGCCAATACAATGTCTACCACCTCTTCCTCCTCTGAAGTCTCCCTGTCCTGCTTTACGGTTGTAGCAAAAATTCACAGAAGTTAAACTCAAATGCAAATTCTACCTATCCAATATAATTTTTTGTTGTTCAAAATATGAGAAAGCAGTGCCATTTATGAATGAGCCAAGAATTAGTTATCACAAATGCTAACTCAAAACGGTTGAACTGTTTGCAAATGTGTTTTATTCTATTTATATTTTTATTATTATTGATTGATTAACAATTTATTATTATTAATTATTAATGAATAATTTGGTCCAGCTGTCAATCAATAAATAAAACATTTGGCAATAGTTGTGTGGAAAAGAGCTGCAGGACAGATGTCAAAAATGATTGAGTGAAGTTATATAGGCCTATCGGCCTAAAAATAAAATCTAACAAGCCCTAGCCAGGGTTTTCAAATTCCCTTTACAAAGATAGAAGTTTTAATCCTGCCAAAAAGAAGTGGGGTTTCATAAATCTTACGGAGATAAATGGGAATTTGAATAATCTCTAGGAAAAGTACCACATAAATGACTACATATGGAACCTTACCTAGTTTGGTAGGTCTAACATTCTGGACCAATCAGGAAACTGATTGGTCCAGAGTATGTGACCTACCAGGTTTGTGCGTGTTGTTTAAGCTCATTCAAAAATCAAGCCATGGCCAAGACAGGGAAGTGAACAATTTGTATTATTGCACCAAATGTACCAAATCTCCTGCAACTGAGCTGCTCTTGAAGAACAAGAAATTGAACAAAATTTTGAGTTGGATTTTGGCAATTTTAACAAATCTAGGCTCTGATGCGGTATGTGACATTTCCTTTCTGTGAAAAACTATTTTCTGGTTTCCGCATTGTGCTTTTTTATTATAGATGTTCACATATCTCCGCTTATAGATTTTGAATAAGTCATGTGAAAAGCACATGATTTTTTATGTCATAGTCCCACCATGGAATCTCAAAACTTCTTGAATGGTTACTTGGTCAACTTTATTTCTCAGCCATCCTTTTATTCCCATAAACGGATACTTGCACTTTTGGAGTTTTCTTAGTTAGATAACATTTATCGGTGGATTGCGTCAGAATAACTTGCAATCAAAGTGATGCTGGATTGTCTCAGGGCTTTCGTTCTCTACGCGTACTTGCAAACGCCCACCACACATAGAAGATCCGAATCAACCAAGAGATTACATTTTAAGCAAAATAAATACAAACAGATAAGATAGGCTACCATAGAGACTTGATATAACAAATTTTGGTTTAAATACTTACCTTTTGAAGATTTCGTATTACATGGTAGTTTGAAAATCCCAAATAGGTCGATGGAATGAAGTAGATGATGCAGCACTTGAAATGATGCAACGGCTTTTCCGCCCAAAGGTTGAGTGCCTTTGCAGGGAAAGCACGCGGAAATGGCCAGACCCATTTTTGCAATGTTCCTCTCCTTATGCAACTGCATGGTTCGGCTCACCAAATTAAGCCATCACGCAATAGGGGAATGCCGAAAAGAGAGAGATTGACAAATAAAAGAATGTGATTAGGTTACACACTTATTTCAAACTACATCGACCACCAAACAACCGTATGTTAATGTCTTTCCTCAGAAGATCTACATCGTCCATTCGACTGTTGTTTGTGAGACGTATGTATCCCAAGTCCAACTGGTAAATCCCTTATGTTTAATTATGAAATAACTAGCAATAGCACTAACAGGCGGATAGGCCTGTTAATTAATTAGGATTAAATATTTAAAAAGTTAATATTAATTTAAAAAATAATATTTAAAACTAGCAATCGCATGTGTTTCATGAGATGTGAACGCCAAACAATATATGTTATTTGTTTTAGAGGTATAATTATTACTTTTGTAGTTGATGTTGATTAGGGGTGTGATTGATTTTGTAAGTGTAGAAATATAGATGGGCCACTTAATTTGAAGGTTGTTTCTACATTTCAAACTTGTTAAAATTTGTACATGAATACATTTGATACCGTTTTCGATAGTTAATTTATTTTATAGTTGATGTTGTATGTATTTAATTCGTGTTTATTAGTTGTGCATTGGTTGTTCGGTTGGTGTTTTGTTGGAAAAACATTTATTGTACAGTTGATAATGTGTGTGATTGATAGTTGTAGTGTAGGAATTTAGTTGAAACATTACATTAAAATGTTGTATGTGTACATTTAATTTTGTTACAGATTCGTACAATTAAAGTTGCATATCATATTTCAAAACATCAAATAAATGTAGATCTGCGTGCACATAATGAGACATGTATACATTTGCAGTATTTATATCATGAATGGTAGCCTTTAATTTGGGCAATTTTAGTTTCACTAAACTTATTACATTTGATGCCCCTCAACAACAATGTCGCTTGATAGAAGAAGTGTTGAGTATAGTAGTGGTGGAGGTGCTATCAAAGCAGAGGGTAGCTTTACGACACGCCGAGTGATAGTAGTCTTGACTCCTCCTTTCTTTTGCTCCAAGTATTAAGTTACGTACACCATTTTTGAGTATCTCTCGAATGAAAAGTAGGTGAAATACGCAGATTTGCAAGCGAGGAACTCTAGAGAAAGTTTTGAATGTTAGACCCTACCTTTTAGTGGTTCTAATGTCGAAGGTTGCTCTATGCAAAGTAAGTCCCTTCCACTTGTGGATAGTTAATCCCTCGTGCCATTTTAATCGGCAATTGTCTTCGATTCCTCTTGAAATAAGAGGTATGGGAATATGTAACAGTCGAGGGATCCCAACATGGGCCAGATATCTATCAAATTTGACAACAACAAATAAAGGTAATGTTGGTGGTTGCATTGATGTATCGTGAGACAATGTCGGTGATTGTTCTGTGGCACCATTCACGAGGCTCTCGCATCAACCCATAGATTTGCAACCAACGTTACAAAATTGGGCAAGGAAGCTTTGGAAGAGTGTATCGTGGTAATTTGAAAGAAAAAGATGTGGCTATAAAGAAACTAAAAGGTAGAGGTAAAGACATCATGAAATTAGTTGAGAATGAAGTCAACATGGTGTCACACCAAGTGTTGAGAATGGACCTTAGGGAGGAAAAGTGCAGATCTCGAAATGTGGGGTCCTCCCACTAAATCGATTACGTGTCAGAGCAAGTTCTCGTAGCTTGGTGAATTTGAAGCCAATTTATGCCGGAAAAGAGCCCAAAACTGTTGACTTCCAACCCAATGGTTTCAGAACTTTCAGACAATTCAAGAGAATGGAAAACATCTCCTTCATATTTTTATTGCCAAACGTCACTTGTTGTAGGAAACCCAACATTCCCAATTCTTGGGTACCATTCTCGCTTTAATTGTTGTCTTCTATTTGAAGAAAATTAAGCGCCTAAATATTTCCTATGAATTTTGGGATGTTCTAATCTGTCAATGTTGTTAATATCTCGATGGAATTGGTCCTCAAGCGTATTATTAGACAATGATAAGTGATGCAATTTTGTGCAGCTTATTCGAGAATTGGGAATTTGTCCGTAAAGCAAGTTATTTTTTTAGATTGAGCACTATTAAACGCCCGAGAGCACCTAGTACATAGAAATAATAAGATAAGCTAATTATTCCCTATAAAATAGAAATAATTGACATAAACTAATTCACATCCATATTTTTGTATAACCAATTTCATCAATTGTATCAAGCCCGCAAATCAACCATTTTTTTGTTTATGAGTTGATTATCGTAATTTTCATTTACTTATTTAATTTTAAACTAGGGATATTTGGGATGGAAACACAACTTTTCTTATAGGCAATCATTCAGATCACAAGAGAGAGTATTGTTGATCATATATGTGGTTGACTATCTCATGCAAAATTCAAAAGTAGCTTTACATATGAAACACCAAGTTGCAACCAGTGCTTGGCGAAACATGCTCTCGCAATGTTGATAATACAACTCAGATTCATGTCTGTCAATTACATGATCTCGCAATGTTGATAATACAACTCAGATTCATGTCTGTCAATTAAATGAATACACTACAGATATAGTATGGTGCCAGACCAATGCATAGAAAAAACAAATTATTTTAAACAACAAAGATTAAACCCTAACGATATCATCCACAAATTCTTAAAGGAACTGTGTAAAGGCGTCTGGAGCATAACTTACCAATCTAGAAGAAGGTTTCAAACATCAATCTGACTTCTCATGCTTCCACTGCTGTTTTATTTTATTTCTCGTGTCTCAGATATTCTTTGTGGTCACTCTAAATTCCCCGAATCTCCTTTTGATCTTCCTTTTTCTTTATCTCGTATACTTTCTTTTCTCACTTTTGCAATTTATTATTGATCTCCTTTTTCTATTTTCAGCGCAACCTAATTAAAAACAAAAGCTAAAATTGTTAATTATTAGAAAAAAATTATTAAAAATAAAAGTTAAAATTGTCGTTAATTAAAAACAAAAGCTAAAATTGTTAATTATTAGAAACAAAATTATTAAAAGTAAAAGCTAAAATTGTTAATTATTAGAAACAAAATTATTAAAAATAATAGAGAAAAGCTAAAATAGGGAGGAAAAGTACAAATGTCAAGATGGCCGCAAACCGTAAAATTTAACACAACATAGGGAATGCCTTCGCGTAATTAGTAAAAACATAAAATGGAGAAAGAAATAAAAGATTTAAAAAACAAAAATATTAATTACAATTAAAAAAATTGATAAAAATTAATATGAATGAAAGTTATAGTTTCCTAAAAATATTTATAAAAAAAAATTGATTAAAATGGGTTAGAATTAGAAATTTATAAAAATAGTAAATAATAAAAAATTAATAGGAAAAATAAACATTAATAGAAATTAAAATTTTGTAAAAACATAAAGCAATTTAAAAATTAATTAAAAATTAAAACTGAAAATTAATAAAAAGTTACAAATTCGAAAACTTTAATTAAAACTATTAAACTAGAAAATTAATAAAAATTTAAAATAATAAAAATAAATAAAAAATCAAAATCAAAATTAATAATAAAAAAATAAAAACTATAAATTAATTAAAAAGTAAATAAATTAATAAAAATTAATAAAAACTAAAAAAATAGTAAATTAATAAAACGTTAAAAATTCAAAGAAAAATGAAATACAACATTAATAAAAATGAAAAATTAAACAAATATTAAAAAATAATTAAAAATTAAAAAGTAATTAAAAAATTTAAAATTAAAAACTTATAAATAATAAAACATTAAAAAGTACTTAAAAAATTAAAAATTAATAACCAAAAATTAAGAAAAGTTTCAAAATCAAGAAATAAATATAATTTATTAAAAACTAGAATTAATAAAAACATGATAAAATTTTTATACGTACTAATAACTAGGAATCACATGTATACAATGCAATGTGAACGTCGAATGGTATAAGTTACCTATTTGTTTTTTTGGGATTCGATAAATGTGGGAGGGGACCCATGTTGCAGAATGGAGTACCTTCGTTGTGAAAAGTGTAGAGAACACATTTTGTACATGTGGCTCCAAAGTGGAGAGTGACTAGTGACCAAACAAAGCAAGACTTCCAATGCCATATTCACTTCAAGCAAACAAGTTTGTATTATTGTACATGATACTTGAATAAAATAATTTGTGAAGCTTCTGAACATTTTGTAAGGCAAGATGAGAATGTCCTTGACAACCTCCTTTCAAGGAAGAAATGAAGGGTAGTGGCAATTCATGGTACAATCATTCAATGTCACGTAACATCTCACATTCAATTTGTTGCAGAAACATTCGTACTAACTACTTTTAAGTGTGTAATAAACAATGGGACTGTGAGGATATCAGGAGGATCCTGTAGATGTAAATCACTCATACTGATCATACATGACCATGCCTTGAATGTGTTTTCTCGACTCCCAACAATCCAAAATCATTTTCTTCATTAAATGTTGGCAACAAAAATACCTATGCAAAGATTACCCCTTTACTTAAATCTCTTGATCATGACCAGCTTCAAAATTTCGGTCTTCATCATGCGCATCACAAGCATGTTGTGGTCTTCTTTCAATGTGCTTATTAAAATGCAAATTACTATTTTTTAGAACCTAGCAGAGAGAGCAGTCCCCTACCGATTATGGTTTAACGGATTGTTCATTTTTTGCATTGAAAGAAATGCAATTAAGCAACCAACTGCTAACTGTCATTCTTGACTTCACTCAATTGCAAGCTTCTTGTATCCAAAATAACTACCAACAAAGACCAGGGCACAAATATCCCAAACCAAAAAATTACCAAAACAAAGAATGTTCCAAATGGAACTGTACCAGAGGACTGTTTACCCCACATGAGGGCATTGAGGATAAATAAAATGACAAAAGCAATGCCAGGGAGTGTGAAAGCAGTTTTGATTGCATTTTTTTACCACTTAAACATTTTATACAACCTATCCACTTAAACATTTTATCAAAGTGGAAATTTTTCACTTTGCAACAATAGTTGATAATATAAACATTTAAAATCAAATTTTATTCGGCTATATTAGTAATATGACCTAGAGCCGCACAAGTTGACTCCAAAAGTTATGGAATGCAAATGCAAACTTTCTCATCGAGAAAGAGACAATTAATTTTAATTCTATTGATTCCGTTGGGAAAGATGCCCAAGCTTGCATCTGATTATACATAAAAAAGCGCAAAAGTCGGGGTAACTACAACTAAAAAAAAAGGGGGGGAAAGGATACCCCTGTGAAAATCCCACTGATTTGTCTTGTAATGCTCACCGATAACTAAAAATATGAAATGAATAGTTTCAAATTATTCGATTGCCCATGACCCTAAAATGGGCAACTATTTGGATAGTCAGACCAAATATAATCCAATCCTTATTTTATAATTATAATTTAAAAAAAAGGGATCTTTTTTATTTTTAGATACAGTATTCTCGTTTCTAAAAAAATGGTTGTACTTATACTTACATTATCCTTCCTAACACAGATCTACGAAACCCTTTTTTCTATCTCAAGAAAAAAATAGGATTTATTTTGGATATGATAATTCAATGTTATTCATCGAAATGTTGGCAGAATTAACCAATGAATTGGTTATTTGTTGAAATAACCAGATATAGATACATCTATAGAATCCTTAGTAGATGTATCTAGTCTACCCAATTTTCCCTTTTTTGTACTTCTCTGAAGTGGGGATCGACCGAAGAATTGGTAAATTTATTGGACCGGGACTGACGGGGCTCGAACCCGCAACTTCCGTCTTGACAGGGCGGTACTCTAACCAATTGAACTACAATCCCACTAGGTACAGTTAACCTATTACTCTCTAATAGGATTTTTTATTAGTGCCGGTCAAATAAAAAATTTATGAAAGTATCTGTTCGTTTCTTTTCTTTCTATATTGGGTATTAATATATACCTTGTCATCGATTAGATGACAATGAATATCAATCTATGATATTCAGGTTGGTATTGGGCCGAGCTGGATTTGAACCAGCGTAAGCATATTGCCAACGGATTTACAGTCCGTCCCCATTAGCCACTCGGGCATCGACCCAGGAACAAAAAATGGAAAGTCATTAGAATACTTATTAGGTAGGTCTCCTAATGACTTTTCTAGCATAGTACCCCTAGGGGAAATCGAATCCCCGTTGCCTCCTTGAAAGAGAGATGTCCTGGGCCACTAGACGATAGGGGCCCACTTATTATCATAATATCAAAATCCCTAGGAAATTGTCAAGAATATGAAACAAAAATAATCTTTTTTTTTAGTGATTTAAAAACATTTATTCTAAGTGATTTAAAAACATTTATTCTATATTAGATGTTTGGTCCTCTGAACCAACACTTATTATACAGTGCGTGTGTTTCCAGATGGGCACAAACAATCGGATATTGTTATTTACGAAATATCGTAGATGCCGATCTCTACCTCAGATCGAAACAATCTTATGCGTAAATCTAAGTGATAAACAGACAGACCAATAAGAGAGTCATCTCACAGCCACGCAGTCTAATCAATTCGAATTTAATAATAGGTCAACACAATTTTAGGGTATAAATCTAACCCTTTCTATAACATATAACAAAGTCGAAGAATTCAATCGAATACCTAATGGGTCAATAGTACTAATTGACATGATTGAAACAGGATCGGTTCTCGAACAATATTGATAAATCCATAGATATAGATCTATCTATATTCACATTGATATTCTATGTGGATCCATTTATATTATTTAATATATACCCGATATGTAGTCGACTTAGCCATTGATCATTTCATGATCAAAAGCACTTTTAACTCAGTGGTAGAGTAACGCCATGGTAAGGCGTAAGTCATCGGTTCAAGCCCGATAAAGGGCTCCGCCCGGTGTTCATTTTTCACATAATTAAAAAAACCTGTGAAAAACAATAAAAAATACCTGTCATTATCAATTTTAGGTTCAACATCTGGTATAACGGAATAGAGCAGATTGAGAACAACTAGAATGCTATCTAGACTATTTATCAGATATAGTCTTTTTTTCTTCATCTTTCTACTATAGGACGAGGAATAGTATAAGAAGGCATAATCTATTTCCTTTTCGTAATTTTGTATCTTCTTTCGGCCCAAAAGAGGTAAATAAGAAGGAGAAGTAAGTGAACCTGACCCATTGACTGATGAATATATTAGCTATTCTGATATTGAAAATTGAGGGGGATTTTGAAAGTGGATCTTTCAATTATTTGAAGTTGTTCAAATGATTTAATTTAATATTTGGTTATTGATTGGATGTTCTGTCGAATGAACAGTTATGATCTTTTATTCTCCGGGAAAAAATGTAGATGGAAGTCTGAAAGGAAAGTCAATATTTCTTTATCTCTAACTCATATATCTCTAACTCATAAGTTTATTCATATCTATAGAATCCAATTGATTTAATATCTAATTCAAATCATTGATTTACCAAACATTCTTATATTAATGTAGTAAACATTTGACTTTGATCATTCTACCGGTAGAAAATGGATTGGAATTCAGATATAAAAAAAGATAAGAAATGGGCAATGTAAAAAAGGGAACTGTAAATTTTACACTATAGTGAAATACATTTTTTTATTCTTCTGAATAGAAGGAAAAGAATAAATAGATTTATTTACTCTAGCTCTGCTAGAATTATTCTTTTTGTTGTTCTTATTTACTACGTAGGAATAATGTAGTAATAATAAACATAGAGACTTATTAAATAAATAAAAATACTACTATCGATTTTGTTGATCTTGGATTTAGGTTCAAGACATCTAATATTTATTCCATCTAATATTGAATGGAATAGATGTGGTTAATGTTATTTGGTTATTACCAGGGAGGAAGAACAGAAAAGCTAATTTGCTTTTCCATCAGTTGTTCTTCTTATATTTATTCCATTCAGAAGGTAATTTGAGGATCAGAAATAAACTGAATTTTTAAGATCTCTGGTTTTTGTAAGATATTTGTCTATGCATATTGTCCGTGGTTGCAGGATACTTGAGTTCTTCTACCATGGTTGCTCCTCAACTAACTCGCCCCTCCGACCTTTTTGGAATGTTCTCTCGCATTTTCTCCTTCACTCCCCGCACGTTGTTCTGCATTTTCTTGACTGTTCAGTTTTTTTTTGCTTCACAGTGTGTTTTTTAACACACAAACCCACATTTTTTTGCTTGGCAGGTGTTTTCAACAATACATCCACATTTTTTTGCTTGAAAGGGCGTTTTTGTTGGTGCTTTGCAACAAAAACACGGCTATAACTCCTAGTGCACGGCCTCGTCCCTCGCATACGCCTCACAGTAAGTCATTTTTCCTTGGAATAGTCGTTTTTAGGACCATTTTTCACCTATGTGTGGTCAGATACTCTTCTCACACAGCCTATACATTTTCACCTAGTAAGTTGCCTTTTTTTCACAGTCCTTTTTGGTAAGGTTTCAATTTCTATCTCTTCTAAATCTTACTCAAAAAAAAAACCGCTGCTTTTTTTTTACAAACGAGCCGTATCTATTTCTTGCTAAGTTTTTTTTGGTAAAAACAATCAAACTTCTTTTTAGTAAGTTTTTTTAAAACATTTCTAACTCTATCAAGTTTCTAAAACCCATTTAGAATTTTTTTAATTAGAAACATTCATCTTTTTAAAAATCTTCATCTAAAAATCTTCATTAGATTAGATCTAATTAGTTTTAATTAAATTAGATCTAATTTTAATTTAATTTCACATTATTTAAACTATAATTTCTTTGGCATTATACTTTGGTCTATTGGCTTTGTGTATTTTTAACCTTCCGTCGAGTGCCGAAGATGAAGGGTGAGGTTCGAGATTGGCAGGTGGCTAATGCCCCCTCGTAATACAAACAAACCCTATCTCAAATTTTGTTTTGTTTCTAACGAGCACACATACGACACCCTTTGCATGCATTTAGGGCACTTTTTTAATCCGTTTGTAGGCTTATTGGCTTTTTACTCATCAATTGTGGGAATTGGTTTTTGCTATAACTTTTGACTCGTTGCTCGGTTTTGAGCACTTCTTTAGTCAAAGTTGCATATTTTTTCACACTCTAGATGATGGGATCATTAGCTTTGTAAATGCACTAATTTTATAAAGTGCCACATTCTGGGGGTGTCTTTGTTTTGCTTATTTCAGCTCATTCTTTTGAGCTTTGTTCTATTCCTTTTTTCATGGACTTGTGAGTGCGTCCACCACAGTTTTACAAAAATGGTTTCTTTCGTGTGACGTGAGATGATTTTTCTCACCACCAGGGTTGGCTTTCACCTCCTTTCTGTTTTTTACTTGTGCTTGTTTACGGTGTTCCTCTTTTGTTGCGCTCCACGAAACACTGTTGTGGTCTCCTCTCTTGCGCGTTATTATGCTAATTGCAAGATGAGTTACCAAGTGTTTCAAACCACACACATGGAAAATAATGTAATCAACGCACTCAACTATGAAGTCTTTGAAAGCAGGGGGGTTGTTATATTGTCCTGGGTGTTGTATTACATGCAGACGCAATATCGGCCGAGTCCGATGTCTTGCATTTGTGCATCTTACACTTTTTGATTCCACATCATGGAAGGTACTCTTTCCAGACTTGAGCGTCATAGGATCACCTTACAGCCTCCACCAATTCTTAGTGGGAGAGAGAACTATTCAGCTTGGTGTGCTTCTATGGAACATTACTTCACCTGCAAGGGTCTTTCTCACTTCTTGCTTGGGCCAGTTCCTGACACCCACTGATCATCGTCATCTTAATGATTTTCTCAACAATTGTGACCGTGTTTTTGGTCACATGATGATGCATGTCTCTACATCTCAATGGGTTCACGTGGCAGACTCAGATCCACCCCACCGCGTCTGGAGCATTCTTTAGTCCCTCTATGGAGACCCTTCACATACGCCACCGTTGTTGTGAATCTGATTTAGTTGTCTCCTCTATTTTTTCATGTGATGACAGTTCCACTGACACCGAATTTCTTGGTTCTACTTTTGATAATGAGGATTGTGCACCCAGCTCTGATGTCGAGAGTACTACAAAGGACTCTTCTCCTCCTTCTCTCACTATTCCAAAGAGTGTTGACACATCCAGATCTCATCATATATTAAGTAGTATCTTATACAATATCATACAGTCATAACACCCGCCTCTTTTCCACCTTCAGTGTTTGAGGCCCATTTCACTCCTCAACCTTCCTTGGATGACTCATACATATCTGACATCACTCTTCTATTTGTTGAGCCCCCTCATTGGGATGAGTATCTTCCTGACCTTAGTCATCTTTTCACAGAGCACACTTGTGATGTACTACAGGTTCCTCATCCATCTACAGGTATTTTAGAGGAGTTCATCATCTCCATTGTTGGGAGTGCCCCTTCTGGGACTCTTGCCACTTCCACTTTACTGGAGACTTTCATTAATCCACCTTTGTTTGTGGATCCATTTTTTGTCGTGGGGGATGTTTTATTGCCTTCACATCAGTTGGAAATCCTTTCTATAGGTGTTCACCTTTCATACTCTGATAGTTCTACACTTGTGACATTACCCTCGGCTCCTTTGCACTTGCTTGCTAGACCTATGTCACACTTTCGTGGACCAGACTCAGAGTTCTTCATGCTACTGCCTTCAGTTTCCTTCGTGGAGTGGGTAGATTTCCAGCACATCTTTTCTGTCCTTCCTAAGGGTAGACACATAGTACGGTGTAGATGGCTCTTCTTCAGTCTAGAGGCAGAGGATCTCATCATCGACATTCTTTTGGGAGACTTCTTAGAGTTGCAGAGTTTAGATCCATCCATGGCATCTTCCGCATCCATCTCATCTCCCTCATCTTCTCTCTTTTTTTCATCTTTCCAAGAGATTGCCCCTTTGTACATGGGTACCTTTACAAGCTTTATGCCAGAACCTTTTTTTTTTTCTTCTAGAAAGATTGTGTTTGTATATGGGCACCTTATCAGGCCTTTAGTTTTCGAGCCCCATTGGCACATCTTTCTTAGTTGTTTAGGAGTGTCTTCCTCTTCCGTCTGACTCATCACAGCCGCTACCCCAGCTTCGATGAAGGGGGGTGTTAGTGTGAGTTATCCTATGTGTCCTCCTCTCATGTTGGAGGGTCATCTCACATGGGTTAGGTTTAGGGTTTCATGTGTGTCATGCAATAGGGTTACTCAACACCCTATATGTACCCCTTTTTTATTCATTTATGAGCATGCCAAGACACTTTGTTGTCTTTCCTCTATGCAAGCTTTGTTTCTGTTGAGCAAGTTCTTCCATTACTGATCATTTTTTCCTTGCTATCGCTGGAGCTTTCACAATTCTCGTTGGAGTGCAACTACTTCGTGGTGCCTCGTTTCCGATTCGATTCTCGCAAACTCTTTTCAATGAAACCAGATGGAATTTAAGATGAAGAATAATTCAATGAAAACAACTCCATATGCCAATATGTGTCCTCCGATGAAAACAGGCCACTTGTACCACGCATCCTCTGGAATTTTCCTGGGGCTTTTGTTTGTCCTAAATGGATGCTCAATTGCAAGCTTCTTGTAGCTCATTTGACATCACTTTCCTGCAAGATAGTTCAATGTTATTTTCTTGTACAATAGATCAACAAAAGAACAACTAACAAAGTTCTGAATATTTATGCAAAAAGCAATTCTCCCAAAGACCTGAACTCCAGTTCCTACATGAACAAAGTAAGATTGCATTAGTTGGGGGCCTGAATACATCTCCATGGTCTACTTTCTTTGCCACAAAACTAGTAAGGAATAAAACAATAATTAATGAATTCATTATAGAGAACCCATGGATCCGATCATCTGTCATGAGAAGATATGCATCCCAACGAGAAGCCCATTTGACATCACTTTCCTGCAAGATAGTTCAATGTTATTTGCTTGTACAATAGATCAACAAAAGAACAACTAAGAAAGTTCTGAATATGTGGTCTTCTTTCAATGCACTTATTAAGATGGCAATTACTATTTTTAGGAACCTAGCAGAGCAGTCCTACCTATTATGGTTGAACAGAGTGTTCATTTTGCATTGAAAGAAATGCAATTAGGACAGAGATTGGGAAACAAGGCCCTCAAACACCTCAATATTTTTGGGTTAGTGGGGTTTCTTTGCTCAACTTTCTCAGTTAATGTTTTATGATATTTCCATAAGAAGGATCTAAAAACATTGCACTTGTAAACTCACCTCTAGCTATTCATGCAGTCTCCTCTGAACCTCAAACTGCATCTGGAGGGCCTCATTAATCTGCATGCCACTGCAATACAAGTGAATTATATCACATGTAGTATCCAAATATTATAAAAAAGAAGTGGATGGCCATGTAAGCTCAAGTCTTACTCTGTCATGTTAGCTCCCACCATGTTTGAAGCAATATTGGTGGCAACTTGAACTTCATATGTCCTACAAGATGCTACAGAACAACCTACAATAGATCCTCCATGTGAATTTGTTGCCAGGAAAGTCATATATAATGGTGTTTCTATATTTTTACAAAAGAGCGTAGTGGAGGAACAGAGAAGAAAGAAGAAAAATCATCACCATCCTTATGTGGTAAAAATTTAAATGTGGTGATGCTTACTAAGCTTGTATTTCTACAAGAAAAGAAAGAGGGTCTATATTAGTTAACGATCCATAGAAAATGTAATTTGAAACACTTGTATAATTACATTATACTTGAAACAGTTGCAAGGAAAGAACTATGCTCATTACTAGGAACATGAATATATTGTATATATGAATCAATATTGGTTGCAAAAACAACGTTTAGTATGCCCAGTGCATGTAAACTACAAAAAATCATCCAAACCATGAAGTAAATCCTCCAAAACTCGCGTGTTTTGTAAAAATCAAGGGGAAACATTTAGTGTTGTTAATATAAAAATATTAACATGAATATAAATCATTCTTTAAAGAAAATATATGATTCCCTTGTTTGAATTTCAACACATAACTATGTATTTATATGGTTCCCTTGTTTGAATTTTGTAGTTGACAATTGGAAGGCTACCCATAAGTGAAAATTTTTCCCGAAGACAAAATAGTCCCAAAAAAGAAAGTAAGGAAGAAAAGGGTTAGGGTTCCCGGGGGATAGGTGTGCTAAGCACCACCGTCCTAACTCGGTGGTAGTGTTTGAAGCCATGAAAGATAAATTATTAAAGTTCGATCTGGGTTGTAGGGTGTAACACCAAATAGAAATTAAGAGACAAACAATAGAGGCCAAAAATAGCTTTCAATTACTAGTTTTATTTTATAGGAATCATGTAAATGCTAGTATTTTGTTAGGACCAAAAATGTACCCAAGTGCGTGATTTTGTGTCCACATTTACGCCCACTTTATGTTTTTGAGTGAATAATCGATAATATAAACAATATATAAGATGCATACCTTATGATCCTATAAAGCATGCAATTAAATGTGTGCCAAGTGGACAAGTGAAGCTTGGAATGGTGCAAAGTGAAGCATGAAGAATAGGAAAGGAAAGTGACAATTGGGGTAAAGCGTTATTCTTTGCTTGCACCTATTGTTGTGCTTGTATATAGCTATTGTAGGTTGCATTTTTGTTTCAGATTAAGCATGAACCTACAAAAAAGAGCGATAAAGTAGTAAATTTTTTGTATATAATAAATCAAAGATTAGAATGTAAAATTAATAATAAAGGAAACTCAGTGCACTGATTAGAAGATTGTGAAGGATAGAAAAATGTCCTAGAAATGTTTGTGAAGAATGATTTTTTTAACGATATCACGCCAAGTGTGATTTTTTTGGGTGATCTAATGCCTTAGAGAAAATTTTCAGGAGATATGTCCGATTTAATCTCCATCCATGAATCTATCCGATAAGCACCATTGCAGATGGTACATACCTAATTTTTTCCTTTTATCCATTTTTTTCGAATTAGTTCTTAGTTATAGCGATTGAAAGAGATAGAATGCATTTTTAACTTAAGGACTCGCTTTATTTGTAGGACTACTTTGGAGGATTATATGAACTGTACCGATATGAGAAAATGAATGTGTGTGAACCCACAAAATTAGAGCATACGAGAAGGACACAGCCCTGTGTGCTCCTACTTGAGCTTGGGCATTGGTTTATGTGATGCGTTGAGGACCTAAGTAAAATTTTAGGTCAATCTATAACTATCTTCCTATGCATATTATGCAATCGTATTGAACTATATATTTAGTTTTTGTATGGGATAATTTTTTCACCCAGTGTATGCCTCCCTCATTTGTGGTGCATGTGACTTCACTAGGATTATACGACCCAAAGAGAGGACCTGATGTTGAGCTGAACTATATCCCTACATAGGGGAGGGAATGTGCATCATAGAAACCAAGGCACATAAAAACAAAATGGCTACACATATTTGTTAGTAGCAAAAGGAAACAAACATGGCATATAAAAACAATGTAATAAACAATAGTGCATACAATATTATACCACAAAAAGTGGGTTTCAAATATGGGACATCACTCACAATGTCACAAGAAAATCAAGGCCGAAGTTGCCAAAATCATACAAACAATGATCATTCAAGACATAGGACATAGCCCACAAATAATTGCATACAATAACAAACAATGTCAAGAAAAATATAACAAAAACCTTGGTGAAAAATAATCCTACAAAGAAAATTATACACACGAAGCACCCATTAACATGTTAGAAAGATAATAAATTATGCCAAATCATGTGTGTACCGATACAAAGTAGTGTGTTAGGAATTTGATGTAGCAAATAATTAAATAATAGCACATGTAATATGTGAGAAAGTAGATGCCCTCGAGAGCCTTGGTGTAACAGGTAAGAGGTACAATGCCAAGCATTATTACGGAATTTAACGACACGTAAGAAAATTTCATTCGTGACTAGATACCAAGTGAATACGCATGTTTATATGACAAAGATATTAACATACTAAGTATCCATCTAGCATCGAAAACAAACTATACATGTAAGTATGAGCAAGCAAGAGTAAATGTAACCAAGATATGTAATATGCATTGTATAAGTGCGATGAAATTGTATGCAATTCGAATGTGGTAGGAGCAGCATGCCCCCACTATATATGTATGAGTATGAGATGAGGTTCATTTTTTAAAAAGCCCTCAACAATCAAGAATGAACCATAGAACAAGAGTGGGTCATCGAGAAATGGTTTCAAAATGTGTGATAGAAAGATAGGTCATGAAGCATAGAGCATAAAGAGTGAATGATGTGAGGTTAATTTAAGATTTAGACCCTCAATAGTCAAGTATGAACTATGGAGTTGGAGTGTGTCATAGGATAATGAAGTTTCAATGTGTGTATCAAAATGTGTAAGAGTAATGAAAATGATTAAGTGAGAAGCACAAAGCATTATAATAGATTAGATAGAAAAATTATGATGTTAGGAGGGGGAGAATTAAACATGATGGCCCCAAGTGTGTGAGTGATGGATATCTATGTGGTGATGTCAAAGGACCATGCAATGGTTGTGGAGCTTGAAATGTGTCCCACCATTAATATAATGATTTGTTTGCTTGAAAAAATGAATTGGATGCTGAAGCGGAGTAGGGTGGAGAGAGATATTGAATTTTGGTGTCTTATTTGGGATTGATAACATTGTAGAAGACTTAAGAGGAGTAGGGAGTAAACCGTATTTTAGAAAAGGTTTCTTAGGTGGAGTTGGGAATGTTGTAGATAGAGGAGATAATGGGGTAGATAGTTTTTAATATGGTTTGACACTAGGTCTAGTAGGAAATGATTGATTAACTAAACGAGGAACATTAGTAATGATGTAATGATGCTCATTAAAAATGGAAGGATCGGATTTAGGACCCCATTGGGATTCAGCAACGAAAAATGTAACTTGATGTTGTGAAGCAAATGAGTTAAAACCCTAATGTGTAAGGTGCTTAATTTTTCATTTTAGAGCATAACAATCATTATCATTATGTACATTAATTCAATGATAATTGATATATGGGTGGCTTTGGTATTTAGCAAACCGATAAGAATGGTAGAAATTATTAAATGGAAATTTGATCAAGTAATGAATGAGGACTTGAGGAAGAATATCATATTACTTATCATTTTGATCAAACTTGAGAGGTTCCGTAACGGTGATATTTGAGGTTCATTGACATGAGAACAATGCGAGAAGACATAGTAGTAGAATTAGATGTAGAAAAAGAATTAGCATGGGCTAGAGAAGAATCCTTGAGATCTTTGGATTTTATTTTTAAGACATGTAATTGTTTCTTCCATTGCCTAAATTTTCTCTTGAAATAAACAATGTAAAGTTTGAATTTACTCTAAGATTGGCTGATTGTATGGAGGATTAGGACCAATAGAGTCATCGGATAGAAGATAAAAATGTCACTTACTAGATAGGGTGGTGTCTTTGCGAGGGTAATAAATAGTGTCTACGGATTTTTGGAAAAAACCTTAGAAGGTGGGTGCATTTGAAGTAGGTCATGCAAAGAGATTTGATGAATTTTAGGATCCATGACATAATATTTGATAGAATAAGTAAAATGAGGATTTACTTTTTGATGATGAGTGAGTTTCACCAAATGATTTAACAAAAAATATATATTTAACCCTAATTATAGGGTAACTCAATGTAAACTATGATATACAACTTGCTAAGTATGATATGATGGAAGGAATAAGAAAGTAAACTACAAAACCCTAAGCAAAAGTTATAGGAAGAATGACTTATTTGATTAACACTTGATGATGAAGTGTTACGCACCAAGAAAAATACTCCATAGGAGATGAGTTATGTCTTCAATGCTTAGGATAAATTCTAGAATCCATGGAAATGGCCGGACACGGGTGCTCGCATCTGAATGGGGGTGTTGTAAGTGTGAAATCACAACATCCCCAAATGAGTTAGATAGGTCTACTTTTTTAAGGTAGGGTCATTTGTTGTGATTGCATACCATTGAACTTTCCCAAGGTGTGGGACCTTGCAAAATGGAAAAGTTATCCATATTGAAGGTTGGTTCCTTATTCCTCTATTTAGGTGCATACGTGAGGATTTGCAGAGTATCTATTTCTATACCTAATCTAAAACTTTCCAAGGAGTTAGGGGTAAAAGAGTATAAGGAATAAGAAATAACTAAAGTAGCAGGTGATGCACCAAGGAATGATGAACACTTATTTTGCTAATAGGCACAAACCAACAAAATGCATACAATAACAAGCATAGATAGCTAGATCTGTAATGGGATACCAAATGAAAGAAAAAGAGACAAGAAAGGATCTAAGATCAATCACAGACGTGTTTTATTGCTCTATGGATTAGTAGAGTTCATTACAAAATAGCCAAAAGGTAGAAATGTATTCCAAGTTTGAAGGAAGGCTCGAACCCCACAAATCCCTTCGCTAGAAGGAGAAGGGAGCTTAAAACAAGGAATGTCCAACCCTTTACAATGAATCCTACCCCGAATTTATAGATTCAACTCCGAGAAAAGAAAGAGAGAGAGAGAAGTGGGAAAAGCGGTCAAAACTCAACCACCGATGTTAATGCTTCGATAAAATCTGCCCCCAAATTTTTCTTTACTGCATCAATCCTTGGTTTGGTGCCTTAGAGGAAGAGGAAACGGTGGAACAGATCAAATCTAATCTGGTTGTTGAGGCAATAAGATCCTACATTGAAATCACAAAGACCTTTCCTCCATTTTTCTTCACCTAACCTACTCGAAATTAAAGTTTCATACCTCCATGGCATGGGTGAGGCCAAGATCTTTCCAATGGTGTCATATTTGCAATATTTCGAGCCCTGAGTCAAAAGATATGCCCCTTTAAAGTTTGTATCGAGTCCGTACAAATGGGCGGGAAAACAATTTGAAAAATGGGTCCCCCTTTTGGTATGGGACACATGGAAGCTAGATTAGAAAAAAAATTGGGCCTATGGGTCCGCAATTTATCTTTTGTCCTTTTGCACAAAAATGCAAAACTCAAAAAACTCTGTGAGTGCTGAAGCTCCACATGGACACGTGGCTCCTTTTGGTTGGCTGGGAAATGTGCTTCCATTTTTATCTTTGTGCCTTTTGAATGAAAGGAAAATTTTCATGCTTTCCTCTGAATCCCCACTTTGGCTTTGACTCGGGCCCAAATTCTGACTTTTTCCTTGGGCGTGAGTTGCGGGCTATTTTATAACTTTTACCCATTTTGAAACAACAAAGGGCAACAACAAACTTTTCCCCATGGCCCACCTTCCCCTAGGACATGTGGTAGTCTAGAAATCATTTGGAAACCTTTTCTCTATTCAACCCTTGAATCAACGTCATTAAGACACTGTAACCTCCACCGACCGAGCTCATGCATTGACTATTCAACTGACTATGTCCCTATGGAATAACACGAGGAGGCACCGCACTCACTTTATAATCTAGCCCAAAGTTTGCATTTGGTAGAGCATCGAGTTGACACTTGTCACCCTCCGGTCATACATCTATACTTAGGTAATTTTGAAACCCACCTTTTGACTCTGTTTGACTGTTTACTACATGGAGGGCTGGCATAAGTTTGAGTCTCCGCCTTGGGCTTCCTTTCTAAGTTTATGCCAAGTTGACACCTGACCTACTTTCTCTTAGTTAAAGAATTTTAAACATGCCACAACTTCTTTGGGGTTCTCGACGCATGGAAGCCTAGTGCAAGTTTGGGTTCCCATTTTTGGATTCACCTTTAGAGAAGTGCCATTAGGACACGTGGTCTCTTCTGTTTCCTCCTCCATGCTTAGTCAATTTTGGACCTCTTCCTGAACCGTTTTGAGCCCAAGGACTTCAGATATTTGCCATTTCTTTCCCTTATCCTCTCTAGTCTTTCTATGGCATTGCCCCTTCTAATCCGACCTGTTATCCCAAAGTTGAGTATACTGCGACTTGGAGAACGTGGTTGAGATGTGGAAATGGCCCGGCAGTCGTTTCTTTTGTCTGAGAATCCTTTGATCCCTCTTGGCCTCCACCACTCCATGGTTGAGTCCTTCACGACCAATGGACAAGATTTGAATGAGTTTTCTCGGTTCCCTATATGCGGGGTCGTGAATCGATATAATATTTTGCACGAGGGTGAAATATGGATAATAATTTGGTGACTCACAGGGTATCTACCTAATAGATGAAAACACCAATTGCCTTGTCATATTTTTTGGGCATGGAGTCAAGAAAGACAGTGATACTAATTCTTCCCCTTATTCACGAGTTCGATTACTTGCACTCTCAATCTTCATAAGAAATCTTGAAATGAAGGTTTATGAGAGTAGAAACTTTTTTAACCTAGGGCTTCATCTGTTTCTCTAAATGGACCGCATAAGAGCCACAAAACAACACCGCACTATATACCAAAAAAAACATACATGCTCCAAATGGAAAATGCAGAGTGTGCAAAGCACTTAGGAGAAAATCAATCTACACAATAACAAGATAATGTGCATAAGCACTTAGAAGAAAGAGAAAACTAAAATAATATGTACAGGGTGAGAACTCCCTTTTTAGTAGCAATGCTTAAGATGGATCCCATTTACTTGGAATCAGTAATTTTTCACCCTCCAATGTAGACAATTGGAAAGCATCGCTACTTTTGTATCTTGTTATCATATAGGGGCCACTCCGTGATGGCATCAAATATTGAATGCCTTCCTTGTTTTGCTCGATCTATATCCCATTTCAAAACCAGTTTCCTTCCCGAAGCTCCTTGTTGTTTCCTTCTTGTCAAAGAATTTCTTGATTGAAGCCTAATTCTTCTCTATTGCTTGGAGAGCATGCACTCTAGTTTCTTCTAATTCTATCAGCTCCACATACCTGACCTCCATTTATCCAAATTCATACATCTCTAGTTGCTTCACAAGCTCCAATGTTGGCAACTCAAGTTATATAGGCAATATTGCCTCTTTCCCATAGACAAGCTTGAGTGGAGAGCTTCCTGTAGATCTCTTGGGTGTTATTCTATCAGCCCATAAGGCCATTTTGAGATTTTTGTGCCGGGTTCTTTGGTTCTCATCAAGAGTTCTTCGTTGATCTTTAGTAGCTTCTTGTTTGTGGACTCAACCTAGCCATTACCTTGAGGGTAATGTTATCTATCAAAAGTGCACCTCAGTAGAGAGATGGCTTCAAGTTTTCTAAGCTTGCACAAATGATCTCTCTCTTTCATAGATACAATGGAAACACCTCAGGTCTATGGGTATACCTATTTTGAGGTGAGTCTCTAGTATCAAGGCCGGTTCCTTATTGGTGTATTCTAAACTACTTTCTGGGAGTTTCGAGTAAAAAATGATTGTAAAATGAATAAAACTAAGGTGATACACCAAATTTGTTTGATGGATTTGACTGAGTATATGTGCATCTGATTTGGGAAGGATTATTCATGCACGAACCAATAGTTTTTGTCACAGAATATCTAAGGGAAAAACACTTGATTGTACTGAGGGGGATCACAACAATACTAATAAGTTAACATGCACATTAAAATTAAGTAGAAAGGACTAAAATTTTGCATTAGGGTAAGGTGGTTGATTAGGGAATTTGCATTCACAACACTTCAAAATAACTTGGGAAGGCAAAAATACTTCACACTAGGAGGGCAAGACTAGAAAACTTTGCTTTAGTACTCATATATCCAAAAGTCCTCCAAGAAGTTGCCTTGTTCTTTGCAAAGGCACACAATATATAGCAAAATGAATTTCACCCCCTTCTTAAAAATAGCCTAAGGCTTGTACTACTTTCATGCATCCTAATTTTATCCTTTATTTAATAATAAATAAAAGGATAAAATAATACAAACTAGAGCATGTAGTTACAAATAGGCATTAATAGCCTTGTTTATAATGCAGTCAAACAGAAGTTGACTGTTGTATTTTTAATAATGCAAGGGTAAATAATTTGCTAGAAATAAGATTTCTTGCTAGGCAAGTCTCTCTCCATTGATCATGCAATTGTCTCCTTCTATATTTTGTCCTATTGTGGAGGCATGCAAAATATTCAGGCAAGAACAAAATAATTACAATAAACGTAATATTTGCAAAGTATAAACCTCCATTGTGGGGACCACCTACCCATATGCACATGCTCTGATATTTGACATCTCATTCTAAATGGTCATAGTTGCTGATTTTAAAAGTAAAAAAACTATAGTCATTTCCAAATAATACAAAAATGCCATCATGCGTGCTCATTACCGAAAAGGTAAATTTTGAAATATGCCAAGACCGATGAGTATGGGTGGCATCTATATGCCATAGTTTTGTTATAAAGGTGGTCAAATATAATATGGTGGTAACTATTACAAGTTCCCCATGTGTATTCAAAACATGCCCTTTTATATGCTAAAGTCCACCAAGGTGGCCAAACCAAGTGAGTTAAAGGTGGTCCCCATAAGGAGGTTGGAGTGGAGTTGCAAAGTGTCACTCATGTGACCACTCAGGAAAAGATGTAAATATCAAAACATGTGCACATAGCAGGTGGTCCCCACAAGGAGTAATTATTTTTGCAAATATTGCTAAGTGTCGTAATTATTTGCTCACAGGCAGAGAGTTGTATTTTTGCATGCTTCACAAGAAGCTAGAATAGAGAAGAAGATGAATTTGCATGCTCAAAGGAGGGTGCTCAAAGGAGGGATACTTGCCTAGTAAGCAATTTTATTATTAGAAAAATATTCACCCATTATTTTCTGAAAATAGAACAGTCTACTTCGGTTTGACTGCATTGTAAACAAGGCTATTAATGCCTATTTTTAATTGCATACTCTAGTTTGTATTATTTTATCCCTTTATTCATTATTAAATAAAGGATAAAATTAGGATGCATGGGTGAGTGCAGCCTTAGTCTATTTTTAGGAAGAGTAGGAAGGTTTGTTTTGCTATATATTTTGTGCCTTTGCAAAGCACACGGGATTCTTCCTAGAGGAATTTTGGATATATGAGTACTGAAGAAATTTTTTCCAGTTTTTCCCTCTTAGCGTGAAGCGTTCTCTGCCTTTCCAAGTTTTTTTTTGCAGTCTTGTGTATGTCATATTAATCTTGTGAATGCAAATTCCCGATCAACCACCTTACCCTGCTGCAAATTTTAGTCCTTTTTGCTTAAATTTTAATGTGCATGTTGACTTATTAATAGTGTTGTGATACTCTCTTAGTACAATCAAGTGTTTTTCCCTTCAATATTCTGTAGAAAAACTATTGGTTTGTGCATCAAGAATCCTTCATAGATCATTTGTGCATATACTCAGTCAAATCCCTCATACAAATTTAGTGTATCACCTTATTTTTAATCATTTTTTCAGTTATCTTTTACCCTCAAACTCCCTGATAATAGTTTAGGATACACCAATAAGGAACCGGACTTGATATCAAAGACTCACCTCAAAATAGGTATACCCACATACTTGAGGTGTTTCCATTGATCTACAAAAGAGAGACGTCATTTGTGCGGCTTAGAAAACTCCGCAACCATCTCTCTACAGGTGCACTTTCGAGAGATAACAGACACATGAGTGACACTCTATGAATCAATTCTAGCTCCTCTCTCTAGAGTGGGGACCAATTTTGCATTAACTTGGTTTTGCCACCTTGTGAACTTTATACACGCCATACTATAGTCTGCCACCTTTGTTATATACATGTATTGTATAACTTTCGGCCTTTGCAATTTGGATAATACTTGGTGAATAAAGTTTAAACCTACCTTTTGAGTGATCATTATTGGTATGATGGTGGTTAGCTCCATTTATTTATTTGATTACATAGAATCTATTTTCATACTTTACAAATTCAATGCAATGATTTAAATTGTGGACATGTGGGCTAGCCCCTTCCCCATGGTGACTCACCCCTCATACGCTTTGTCGGTGGCATTTGTAACTTGAGTTGAGTTTGTTGGAAATTTGGTGATCATCCTGGGCCCTTGATTTTTGTACCTTTTTTATCTAGATGCTATTGATCCTTGACTGTGATTAGGGTTTTAAACTGCAATTGATGTGGTCGGTGGAAATCAACTGTGGTTAATCGCTTTGATCTCTGAGCTTGATTCCAAGCCATTGATCCTTATACTTGATGAAGCTTGATCGTTGATCTCAAATCATGGTTGATTTAGGTTGATCTTTGCTAAGGTGAATGAATTAAAATGCTAAAACCCTTTCATTATGATCATTTTTTGGCTTGCTCACAGAGAGTGGCGAAGCCCTGGAAAATTTTTCTTGGATGCCATTGATGACTGATTTTGAGCTCGGTTCTTCTGTATTTTCTCGACCTTCTGAACTATGTTGTATTTATATTTTTGTGTTTCTTCTGAGGAGGTGGACGTGGTATTTTACTTGGCCACCACTGCCGTGAACCTAAATTTTTGACTGTGTGTCACTCTCAGCCTTCCAAGCTCTGTTGTGAGGTTGTCTGGTATAACATCTTGGCATTCAAGATTTCCATGTGAGGCATTGTGGTCATGACCGCATTTTTGCAAACTTCAAGCTTGGAACTGCTTTTCCGGCATCACTATTTGATGAAGAGAATGGTAAGTTTTGATCTTCTAAGTACCACCATTACTTGTCTTTGCCACTTCTACTTCAAAGTGTTGATAAACGTTTTCTTTTGCATTTTCATGTGACACCTTGATTTCTTTGGTCATTTCAAGTTGAAAATGTGTTGGTTTGTCCCTTTTTGATGAACTTGATGGCCACTTGAGGGTTTCTCGATTTGATTTAAACAATAAGCACTATTTCTTACCCTGATCTTTCCTTTAATACCCATTAATGGGTCTACAATGAAGAACTAGGATCTGTATTTTTTGAGTTTTGGGTATTTGTATTTGCTTTGATTTTGGAAATTTGGGCTTGTGTATCGTTTATTCTTCTGAAATCATCACTCGGCTCTAGAGACTTTTCTATTTGTGTAGACATGTTGCCAAGAGAAAAACTCCATGGGTGAGTGTTTTCCTTTTCTACCGGGACTATTCCCTTTCTTTCGAGTCGTAATAATGAAAACCGTTGTTGGGTACTTGAACTCTGTTGGATTTCTCTTTTCAGACTAGGGCAATATGTTTTTTTTAATGTTGACCTAGGTGGTAAGTTACACATTCTATCTCGACATTTTGATTCAAACCTAATATACTTGATACTCATTCATGGGCTATTCAATTGTTGACTTGTTGGCCCAATTGTGCACTTCTCTCTAATGTCTATTTCGGAGAGGCTTTGTATTTAATTCATTTTCCTAAAGCTCCTTCTTTGCATATTTTTGTACTTACTGTCATTTTCAAGGGTTACGATACATGAAAACGTGTTGCTTTCCTACGTGTTTTCCTTGATATATTCTTTGGAGGATGTTACGAATACTGTATTCTTGATCTTTTGTAGCTCTTCAATTTGTATTAATATGACATTTTTATGTCAGAGTGCCTTCTTTAAGAATACTACTTTGTTCTTGACTAAGAGTTTCTTCTTTGATTACAGTCCTAAGTTATAACCATCTTCTTTACTCTGATCTTGAATTAATATACTTGTTCAAAAGATATTTATACCTTAAATCAAGGTTATTATTTCTTTCGTAAGCCCTTTATAATCTTGTAGATGTTACTTGAATTACTTCTCACTTTTAACGGCATCATGAGATAGATACTTTGTTCACCTGTAATGGCTTCTGATATCCTTTCTAGTTTTGATTTTCTTTAATATTTTAACTTGAACTGTTGTTTTTGAATAAAGGAGGCCTAAAACATGCTTATTTTTTGAAAGTTTGAGGTATTTGAAGCTTTGTTTGTCATTTTATAAAATGGTTGCTCAATCTTGCACTTTCCTGTTCTAAAAAATTATGAATCTTGTATTTAATTTTGAGCTCAAGAAGGCAATCTTTGTGGCCATGCTGAACACTTGATACTTGCTTCATTTTGAAAAACTATAGTTTCAGGATGGTTTTATTTGTAAGATTATCTAGCAATTTCATTTCTCAGTTGTTTAAGCTATAAAGAATGCTAAAGGTACTTCAATCTAATGAATGAAAGTACAGTCCATTTCTTTTCTGCATTATATAGTGTATTTCCTTTCATTACAACTCTGATATGTATCTTTGGTAAAGTCATAAATTTCTATTTTACATGGTGAACCTTGTTGTCCACTCAAAATTCCCTGCTCTGATAAAAGTAAAAAATTTCAAAATTTTGAGTTTAAGTGTTTTCTCTTAAGTGCATAAGTCGTGAAATTGAGAAAATCTGTGTTTTGGGTCATTTTGTTCCTTTTTCGGGCCTGTCGGACATTTTTGTCCCGCGTGTCCCAAGTTCCGAAGTGCGTTCTGTTCCCCGATCGGCCGAAATCCCCGAAGTTGTTCCATTTTCGGGCCCGTCGGAAGTTTTCGTCCCAACTGTCCCAAAGTCAAAAAGTGCAAGTTGGAACCTTTTCGGCCGAAACTCCCGAACCGCGTACTTCGCTCTTGCATGTCCCAAATAGCCCAAGTAAAAAAGTGCAAGTCGTTCCATTTTCGGCCGAACCGGCCGAACCGCGTACTTCGCACTTTCTTGTCCCAAATGTCCCAATTTCAAAAGTGCGCTCTGTTCCAATTTCGCCCGAACCGGCCGAGTCGCGTACTCCGGAACTTTTTGTCTCAAATTTCTCAAGTTCAAACTTAAAGTGCACTCTGTTCCATTTTCGGCCGATTCACCCGATTTCGTCCCAACTGTCCCGAGTTCCGAAGTGCATTCTGTTCCCCGATCGGCCGAAACACCCGAACCGCGTACTTCGGAACTTTTGTCCCGAATGTCCCAAAGTTAAAAAGTGCACGCTGTCCCATTTTCGGCCGAAACTCCCGAGTCGCGTACTTCAGAGCTCTTTGTCCCAAATCAAAAAATGCAAACTGTTCCATTTTCGGCCGGTTCGCCCGGACCGCGTCCTTCGCGCATTTTCGTCCCAAATGTCCCAAAATGCATTTGTGCGTCTTCTCCCTGTTTCGTCCGAATCGGCCGAGCCTCGTGTTTCGCGCATTCGCGTCTCACATGTCCCAAGTGAACCTAATGCAATTCATACTTAGTTTTTCCCGCTCGACCCGAATGTGCTAAATTTGAATTTAAGTTGCGAAGATCAAATTTCAAGGACAGCTGGCAGAAGGACGAAGCTTTCAAGACGCCGTTTACATCAGTTTTCAAAGATATCCATTGTCATCTTCAAGATGAAACGTCTGGTGTGTCCCTCGTGGCAAAGACATAGCTGAGACGTTAAAGAAATTCAAGAAGCGGTTTCTGAAGTTGATGGGTCCCTCTCAGTGACCGGCCACCTGTCTTCTTCCCCATACGTTTCTCTTCTTCCCTTTCTTTTTCAGTTTTCTTTGTAATAGGTTGAGGTATTGCGGTTGGCAGTCCTTAACGGTTCTTGATTAAAGAAATGGTTACGAAGAGTAACTGATCTGCAAACCATATAATGGCATTTCTACGCCATTCTGCAAGGAGGAAGAACTTGGCGTATTTTCTGAAAGTGTAAATAGATCATAAAGAAATCAATACAGAAGGGCTTTCTTTTCTTTGTCTATCTGATCTCCGTTATCTCTGAGTTTTCATTTATTTTCTCTGTGAAGATCATTTGTCTCCAGTTTGTTAGTCTTGCCGATTGGTGATCTTGTATAACCAAGAAGGAACTTTGTGTCCTTGATTAATGAATCTGTGTTACGTCAAGAAACTTTGTGTTCTGGCAGATGTTATTTACAGAACTTTGTGTCTTTAAATTACATCTTATTTGTTCTATACGAATGATCTTGTTTTCAATTCACTGTGACTTCGCATACATAAAGAATTACTCTGATATCTATAATTCTGCATGTTGCCTTTCTGCTCTGTCCCGCACTCTCATTTCCTCAGTCCTTTTGTAATTGATGATCCTTGTGGAAAACACTTTCGTAATATCCAAGTTCAACCATAAAATCATGTTTTGTATATTTGTAAATAAGTTCGTTTCTGAATAAGGGAACCTCTCCCATTAAAGAGGAGGGACTTCTTGTCCCCTAACTGTTGCTCTTCTTAAAAGTCCTATTTGAAAACCAACAAACCTCTCAATTTTTTTTTCAAAATCTTTTCTTTAATGCATTTCCAGAAATAGTAGTTGTATTTTCTGATCCAGACCATAGAAAGTAACACCTTTCTTGATGAACTAATATAGCAAATTGAGAGCTGAAAACATGTTAGCTGTTTATTTTGATCATGTGATGTTTTTCTACTTTCTGTATCACTTATTTGATTTTCATAGTTCCTTTAAAGCATGTAGTAATTGAAAATAGCATGATGAAAAGTTCTAAATGTTTATTTTACATGGCAAAATTTTCCTAGAATCTTCTCTCTCATCTTGTTTCAACTGTAATCCCTTCTTTCTATTTGTCTTTAGCTTCTTAAAATCCAATTCTTCCTCTTCTCATTGTAACTAAAACAAGTTTTTATATCTTCCACTCTCTCTTTTGCACTGAAACTTCTTCCATTTCAGAACAACTATTAGAACTTTGAGTTACATTCTTCTTTTTCTCGCATGCACTTATGACTTGTCTATTTTTCTTTTGGCTACAACCTGTACCTGCACACTTAGGAAAATAGTTAGAAAATAATTAGGATTTTTGGCCTCTCTTGTGTCCATGTTTCTTATTCTCTTTTCTATATTTCTTCTTCCTGAGTGAGCTATGTAATCTGATCTTCAAATAAATTACATCTCCTGTTGCTTAGAGATCCATATGCATGAATTAGGACAGTGTAGGAATATGGATTAACCCTGAGCTCTTTATTGATGATTTCCTTATTTTTTACTTTTTAGGTACCATGCCTTGAGGATGAAAGGAGCTAGCAAGGAGATGCTCTGCACAACAAAGAATATACAAGGCAATGATGGGTTCACTCATACTCCTTTGCTTTCTATTTCATGCATGTGTACTTCTTACTTTAGTAGATGTTCTTTCCTTTTCAGTCACATCTCACAGCTTGTGTGGGAAACATTTGACTCTCCTTGTGAATAAAACATTGAATTTTGAAAATGAGTTGTGTATTTCTTGTGCATTCTAGCTTTTCTGTATGGATCGTATGATGAACTAAACAACTCAGTAACATAATTGAATGTCTTAATCATGAAGGAAAGAACATTAATAAGGGCCTGTAACATTCAGTAATGAACTCTGATTTGTGTAATCTGCATTTCTGTTTGCTACTTCAAAACTTAACACTTCACCTACTTTGTAATTCAGTGTCTTCAACAAGACAACACAGTTGTCCTTCGGGGCTTTGTGTTCTTTTGCTGAAGATGGAAAGAAATTATAGACTATGTGATCTGTTCTATTTTGAGACAGCACACATAACTCAGAGATTTCATTTAAACTTGTAACTAATTTAACATTAATAAATAACATAATGAATTCCTTAGCTTAGGTATACTTCACCAAGACTTCTCATCACTAACGACGAAGTTTTGAGTTGCCCATTTTTGCACAAGTGCAAAAATTGTCAACATTTTTGGCAATCCTACGGGGAAATCTACCTGCTAGCTTGTAGACTAGTGCCTTACTCTTGTCCATTGGGCATGGAGTCCGAAGCATATAACCAAAATCTACCTTTTCGAAATTTCCAACCCTTCCACAACAAAAACAACTGGGAAAGGATCACATAAACAAATCATGTGCATGAATGCACTTATTGAATTGAAAAACAATGCAATGTGTAGGAACTGCACTTATTGAAGGGAAATCCTACTCTAATAATCACTATAATATTTTCAATAATAGTGTTTGAGAAACATACCATTCACAGGAATGGGAAGTTCCTCTCCATTCAACCTTTCGAAAGCTGAAAAGTATTGTGTTCTTTGCAAGCTGAAATCATGTAAGGACCACTCCAGAGTGTATCAAACTTTGAGTGTCTTCCTAGCTTAGCACGATCAACATCCCATTTTAACACAATCATTCATTGAAGACTCTGAATTTAGATTTCTTGTCAAAAGTCTTCTTCATTTGTTTATGATTCTTTTCCATATTTAAATGAGCTTGATCTCTTAATTCTTGTAATTCCATTAACTCTGCATAACGAACCTGTAATGGTTCATTCTCAAGCAACTCCATTTGATGTAGCAAATCTAATGCAGGTAACTCAACTGAAATAGGCATTCTTACTTCTTTTCTGTACACAATTTTGTATGGTGAATTGCCAACTGATCTTTTAGGAGTCATTTTGTCAACCTAAAGTGCTGAATTCAACATTAGGTGCCAAGCTCTTTGATTATCGTTAAGCATTCTTCTAATGATCCTTAACAGATTTTTGTTAGTACTCTCAGCTAAGCCATTACCTTGTGGGTAATAATTGGATGAAGAGCTTAAATAGATTCCACGGTCAACAGCCCAATCTGTTATCTTTGCACCAAGAAATGCTAAAGTATTATCTGATATGATAGTTGTTGGAACACCAAATCTACACACTATACCTTCATAAAAGGATAGTATCAAAGCTTCATTAGCATATTTCAAGGCTATTACTTCAGTCCATTGTGTAAAATAATCTATCATAATTAAGATCCACTTATGTCCTTGTGAAGAAGGTAGGTTTATCATGCCAATAAAGTCAAGACCCCACTGCATAAAAGGTTGATCAGCTGAAATAGGCTGCAAGGGTAGCGAAGCTAGATGTTCTTTTCCAATAAAGAAAGCACATTTCTTACACTTTCTAATCCATTCAAACAATATTTGAATATGCTAAGCCAATAATAACCTACTTTCATGATTTTTAAGGTTATAGTACGTGTTGAGAAGTGACCTCCTGCAGGTCCTTCATGGAATTCTGATAATATTTTCTAAATTTTATCATAATCAACACATCGCAACAAGATCCCATTTATATCCCTTTTGAATAACACACCATCAACGAAAAGATAAGGAATAGCTTGTAATCTGAAATATCTTCATTTATTCTTATCCATACCTTCCTGGATAGGTGCCATGCTTGTAAGTAATTAACCAAATCAGTCATCCACCTTGATTCTTGGATCTCTCGAGCAAGTTCAATTTGTCGATTTTCTTATTGGAACATAATTTCTGATTGCTGATATGCAATTTCAACATGTTGTTTTGAATCTTCTAGTTTTGCAGCTTGCTTGCTTTATTTTCCCATATCAGCAATTAGATGTTCACATAAAACTTTACCTCGAACTATCTTAGCAACCTGGATATCAACATCATATTCCATAACCTTTGTTATCCAGCCTGCTCTTTTCTCATTCAATTCTTTATTTAACAAGAAAGATTTCACACTTGGATGAGAAACAAGAACATGAATTTTATTGTTTGAAAGCATGTACTTAAAATTATTTAGTCCTCTGACTATTGAAAGTACTTGTTTTTCAAGAAATGTGTACCTTGTTTCATAATCATGCAAACTTTGTCCAAAGAAAGCAATTGGCTGCTCAATATTTTCATCATTAACTTGAGTTAAAATAGTTGAGATTGTTTCAGCTCCTGCAAGTGCATACATTGTAAAATCTTTATCAAAATTTAGATTTGCAAGAGTAGGATCCTGAGAGATAGCTGTTTTGATTGCTTCAAAACCTTCTCTCCCTTCGTTGGTCCAAGAGAAAGTTTTCTCTTTCTTTAACATAGCTATTAATGGTTTAACCAATGCTGCAAAATCTGGAACAAATCTTCTAACAAAGTTGATTTTTCCAAGAAAAAATTGCAATGTCTTCTTATGATGAGGTAATGATAGCTGTGATATAGCTTCGATTATGAAAGGATCAATTGTTAAACCTTTCTTAGAAACAATATGGCCAAGTAATTTACCTTGATGTACTAAAAAGATCGACTTCTTGGGATTCAAAGATATTCCAAACTGCCTGCATAGTTGAAAAGTCTGCCTTAAATGCATTAGATGTTCTTCAGAATATTTTGAAAATACAGTCACATCATCTAAATAGACAAGGATGCATTTATTTAATAAGCCATGTCCATTGCACGTTGAAACGTTGCACCGACATTTGAAAGACCAAAAGGCATTCTTTTGTAAGCGTAAGTACCCCACTTGGTGGTAAAAGTGTTTTATACCTATCTTCTTCTCATACTAAAATCTGATTATATCCACTTTGTAACCATCTAGAAGAGATAGTTTGTCTGAACTTGAGACTGTTCTCAAAATTTGATCCATGTTCGGTAGTGGGTAATGATCTTTTAATGATGCTTTATTAAGATCTCTGAAATCCACACATAATCTGATTTCTCCATTCTTCTTCCTTACAGGAACAAGATTGGCTACCCAACTTGAATGCTTAACTGGAAAGATAATACCTGATTCAATCAACTTGGATAACTCTTTCCTCATAAGAGGTTCTATTCTGGGATTTACAGGCCTTTGTTTCTACCTGACTGGTTTAGAATTTGGCTGCAATTCGATAGTATGTTGTGCTAAACTAGGATCAAACCCTTTCAGGTCTTGGTATCTCCAAGCGAAAACATCTTTAAATTCTCTACAAAGATTAATAAATGACTATTTTTTAGCTGAGGAACATACCTTTCCGAGAAGTAAATTTTTCCCTTCATCAATTGAAATCTCTTCATAGTTATCAACATGTGTTGACATCTTAGTTTTATCTTTTCTTAACTAATCATCAGTACTGAAAATGTCTTCCAAAGTGACAAGACCTCAAGGTAATTTATTTGTCTTTAGTTGAACAATCTGATCACCATATAAATGTTGTAACTTATCCTAATTTACTGCAGAAAATTCAGCTTCTTCTTTGCAAAACCTATAGATTTGATCATCATTTTCAAAAACCTACCAATTTAAATCATTATTAGGTATTGAGGGCCTGAAAATTAGCTTAATATGAGGCTGAATTTTGTTGTTTTCCATCTGTTCCAACACTTTGAAACTAGCACCAACTGCTGCAAGTCTATCTGCATGCTTGTTTTCAGCTCTAGGAATAGACTGAATATTAATGGCATTGAAATCTTCCATTAAGTCTAAAAATCTATGTCTGTAAGACTTCATTAGTGGATTCTTACAAACATTGAAGTTTTTTACTTGATTGATAACCAACTCAAAATCACCAAAGATTTGTAATGTGTTGATACCTTTCTTTCTAGCCCAAAGTAAGCCATGAATTAATGCTTCGTATTCAGCTACATTTGAGCATGTAAATTGGAGACTCAAAGATGAGAAATACCTTTTATTTGTTGGGGAAGTGAGCATCAAACTTGCTCCCTATCCTTTCTTGTTCTTAGCTCCATCAAAATGAAGCTTCCAAATCCCTTCTGCTAAATTTTCTGTTTTAGACAGCAAGGGAAGTGGTGTATTTTCTTCATGCATATAATACACACCAAAAAGATGTTCTTCAACTTCCTTAAAAGGATCATGAGCATGTTCTTCAACTGTATTTTCATCCATAAATATGTTAGAAACACCATCTAATGTTGAAACCTGAGCTATATCATCAAATCAGATTGATCTAATGCTGAATAATTAGCCACCACATTTGGAGAATGAGGCTCAATGTGAAATCTAGCCAATGGTTCTGAATTGATAGTAACCTTAGTACCATAACATGTAGTAAAAATAAGGACCAATCCGAAGAGAGATAACCTCCTATTTTCACTGTGAAATCTCTAAATAAGCACAAAACAAAGTATAGAGGTAGATACACAATAGTAACATCTTGCAGAATAGAAACATTTGGGCAAGCATGTAGATTTACCTCTAAATCTCTAATTACCCCAACTATATTAGTTGCAGTCCCATGAAGCTGTAAAACACTCTTTCTATAGGCTCATACTGCAGGCCCAATTTTTCTGCAATTGCTTTTGGCATAAATGTGCTACTTGCACCACTATCCACCATGTAATTATGAACTAGGTTTTCACCAATAATCAGTGATAAATAAAATGGTTGTGGTTTCTTGATGTCATGAGCATTCAAAACCTTCTAAACCATCCATTTAACTTCTTTAATTCGGTCTTGCTCAAACATTCCAAGGACCATGTTTGTCTTCTGAACTTCCTTTTCTGTTGTATTTGAAGAAATCTGTAGCTTAGATAGTTCATGAGAAAGTAAATATTTTTGTGAGGAATACTTAGAATGTCCCACATTGAGATGTTAACATTATGTTTTTCATTACATCAACAATGTTAAAAGAAGCAACTATTTTAGAGACATAATCAACTGTCTTAGAGTAGGCCTTAGCGAAAATTGATTCTGCTTTAGCTGCCTTGGATATCTGAGGTAAAATGTCTTTTGGATCGGGTATATAGCTATTTTTGTTGCTCTTTACTAGCTGAAACACTTGTTGTTCTTTGAGGGACAACAGGGTTGTTAGCTGGTTTTGGGGCTGTAGATGTTGTAGTATTAGTGACGGTAGGAAAAATAGGCCTATTTTGTTATTTTTTACTTTCAACAGCTTTTTCTTGAGCTCTAGTGGTGACTGCAATGAAGTCATCCTCATTGAAACTGACCAGATTCTATTCAGGTGCTTTCTGAACATGAGTTTCTTTGCTGCCCACTCTCCATTTGAGGCATGAACAATGCTTCAGATTGAGGTTGTGCAACAAGATTCAAGTTTAAAAGCATTTGGGCAATTAGCAGCTGAATGAGGTTGGTTGCAAGGCTAGCACCACTCTTCCATAGCCATGTTGACTGGAACTAAGGCATTAGATGTACTAGGAACATTTGGATCAAACTATCTTTGCTTGATAAGGTTGCCTATAATTTTGATTCTATTGGTAAGGCTGCCTATTTTGTTGATTTTGCTAATAAAGAGCTTGATAAGGTCTGCTAGGCAATGTAATTTTGTTTTCAATTGATGTCAGCTTATTTCCCATAGTTTGCAAAGCTTTAAACACATCTGAAGATGGGGCTGCAACAATAGGCTCTACAATTGAAATAGGCTATGGAATAGGGGCTAAATCTGCCAAAAATGGCATTAAAGGCCTTGGTGCTAATTTTCCAGCTTGAATAAGGTTGTTTTCATTTTATAGCAATTTCGTAGGCATCAGGAAGAGTTTCACCTCCCATAGATTGAATCATAGTTGAAATATTGCTATTTAATGCTCTGAGATAATAAAGGAAAGCATGATCAACTTGAGGCTTAACACTTGCTGGGATTCTTTCCCAAGTTCTAGCAAAATGGATATTGAAGCTAGACATGTACTCATGAGGGGATCTTTTAATAGTAGACAATTGTTCAATGAGAGACAAATGGTCTGAATTATCTTGGAACTATTTCAGCAATTTTGCACCTAAGTCATCCCAAGTTCTTATGCTTCCAATCTCTAGATTTCTATACCATTGCAAAGCCTATCCCTTAAAGGATGCAGCTAAAAGTCTTAAAGCTACGTCCTCATGAGTGATATTATGGACTGCACATAAGGTTGTAACATCTTTAATATGTTCAGTGGGTGTAACTTGATTTTCACCAGTGAATGATGGAAAACTCTTCATGGCAGCATTAGGAATATCATGATAAACTATAATTACTAATGGGATGCCATTAGTAAAGGGCACAAAATTTCTAGGTGGTTGAAGAGCCATTTGAAAAACTGGGATATTGATTGAAAAATTGATATGTGGTGAGGGAATGTTAGGAGGAGGGTTACCAAAACCAGGTCTATTATAAGGTAAAGTATTACCAACTCTTCTCCTTCTAGTAGAATTCAAAGGTAAAGAAACAAACTCAGAAGGAATTCCTCTTACCGATGATCTTGTAGTCACTTTAGCCATGGAACATGTTGCAATACTAGTCTGAAATCAGATATGCGAGTCACCAAAAGATGATAAAATCTTTAAAATAAATTAGTTGTAGTTTTCTCCCGAAAGTGACTTTAAATTCTGTAAATCTATTGTAGATCTGTTGTAGGTCGAAACTTGCATGCAGATCTAATTCCTTGTCCCACCAAAGCCAAAAACTGTTATCTTTCAAAAGTGCACCTGTGGAGAGATGGCTGTAGGTTTTCTAAGATTTTACAAATGATCTCTCTCTCGTAGATCAATGGAAACACCTCAAGTCTATGGGTATACCTATTTCGAGGTGAGTCTCTCGTATCAAGGCCGGTTCCTTATTGGTGTATCCTAAACTACTTTTTGGGAGTTTAAGAGTAAAAAATGACTATAAAATGATTAAAACTAAGGTGATACACCAAATTTGTATGAGGAATTTGATTGGGTATATGCACAAATGATTTGGGAAGGATTATTGATGCACAAACCAATAGTTTTTCTCAGAGAATATTTAAGGGAAAAACACTTGATTGTACTAAGGGAGGATCACAACAATACTAATAAGTTAACATGCACATTAAAATTAAGTAAAAGGACTGAAATTTTATAGCAGGGTAAGGTGGTTGATCAAGGAATTTGCATTCACAAGATTAATATAACATACACAAGATTGCAAAATAACTTGGAAAGGTAGAAAATACTTCACACTCAGAGGGCAAAACTGGCAAAATTTGCTTCAGTACTCATATATCCAAAAGTCCTCCAAGAAGCCCCCTTGTGCTTTGCAAAGGCACACAATATATAGCAAAATAAATTTCACCCCCTTCCTAAAAATAGCCTAAGGCTTGTACTCGCCCATGCATCCTAATTTTATCCTTTATTTAATAATAAATAAAAGGATAAAATAATACAAACTAGAGCATGCAGTTACAAATAGGCATTAATAGCCTTGTTTACAATGCAGTCAAACTAAAGTTGACTGTTCTATTTTTAATAAGGCAAGGGTGAATAATTTTCTAGAAATAAGATTGCTTGCTAGGCAAGTCTCTCTCCATTGATCATGCAACTCTGTCTCCTTCTCTATTTTGTCCTTGTTGTGGAGGCATGCAAAAATACTTCTGTGCAAGAACAAAATAATTACAATAAATGTAATATTTACAAAGTATAAACCTCCATTGTGGGGACCACCTACCCATATGCACATGCTCTGATATTTGACATCTCATTCTAAATGGTCACATGAGTGACACTCTGCGAATCAATTCTAGCTCCTCTCTAGAGTGGGGACCACTTTTGCATTATACTTGGTTTTGCCACCTTGTGGATTTAGCAAATACAAAGGTCGACCATTTTGTTTGACCACCTTGTGAACTTTATGCACGCCATACTATAGTCTACCACCTTTGTTATATACATGTATTGTATAACTTTTGGCCTTTGCAATTTGGATAATACTTGGTGAATAAGGTTTAAACCTACCTTTTGAGTGATCATTATTGGTATGATGGTGGTGGCTCCTTTTATTTATTTGATTACATAGACTATGGTTTCAGACTTTAGAAAGTCAATGCAATGATTTAAATTATGGACATGTGGGTTGGCCCCTTCCCACGGTGACTCACCCCTCATACGCTTTGTCGGTGGCATTTGTAACTTGAGTTGAGTTTGTTGGAAATTTGGTGATCATCCTGGGCCCTTGATTTCTGTACCTTTTGTATCGATGTCATTGATCCTTGACTGTGATTAGGGTTTTAAACCGGTAATTAATGTGGTTGGTGGCAATCGACTATGGTTAATCGCTTTGATCTCTGAGCTTGATTCTCGGCCATTGATCCTCATACTTGATGAAGCCTGATCGTTGATCTCAAATCATGGTTGAGTTAGGTTGAACTCTGCTGAGGTGAATGAATTAAAATGCTCGAACCCTTTCATTTTGATCATTTTTGGCTTGCTCGCAGAGAGTGGCAAAGCCCTGAAAATTTTTCTTGGATGCCATTGATGACTGATTTTGAGCTCGGTTCTTCTGTATTTTCTCAACCTTCTAACTATGTTGTATTTGCATTTTTGTGTTTCTTCTGAGGAGGTGGACATGGTATTTTACTTGGCCACCACTACCGCCATGAACCTAAAGTTTTGACTATGTGTCACTCTCGGCCTTCCAAGCTCTGTTGCGAGGTTTTCTAGTATAGCATCTTGGCATTCGAGATTTCCATGTGAGGCATTGTGGTCATGACTACATTTTTGCAAACTTTGAACTGTATTATTCTCTGGTCTCTGTTAGTTTTCTTCAAATTGCCACCCTTATTGATGAAGAGAATGGTAAGTTGGTTTTGATTTCTAAGTGCATCACTTTGTTTGATGAAGAGAATGGTAAGTTTTGATCTTCTAAGTACCATTACTTGTCTTTGCCACTTCTACTTCAAAGTGTTGATAAACATTTTCTTTTGCATTTTCATGTGACACCTTGATTTCTTTGGTCGTTTTGAGTTGAAAATGTGTTGGGTTGTCCCTTTTTGATGAACTTGATGGCCACTTGAGGGTTGCTCAGATTTGATTTAAATAGTAAGCACTATTTCTTACCCTGATCTTTCCTTTAATACCCATTAATGGGTCTATAATGAAGAACTAGGATCTTATTTTTTTGAGTTATGGGTATTTGTATTTTCTTTGATTTTGAAATTTGGGCTTGTGTATCGTTTATTCTTCTGAAATCATCACTCGGCTCTGGAGACTTTGCTATTTGTGTAGACATGTTGCCAAGAGAAAACTCCATGGGTGAGTGTTTTCCTTTTCTACCGGACTGTTCCCCTTTCTTTCGAGTCGTAATAATGAAAACCGTTGTTGGGTACTTGAACTCTGTTGGATTTCTCTTTTCAGACTAGGGCAATATGTTTTTTTAATGCTTGACCTAGGTGGTAAGTTACACATTCTATCTCTGACATTTTGATTCAAACCTGATCTACTGATACTCATTCGTGGGCTATTCAATTGTTGACTTGTTGACCCAGTTCTGCACTTCTCTCTGATGTCTATTTCTGTAGAGGCTTTGTATTTACTTCATTTTCCCGAAGCTCCTTCTTTGCATATTTTGGTACTTATTGGCCTTTTCAAGGGTTCCGATACTTGAAAAATGTGTTGCTTTCCTTCGTGTTTTCCTTGATATATTCTTTGGAGGCTGTTCTGAATACCTGTATTCTTGATCTTTCATAGCTCTTCAAGTTGTATTAATATGAAATTTTTATTTCGGGAGTGCCTTCTTTAAGAATACTACTCTGTTCTTGACTGAGAGTTTCTTCTTTGATTACAGTCCTGAGTTATAACCATCTTCTTTACTCTGATCCTTGAATTGATATACCTATTCTGAAAAGATAGTTATACCTTAAATCTGGGTTATTATCTCTTTCTGAAGCCCTTTATAACTGTAGATGTTACTTGAATTACTTCTCACTTTTAATGGCATCATGAGATAGCTCCTTTGTTCACCTGTAATGGCTTCGATATCCTTTCTGGTTTTGATTTTCTTTAATATTTGAACCTGAACTGTTGTTTTTGAATAAAGGAGGCCTGAAACATGCTTATTTTTGAAAGTTCATGGTATTTGAAGCTTTTTTTGTCATTTTCTAAAATGGTTGCTCAATCTTGCACTTTCTGTTTCGAAAAATTATGAATCTTGTATTTAATTTTGAGCTCCGAAGACATATTGTGGCATGTTGAACACTTGATACTTGCTTCATTTTGAAAAATGTAGTTTCAAGATGGCTGTATTTGTAGGATTATCTAGCAATTTCATTTCTCAGTTGTTTAAGCTATAAAGAATGCTAAAAGTACTTCAATCTGATGAATGAAAGTACAATCCATTTCTTTTCTGCATTATATATTGTATTTCCTTTCATTACAACTCTGATATGTATGTTGGAAAAGTTGTAAATGTCCATTTTACATGGCGAAGCCCTGTCAAATTTTAGAATCTTTTCTTTAATGCATTTCCAGAAATAGTAGTTGTATTTTCTGATCTAGAACACAAAAAGTAACACCTTTCTTGATGAACTGATATAGCAAATTGAGAGCTGAAAACATGTTAGCTATTTATTTTGATCATGTGATGTTTTTCTACTTTCTGTATCACTTATTTGATTTTCATAGTTCCTTTAAAGCATGTAGCAATTGAAAACAACATGATGAAAAGTTGTAAATGTTCATTTTACATGGCGAAGCCCTGGAAAAATTTTCCCAAAATCTTCTCTCTCATCCTGTTTCAGCTTGTAATCCCTTCTTTCCATTTAGCTTCAGCTTCTTGAAATCTGATTCTTCCTCTTCTGTTGCAACTAAAACAAGTGTTTATATCTTCCACTCTCTCTTTTGCACTAAAACTTCTTCCATTTCAAAATAACTATTGGAAATTTGAGTTACATTCTTCTTTTTCTCGTATGCACTTATGACTTGTTTATTTTTCTTTTCATTTTTAACTTTGTACCTACACACTTAGGAAAATAGTTAGAAAATAATTAGGCTTTTTGGCCTCTCTTGTGTCCATGTTTCTTATTCTCTTTTCTATATTTCTACTTCCTAAGTGAGCTATGTAATCTGATCTTCAAATAAATTACATCTCCTGTTTCTTAGAGATCCATATGCATGAATTAGGACAGTATAGGAATATGGATTAACCTTTAGCTCTTTATCGATGATTTCCTTTTTTTTTTTTTTTAGGTACCATGCCTTGAGGATGAAAGGAGTTGGCAAGGAGATGCTCTGCACAATGAAAAATATACAAGGAAATGATGGGTTCACTCATACTCCTTTGCTTTCTATTTCATGCATGTGTACTTCTTACTTTAGTAGATGTTCTTTCCTTTTCAGTCACATCTCACGGCTTGTGTGGGAAACATTTGACTCTCCTTGTGAATAAAACATTGAATTCTAAAAATGAGTTGTGTATTTCTTGTGCATTCTAGCTTTTCTGTATGGATCATATGATGAACTAAACAACTCAGTAACATAATTGAATGTCTTAATCATGAAGGAAAGAACATTAATAAGGGCTTGTAACATTCAGTAATGAACTCTGATTTGTGTAATGTGCATTTTTGTTTACTACTTCAAAAATTAAAAATTCACTTAGTTTGTAATTCAATGTCTTCAACAAGACAACACAGTTGTCCTTCGGGGCTTTGTGTTCTTTTTCTGAAGATGGAAAGAAATTATAGACTATGTGATCTATTCTATTTTGAGACAACACACATAACTGCATATTTCATTTAATCTTGTAACTAATTCAGCAGTAACAAATAACATAATGACTTCCTTAGCTTAGGTATACTTCACCAAAGACTTATCATCATAACGATGAAGTTTCGAGTTGCCCATTTTTGAACAACTACAAAAATTGTCAACAGGTAATAGTTTGATCAAGTATTCAAATAATTCCCATTCTTAACCACCCATCCTATGATCTTGGAACCTATGAGTGCTAATGCATTTTCTGATATGATGGTGGCTGGCACTCCAAATCTAGTTATTATCCCTTCATAGAAATCTAGTATACTAGACTCATTGGCTTCCTTGAGTGCCACTGCCTCAATCCACTTGGTGAAATAATCTCTCGCTATCGGGATCCATTTGTGACCTTGGCTTGAGTTTGGATTGATGACTCCAAAGAAGTCCAATCCCCATTGCATGAAAGCTTGGTCGATCGAGATTGGGTGCAATGGAAGTGCTCCTAGCCTTTTCTTGCCTTTGAAGAATGCACAATTGTTACACCTTTTTATCCATGTGTAACAAACTCACTAAACACTCTGGGGGCCAATAATATCCTCGCTTTCATGATTTTGAGTGTTATCACTCTTGGACCAAAATGAGCTCAGCTACTTAGACAAGTAATTCTTGTAACACCTTCTCCTCCCGATCTATTCCAATGCATCTCAACAGAATGCCATTGATGTCTCTTTTGAACAAAAATCCATCAAGAAGAACATATGGGATGGCTTGTAGCCTAAAATTCCTTCTTTTTGCTTTACTCATCACATGAGGACACAGGGTTGTTCGAAGGAGGTGCACCATGTCTTGGGTCCAAAAAGGAGCAGATACGTCATCTCTCCCTTCTTCTTGATCATCTTGTAGAACAAGAATAGCCTCATGTTCATTGTTTGTTTCATCTTTTTGACCTAAGGCTAGTTATTCACACAACCCTTTCCCATGGACTAGCTTGGTGACCTTTATCTCAATGTCATATTCCATGACACGAGCAATCCATCTGCATGCTTCTCATTCAAGTCCTTCTTTGAGAAGGAATTCTTTGAATCCTACATGGGAGACTAATAGTTGGATTTTGTTGTTTGAAACCAAATGGTTAAACTTCTTCAATCCTCGATATCACCGAGAGGACATGTTTCTCAATGAAAGAGTACCTCGTGTCATAATCTTCTAGACTACGGCTAAAGAAAGTAATTTGTTGTTCTATAATTTCTCTATTCTCGCTAAACCAAGATTGTAGAAATTGTGTCGCTGCCACCAAAGGCATAGAGTATGAAGTCCTTGGAAAAAATTGGATTCACAAGAGTTGGGGCTTGTGATATGGCTTCTTTGATAGCCTCAAAACTTGTTTTCCCTTCAGCTGTCCACCTAAATTCCATGCTCTTCTTGAGCATCAACGTTATTAGCTTAACAAGGGCAGCAAAGTTCAAACAAACCTACGGAAAAAATTAATTTTTCCCAAGAAGCTTTCAAGAGCCTTCTTATGACTTGGCAATGGAAATGCTCTTATTGCCTGAACTCTCTCTGGGTCAATTTCTAGACCCTCTTTAGATACAATATGGCCTAGCAGCTTGCCTTCAGGGCCAAGAATATGCATTTCGTAGGGTTCAATGACACCCCAAAACTCTTGCATCTTTGGAATACCCACCTTACGTGGAAAAGATGATCTACTACATTTTGGGAAAAAATAGTGATGTCATCTAGATAGATCAGTACTATTTTGTTGATCAACCCCTTGAATGCCATATCCATTGCCCTTTGTAAAGTGGCTCGGCATTGGACAATCCAAATGGCATTTTTCTGTAGGCATAGGTGCCCCATTTGGTGGTGAAAGCTATTTTGAATTGATCATATTCTTTCACCATGATCTGATTGTATCTCGAATAACCATCTAGGAGAGAGAACCTCTTTGATCCGGACACCACTTGCAAAATCTTCTCCATCGAGGGGAGTGGGTAGTGATCTATGAGGGAGGCTCTGTTCAAATCTTTGAAGTCAAGACACAACCTAATTTCTCCATTTTTCTTTCCGACTGGGACCAGATTCACAAACCAACTTGAGTGTTTGATTGGAAATATGATACTTTCCTCTATCAACATGTTCAACTCCTTCATCAGAGGCTCAATATGTGCATTTACAGATCTCTGCTTCTACCTAAGGGGTTGAGCAGTTGGATCCAGTAAAATTGTGTGTTGTGCTATTTTTGGATTGAACCCTCTTAGGTATTCATAACTACAAGAAAACACATCAAGAAATTCTTGGAAAAGTTATATGAATTCATACCTTTCTTGCTTGGTGGCCGGTTTACCAATTTGAAGTGTTTTGTCTTCTCCTACTCGGATTGACTCTGAATCTTCTCCTTTGATTTGAATGTTAGCCTTCTCCTTTTTGAACTGATTGTTAGGATTAAAAATGGATTCCAATGTCACTAAGCCTTTAGGAATCTTGTTTGTATAAATTTATACTATTTGATTCCTTTACTACTTTGCTCTAGTGTGCTTTGGTTTCTAGTTGAGAATTCAACTTCTTCTTACAAAATTTAATGATATGTTGATCATTCTCAAACACCTGCTAGCATGTATTATTATCCGACACTACTAGCCTCACAACCACATGGATATGTGGTTATTTTTTTCTCTTTTGATGTTGTCAACCACATCAAACATTTCCTGATGTCGCAAGTCTATCGAAACTTCATTCTCCTTTCTAGGTATGGACACAATATGGAAGGCCTCGAATTCCTCCATGAGATCCCATACCCTACTCTTATATTTCTTGATCAAGTCATTTTTGAAAGCATTTAGTCCTCTAACTTTATGTGGAAACCAGTTCACTTTGTCACCAAACACTTGCAAGTTCTTGATCCCCAACTTCTTTGCCCAATGAAGACCTTGGATTCAAGCCTCGTATTCAGCAGTGTTATTTGAGCAACCAAAATAGAATCAAGGCTGAATAATGTCTCATACCTCTGTGGGAAAAAATCATGGCTCCTCCTCCACTCATTGTCTACTCCTTGAGCTATCAAAGAACAATTGTCATACCTCATTGTCATCCTTGTATTATGGCTTAGTTAGGTCAAGAAGATGTTAACTCTCTTCATGTAGATAGTAGACACCTAGCTCAGATTATTCCATCTCCTTATAGGGGTCAAAAGAATGATTTTTTTTGGCCCACTCATCGAGAGTCAAATCTATGATACAACCCACCTTGGTGTTTGCTTCAGAAGTGCTTAAGAGGTATTCTTGATCAAAATATGAGCAATTGGCATTGATTTGGCTAGGCACATAGGATTCAATATGATAATCAGCAATAGGTTCAGATATGATTGTGGCCTTCACCCCATACCTTTTCCTAAAGAGCATATGTGACTAATCAGCAGACAGGTAGCCCCCAATTTTGGCAGTGAAGTCCCTGACTGACACAAAGCAAAATGTGGTGGAAAATCTATGATTGACATGTTTTACAAAATAGTCACATTAGGGCAAGCATGTAGAGTGAGACTTAGATCCTTGATGATTCCCACAGTGGTCACTGTTGTCCCATCTAATTGGACTACTCCTATAGAGATGAATTCATATTGGAGACTCAACTGATCAACTATTTGTTTGGGCATCACATAACTACTAGCCCCAAAATCAATCATACAATTATGCACCAATTTGTCTCCAATAATCAATGAGACATAGAAGGGAGGATGTCTCATGTTTTTACCTTGTTGTTCTTCATGGTTTCTCCCTAGTTGAGCTGCATTGGAAAGCACTCTCTCTTGTTGGTTAGGGGGTGGTTTGAACTTGACCAATTCTACATGGTAGTCTACAATAGATCCCTCTACCCTAGAATGGTCAGTGACTCCCATAGTGAAATTTTCACACTTGTCCTTTTAATTTTCTCATAATATTGAATGAGCTATCTTTTTGCTGCTCCTTCCTATACACATTTCTTTCTTGCACATGGGTTGCTACAACCGGTGCACTGACTTGATCCGAGAGGTGGCTTGGGTTGGTTTTGTATGTTGGGAGTTGCACTTGGAACACCAAGACCTTGTGGAGAGATGGAAGGTTGAGGGTCACCTGAGTTCAATGGTTGTCCTTCTCTAATACTTCTCTTTTTGGAGTGTGTATTGCAACCACACTTTGAGGAGGGAAGTGATTCATCCCACAAAAGTCTTCAGCCTACCAATTGACAAGCATAGCCTCTCCTGGAGGTTCACCTAGTTGAGCTCCTTGTTGCTGATCTCCCTCTTGGCTAGGTTCTTGTGGCAACATATAGGTTTGCACCATCAAATCCTAATTTAGAGCACCATTAAAACACATTGATTGGTTATGTGGCCGACTACATGGAAAAAACCAATCATATTCTTGTGCCATATTGTTCGATGTAGGAACCAATGCCCTTGATGTTGAAGCTGTGTTTGCATCATAAGACCTAAAAGGTCTAGCATCTTGGGGCTATCTTTGGTTCTGATCTGATTTTTAGTCCGAGATAGTAGCCTATTCTGCTGGTATTGGGGTCTAGCTTGATATTGAGCCCGAGGTTGATATGTCCTAGAGCTCGAGCCTGCATCATTTGATGATCACTAGCTCATTTCCCGAGGCTTTACAGCGTTTCTCCATCACTTCCTGAAGCTCTTTAGAGATGTTAGATGATGAAGTGGAAGCTTCAGCTAAGATTTGACTCCTGGGGTTGGGTATAGGAGCTAATGTAGGCATTTGGCTAGTATCTGGGTTTCCTAACTCAGGGTACAGAGGCACGAATGGCCTAGGAGTGATTTTACCAAAGATGAATCGGATGGTTAACAACCCCTATGGAAAGGCTATAGGCTGCATACAATGTAGTTCCCCCATTGACTGAATCATCAGAGAAATATCAGAATTTAAATCCCTAAGAAAGTATAAGAAGGCACCTTCATTCGTGGGTTTTACCACTATTGGAATCATGTCCTGGGTCCGTAGAAATCTAAGGTTAAAGTCTGTCATTTTCTCATTCGGGGCTCTCTTGATAGTTATTAGTTTCTCCAACAAAGATAAGTTATCACCCTTCTCTCCCAACTAGTTATGGAGGGTTGTGCACAACTAGTTCTAATTTTGGATAAAGCTTGCCTCATGACTCTTGAACCATTGTGAAGCTTTCCGCTTGAGTGAAGAAGTGAGAAGCTTGACTTGCAATGTCTATCTCATAGATCTCATGGATTATACATACATTTGCAATATATTAGACATGATCACCAGGAGAAGTTTGGTTTTCCCCAATGAAATATGGGATGATTTGTAATTCTACAATCAGAACTGGGTTTTGTGTATTGAAGGCGAGTGGACTACCGCCAGTGAAGTTGACATAAGGATTTGGCTAAGCCATTACGATCTATCTAAGCACTCCTCTTGATTGAGAGAATGACCTTCCAGGAGGAGGTGTCGATAAGGCTCTGTTTGGTGGGGATAAATACCTCTGGATTCTTCTTCCTCTTCTCCCTCTATCTAGGGATAAGTCTAGATAGACAAATAGTCCCTCTTCTCTAGTTCTTGACCTTGTTTTTACTCTTCTCAGGAACTTGCTTGGACTACTGAAACCAGTAGATTTGTTTCTTTCAGAGTCACCAGATGTACAATTTTAAAGGCTTCTTATAATTTAGAATCACAACAAGTGTACATCAATTCCTTTTGTAATAAGATGGTGACTTCATTTTCCCATCGAGCATGCCAAAATTGTTAGTGTGAAATCACAGGACCCCAGATGAGTTAGATAGGTCTTATTTTCTAAGGTAGGGTCATTTGGTGTGATTGCATAACATTGAAATTTCACCAAGGTGTGGGACCTTACAAACTGGAAAATTTCTCCATATTGAAGGTTGGTTACTTATTCCTCTATTTAGGTGCATACGTGAGGATTTGTAAAGGATCTATTTTTATACCTAACCTAAAAATTTCCAAGGAGACAGGGGTAAAAGAGTATAAGGAATAAGAAATAACTAAACTACTAGGTGATGCACCAAGATATGATGAACACTTATTTTTCTAATAGGCAAAAACCAAAAAAATTTATACAATAACAAGCACAGATATCAATATCGGTAATGGGAGACCAAATGAGAGTAAAAGAGACAAGAAAGGATCTAAGATCGATCACGAGACATGTTTTATTACTATATGGATTGGTGCAATTCATTACAAAATAACCAAAAGGGATAAATGTATTGCAAGTTTGATGGAAGGCCTAACTCCATAAATCTCTTCATTAGAAGTCGAAGGGAGCCTACAAAAAAGGAATGTCGACCCTTTACAATGAATCATGCCCTTGAATTTATATATTCAACTTGAGAGAAGAAAGAGAGAGAGAAGCGGAAAATAAGGTCAAAACTCAACCATTGCTATTAATGCTTTTGATAAAATACTCCCCCAAATTCATATTTACTGCATCAATCCTTGGTTCGGTGCCTTGGAGGAAGAGGAAACGGTGGAACAAATCAAATATGATCCAGTTATTGAGGCAAGAAGATCATGAATTGAAAGCCTGAACACATTTCTTCTATTTTTATTCACCTAACCTCCTCAAAATTAAAGTTTCAAACCTCCATGGCATGGGTGAGGCTGAGATCTTTCCAACGGTGTCGATTTTAAATATTTCGAGCCCTGAGTCGAAAGATATGTCCCTTCGAAGTTATACCGAAGTCTGTACAAATGGATGGGAAAAAAATTTGAGGAATGGGTCCCCCTTTTGGCATGGGACATGTGGCAACCAGATTGGAACAAAAATCGGGCCTATGGGTCCACAATTTGTCTTTTTTCTTTTTGCACAAAAATGCAAAACTCAAAAAACTCCCACAGCCCCGAAGCTCTACCTGGACACGTGGCTCCTTTTGGTTAGCTGGGAAATGTGTTTCCATCTTTACCTTTGTGCCTTTTGAATGAAAGACAAATTTTCACCCTTTCCTCCGACCTCCTGCTTTGGCTTTGACTCGGGCCTAAATGCTGACTTTTTCCTTGGGTAGAGTTATGGGCCATTTTGTAACTTTTACCCCTTTTGAAACAACAGGGGGCAAAGAGCCAACTTTACCCCGACAAACCCTACCTTCCCCAGGGACATGTGGCAGTCTAGCACTAATTTGGAAACCTTTTCTCTATTCAACCCTTGAATTAGCGCCATTAAGACAATTGGTAGCCTCTCGCCACCCAAGCTCATGTATTGACTATTTAACCAAATCTACCCTTATGGAATAACACGTGGAGGCACCGCACTCACTTGATACTCCAGCAAAAATTTTACCTTCGGTTAAGCATCGAGTTGACACTTTTCGGCCTCTGCCGATACATCTATACTTAGCCAATTTAGAAACCCTCGTTTTGACTTTGTTTGACCATTTACTACGTGGAGGGCTGATGCAAGTTTTAGCCTCCGTCTTGGGCTTCCTTTCCAAGTTTGTGCCAAGTTGATACCGGCTTGCTTTCTCTCGGTAAAGAATTTTCAACGCCCGCAACGTATTTGGGGTTTTAGATGCATGGAAGCCTAGAGCAAGTTTCGGTTCTCCTTTTTGGATTCACCTTTGGAGAAGCACCATTAAGACATGTGGTCTCTTCCACTACCTCCTCCATACTTAGTCATTTTTGGACCTTTTCTTGAACTGTTTTGAGCCTAAGGACTTTGGATCTTTGTCATTTCTTCCCCTTCTCCTCTCTGGTCTTTCTCGTGGCATTACCCTTCTAATCGACCTGCTATCCCATAGTTGAGTCTACCTATGACTTGGATAACATATGTGAGACGTGGAAATGGCCCGAAAGAGTCGTTTCTTTTGTACATGATCCTTTGATCTCTCTTGGCCTCCACCACTCCATGGTTGAGTCCTTCTGTGACCAATTTACAGGATTTGAATGAGTTTTCTTAGGTTCCTTATATGTGGGGTTGTGACTTGATCCAATATTTGGCACGGGGAGAAATATGGATAACATGTGCCTAGGCACTAAAGACCTCTATTGGGTACATGTGACTGTGCGAGATGTTACAAATATTCCCTAATTATCTTCTCGTATGTAGGTAATTACTTACCAAGGCTACCCGTAACCTATAAAAAAATATCACCTAAAAAAACCACAATAGCATATAAAATCCAAAACAAGAAAGATGCAATATGGGAGTCGACTTACCCCAATGGTCACCCCGAGAGTGAACTTATGACCTAGAGTTGCATTATATATCGATTCCATGTAGTTCTTGTGATTTTGTGTAAGAATCATGCTCTAGGATGCCCTAGTGCAAGTGCATTTGGTAGCGGGTTGTAGCTATATTTAAGAATGTAAATAGATACATAGATGGAGTAAAGAAACATCCCCTTCGAATGATGTGTATGAAAAAATATGGTCCCTTATCTCTTTATTTGATGTAAGATGAATGGTTTTATGTTCTTTTGGTGCCTTTAGATACAAGATTAGGTGATGATATTATATGCTTAGTGTTTGGTCCTTTAGTTTGAACACATAACTATGTATTTATATGATTACCTTGTTTGAATTTTGTAGTTGACAATTGGAAGGCCGATCCATAAGTGAAAAATATGCATAAAATATAAAAGAGACCCAAAAATAGCAATTAAGGTAGAAAAGGGTCGGGGATTCCCATAATGCAGACATGAGCTCTTGGGCTCTACTATCTTTTCTAGGTGCTAGATTATGAAGCCATGAAATATAAATTATTCAAGTTCTGATTAGGTTCTATGGGTCTAAGAAAAAATAGAAAATAAGAGACAAATAAAAGATGCCAAATATATTTGTGAATTACAACTTTTCTTGCTTAGGAATCATGTAAATGTTATCATTCTTTTAGGACCTAGAAATGTACTTGTTAGTGCAAAATCAAAGCACCCCCAAATGAGTTATGGATCTACTTTTCTAAGGTAGGGTCATTTGGTGTGATTTTCATAACATTGGATCATTCCCCAAGCTATGGAACTTACAAATGGGAATGATCCTCTAGAGAAGGTTGGTTCCTCTTCCTAATCCTACCGCTAAACTACTTCTAAGGAAGGAAATGTGGCTATCTACTCCTAATCTAACAATTCCAAGGGACCAAGGAGAGAGAGAGAGAATGAAAATAAATAAATCCTACACCACATAGGTGATAGCACTAAGAAAAGGGATCTACTGATCACAAACCCAACTGCTTGAAATGGAGAGAGGTGAGCAATGGAGAGGATGGACATATGCATCAAAGACCAAGGATAAAGTTCATAGAGAACACCATTTCAAACCCCTTAAACACAAGCTCCCAAAACCTCAATGGACATCAAAGATATGCATAGTATACCCTGTAATGATGAGAGGTGAGAAGAGACAACAAAATGAGAAAATGATGGACAAAACACATCACCAAACAAACTTTATTGCTCCAGGAGTTCAAACAGTACACCATTAATGGGAAAGAGGAAAGAAAATTCCATTACAAAACCAAGGGAGGAGGCTTAAACTCCACATTCGACCCTGGAGAGGAAAGAGAGATGGGGGAAGGGAAGAAGAATAAACAATGGTGGTTGAGCTTCGAGCCGCATTTTCTCGCTTCTCTCTCTCTCTTTCTTCTCTCTGACTCGAATCTATAAATTTGGGGGAAGGATTCATATTAAAGGGTTGGATATTCTTAGTTTTTCAGTCTCTCTTCTCCTTCTCGTAAAGGATTTGTGGGATTTAGGCCTTCCATTAAACTTGTAATACGTTTCTTCCTTTTGGCTATTCTGTAATGAACTGTATCGATCTATAGAGAAATAAAATATGTTTGTGATCGATCTTAGATCCTTCTTGTTTCTTTTTCTTCTATGTGGTCTCTCATTATAGATCTGGCTATCTATGCTTGTTTATTGTATGCATTTTATTGGTTCATGTTGAAGGCAAACTAAGTGTTCATCATTCCTTTGGTGCATCACCTAGTAGTTTAGTTATTTCTTATTTCTGTACTCTTTTATCCTTGTCTCCTTAGCAATTTTTAGACTAGGTATAGATATAGATCCTTTGTGAATCCTTACGTATGCACCTAAATAGAGGAATAAGGAACCAAGCTTTAATTTGGAGAGCTTTTCCAATTTTTAAGGTCCCACACCTTAGGAAAAGTTCCACGTTATGAAATCACACCAGATGATTCTACCTTTAAAAGAAAATCTTTAGAAATCATTTACGAGTGCTATGATTTCATACTAATAGTTCTCAGCATGCCCGATGGGACAAGTCTAAAGCACCTTACCACTTCACTTCATCAGGTTCGATGTGCTCTTTGTGAAGGTTTCAGCCTTTGGATGCACTTTCAAGCACATCTCGCTACTCCATCTGGTCAACAACCCATCCTCTGAGTTGCAAACCTTCTTCCCATCCATTTCCACCCATTATTTCTTCCATCTCTTTCATTTTTCCCATTCCATGAGGTTGTGCAATCATGAATTCATTCCCTTCATGGAACTCACACTTACAACAATGCAGTCCACCTCCAATGCATTTCCAAACTCCTCCGAATCAGCATTATAATCAGATCCGAACCATTATGCTTACCCATATGAGCAGAGTCAAAATCAGTTTGGCCATGGAGCTTATCAAGAACAAGGGGATGCATATAATGGTGATAGTTACGTAGAGAATGCTGGTTTGTTGGAAAAGATCCAAAAGATGGAGGCTAGCATGGTGCAATCAAGGGAAACAACTCAAATGAAAGCTTTTAGAATTGGATGTAGGGCACCTTGTCCATGGGAAGGCCATTTTCCAAGACATTACAGCCCTCAAGAGAAGCTTGACTTCATGGTTGAAGTGTTTCCTCAACTTACACAGTGGATTGAGGACATTGGGGATTATGAGTAGAGTGTGGGACAACCTTGTCTATCTTGCCTTTCATTTTCTTTCCCTCAATCTTTATCATTTCAATAAAGAAAAGAGTCAAGCCCCTTCACTTGATGTCCCAAGTGTTGATTTCATTTCTACATCTCCTAGTACTCCACCTCATCTAAGTTCTTCTATCCTTTTCCCTTCCAAATAGTCATCCCCTCCAAACAAACAAGAAGTTGCACCTACCTTCCCACCACAAAAAAATTACAAAGTATGGTTGAACACAAACCTACCACTCCTCTTGATTTCCCAATCCCATGTTGGGAAGAGACTTGAGAATCAAGTCAAGGAGAACATCAAGAAGAGGAGCCCAATAGAAAAGAAATGACAGATAATATGAAGAGTTGGGCTATCAGATTTAGGTTTACAAAGATCCCCTTGATGGTAAAGCCAATAGAGGAGGTCAAGGTTGAAGATCCAGTGGTGGCTGAGTTTGAATTTGTAGCAGAGAGGAGGAGGAACATATAGTTACTGAGAGGTTCTAAGTGTTGAGCAAGCTAAGGGGAACCTTTAGTTATTCCTCCCACTTCATCCCCTTCAAGCTATGATATTGAAGAAGAGCTTGATCTTTCAAAATTCATGTTTGAGAGTGAAGGGAGCCATGGTGATCAAGTTGTAAATTAGGAAAGACACCATGGAGGAGGTAGAGCACATGCAACAAGACAACAAGGAGGCAGATTACCTGTTTGACTTGGAGGATTGCATTGATGGAGGGGAACCCATGGAGATCACATCATTTTTTACTCCATCCATCTTCCATGCACATGAACTTGCTGCCATGGAGGAGAACATTTAGAACAACAGCCTGCACTTCATAATAACCCTCTAGAACCAAGATTGGAAGACATGACTCTCCCATGTTCTTCACAGGAGAAGGAAGAGAAAAATTAGGAAGATGTCGTCATCCCTCTCACACCATCCATCCAAGAAGGTCAACAAGAAGACTCCATTTTTGGATTTTAATTTCAAAGAAATGGGCACATCCTAAGGATCAGACCATGCCTAATAAGGTACTTGGTTTCATTAGAGCCAAAGGAGAAACACAAACTAGTCATGCCTACTTCAGGGCATGAGGATGAGCATGAAAGTACCAAGGGTCATCATTAACACCTCCAAAATTTTGATGCAAGTCAGCTTAAGGAGGTATTTTCATTAATATTGATACCTCGATGATTTGGGTGGAGAACCGGCTTATTGTCATTTTATCACTCATCCAACTAGCCATGTTCAGTGCCAAATCAGTCACATGGCTGCAATTTTTAAGGAAGGGAAGTTATTTCTCCCTACCGATTAGGTTTTGTTTGAGTTTTCTTATCTCTTGGTTAGAGTAGAGTAGGTAGGTTTGTTTTCAGTGAGAAGAAGTATTTTTACACACTCTCTGAATGTTTCATTTGGATCATGTATGATTTCAATTTTGTACATAGTCATGGTTTTTTTTTTTTGCTCTTATGTAGTTCATTCAGAGAGACAAACAAAGCCCTAGAGTTGAAACAATTTTCTACTCTCAGAAATCTTCATTTCGAGATTTTCTTATAAAATTTGAGAATGCAAGCATCGGACTCATGTCCAATAGAGGTAGAATTATTAGTAGAATGTTATTCTTGAATCCATGCCCAATTGATACAACAAGGCAATTGATCACTTCATCTAGTAGGCAAATGTCCCCCGAGTCACCAAATATATTTTTCTCTTGAGCTAAATATTGCATCGAATCACGAACCCGCATAGGAGGAACCCAAGAAAACTCATTCAAATCCTACAAATTTGTTACAAAAGGATTCAACAAAGAAGTGACAGAGGCCAAGAGAGATCAAAGGATCTTGTACAAAAGAAAATGACTCTATCGTGAGCCATTTCTACATCTTAAATCCATTCTCCAAGTTACGGGTAGGCGTAACTATAAAATAACATGGTTAGACAAGAAAGTAGGATGCTGCGTAAGAGCCGAAGCAAGAAGAAGAAATAACAAAGAAGATTAGAAGTCCTCGGGCTCGGAACGATTCAAGAAAATGTCAAAAAAGGACTAAGTATGGAGGAGGTAGCGGAAGAGACACGTGTCCTAACGGTGCTTCTCGAAAGTGAATCCAAAAAGGGGGACCCATTTTTCAAATTGTTGTCCAGCCCAATTGTACGGAATCGATTCAAACTTCGAAGGGGCTTATCTTTCGACCAGGGCTCAAGAGATTTCAAATCTAATACCATGGGAGAGATCGCGATCTCGTCTATGCCATGGGAGTCTGAAACTTTAATTTTTAGGAAGTTAGGTGTAAGAAAAATGGAGAAACATCTTCAAGCTTTAATACATGCAGTATCATCGAGTCTCAAAAACCATATTAGATTCAATCTATTTCCATCGTTTCCTCTTCTTTCAAGGCACCGAACCAAGGATCGATGCAAAAAAATGGATTTGGGGGCATATTTTAGAAGAAGCATTAACAATCATGGTTGGGCTTCGACCCGCCATGTTTTCTTGCCTCTCTCTCTCTCTCTTTGTTCTCTCCGATAGAATCTATAAATTTTGGGGTAGTATTCATTGTAAAGGGTTGGATATTCTTAGTTTTGCAGTCTCCCTTCTCCTTCTAGAAAAGGATTTGTGAGGTTCAGGCCTTCCATTAAAATTGTAATGTGTTTCTACCTTTTGGCTATTCTGTAATGAATTGCATCAATATATAGAGAAATAAAATACGTTTGTGATCGATCTTGGATCCTTCTTGTTTCTTTTTCTTCTATGTGGTCTCTCATTACAGATTTGGCTATTTGTGCTTGTTTATTTTATGCATTTTAGCGGTTCATGTCGAAGGCAAACTAAGTGTTCATCATTCATTTGGTGCTTCACCTGGTGGTTTAGTTATATCTTATTTCGTACTCTTTTATCCTTGTCTCCTTAGCAAGTTTTAGACTAGGTATAGATATAGATCCTCTATGATGAATCCTTATGTATGCACATAAATAGAGGAATAAGGAACTAGCCTTTAATCTGGAGAACTTTTCCAATTTTCAAAGTCCCGCACCTTAGGAAAAGTTCCATGTTATGCAATCACACCAAATGATTCTACCTTAAAAATGCAAATCTTTAGAAGTCATTTGGGGGTGTTGTGATTTCACACTAACGGTATTCAAGTGTGTGATTTTATGTCTACACATACAACTAGTATAAGAAAACAAGGGTAAGTGCAACAAGGATATACAATATACAATGTATGAGTGTGATATAATGGTAATGCAATGTTAATTTTTAGGAGAAGCATTCCCCAACATATTTGTATGAGATTTTTATGAGATGAGGTTCATTTCGAAAAGACCCCTCAATAATCAAGAATGAACAATTAAACAATAATTCTTCATTAGGAAATGGTCTAATAATGTGTGCTAGAAAGATAGATCATGAAGCATAGAGCATGAAGAGTGGATGTGGTGAGGTTCATTTCAAATTTATACCCTTATCAATCAATTATAAGCCATACAACTAGAGTACGTCATGCGGTAATCATGATACAATTTGTGTATAAATATGTATAACACGAGAATAGATGTAAAACACGAGCATCACTGTATGTGTAGATATTAGAAATACATAATAATGATTGAATGGGGGAATAAAGCATGATGCCCCCAATTTCTGAAGGAGAGAAGTCTATCCAACTATAGTGAAGGTAAGAGGCCCCCCACCCGATGTCCAAAGAGATAAAGGCATGTGACTATGCTCTAAAATATATGGAGTATGAGAGTAGTGATGTACATGAGAGTAGTGTTGGAAACATATGTGGAGGTATTTCCTGAGTCGAGACTTATGATAAAAATATGAATTGGTGGACCATTATAGATGAAAATGTCGTGAAAGAGGATGTCTACGAATAAGAGAGCTAGGTACCAAATTTCCCTTAGATTGGAGAGGCCTTAGAGGTATAGATGTTATATGTGGTGGAAAAATATTATCGAGACTAGGTTGAAGAAATGGCATGCATGGTAGGATTCCTTTAATATTGATACCATGATTATTGTGGATGAACTTGAGAGATAAATGATTCATGGAGGGAATAGATTTAGTGACGCAAAGGCAAGGGATACTTAAGAGTATGTCATAGCCTTTGATCGAAGATGCCACAAAGAAATGGAACCAACATGGTGAGACTCCCAACCGTAACGAGTAGCCTAATGTAACCAAAATACCAAGGAATTGAATATGTGATAGCAGATATTGGACATTTGATAGCCATTAAAAGTACAATAGAGCACACAATGATAAGATCCTCTTGATAGATCATGGTATTATTGATGAAGATATATGGACAATAAAAACATTTATATGTAATGAATTAAAAGATAATTTTGCATGATAATCATGATACAAGAATGAAATAATGGGTAGGGATGCATTAGTAGAAGAAACAAATAAATCAAGTTTCCTTGATGAAGGAGGTCGCATAGCTTTGATATGTATGATTGGCCAAAGAATCCAAATCTTACGTGTTCTACTTAGGTAAAGGGTCATAATTTTTTTAGCTTTTTGCTATCATTGACCAGTTTAGAGAAGTTGGCTAAAGGATCTCAAGTAAATTATTGTCCATAAGATGTTGGATGAGATTCCTAAGATTGAAATAATGATCGGTAAAATTTTGAATGCATTGATGATAGTCACATTTAGCATTTTTTCGCAATTACGACAACAAGGGTGAGATGGATCAAGATTGAACGGTGGTGGAAGAGTTATTATATTACTTTCAAAGAGTTGATGTAATAGAAATCAAGCCACATATGGTAATTTAGTGAAATTACACTTTGGAGGTTGTCATTAAATATTTTCAAAAGGAGAGACGATATTGATGGTTACCTTTGATTTATTGGGCTTAAGAGATAGCTTGAATGTGGATTTAGATTGAGACATATTAGAATAGGATGAAGAAGTGTCTTGATATTTGAGTTTTACCATAGATAGAAGCTTCACTTTGCACAATTTAAGCATATGACATAATTAATCAAATGAATAAAATGCCTCAAAGATAATGTTCTCTCTCAAAGTGGTGGTATGAGGCTTTGAACAAAAAAATATTTTAGTTCTAAATCAACAAGCACATTGGTCATCTTAGCTAGATTGTTATTGAATCCGATTTAAAACAAAAATAGAATTAATGTGTTATATCCTAATTTAAAAGTCATATATGATACATAAATGCTAAAGTATAGGTTTGACAAAAAAATAAGTTAATGAAGTATGAAACCCTAAGTGCAAGAGAGAGATAGTAGGGGACTTAACTAATTTCACGGTTTTCTTGCAATCGATCTAGGTTGGAATTATGATGAAAAGGAAGGGAATAATGTAGTAACTATATCTACAATAAATTCTATAACCTTAAGATAATCTTGGAATGGGTCAAGGGTGCCTATACACTAGAATGCGCTTATGAGCACATGTGACTACCTAGGAGTTTAGAACCCGATTCTTCCGGTGTCACACAAGTGTTGTTGGTGGTCACCGTTTGTTAGTCTATATGTCGTAATATGATCATTAAATGTTCATGTAACCTGCAAAGAGATGTTGACGTATAAAACCCTCAAACTATATCAAATCCCAAAAAGAAAAGATACATATGGGGGAGTCGAGTGACCCCAGGGTCACCCAACTTAATAAACTTACAACCGAGCACTTTGCACTATATCTCGAGACTCCATGAAGTTCTTGTACATGTGTGTTAGAATCAAGCCCTAGGAATCCCTTATGCAGTGCATGTGATAACATGTAGTGGTTATATGTACCAATGTAAGTAGATGTGTGGATGGAAAAATTAACTACACTTTCCTATTGATTGCTTGTAGAAAATGAAGTTCCATGTCCCTTATATGAGTGATATATGGAATCCTTGTATGCTTTTAGATTCCTTTGAGTGCAACCTTAGGTGATGATAATAGATGCTTAGAGCTTGGTCCTTTATTTTCGTGACATAATTTTGTATTTATATCATTCCCTTGGTTGAATTTCATAATTGACAACCGGAAGGCCGACCCATAAGAAATAATATGCCCAAAAGATAATAAGGACCCAAAAGAAGTGAGTAAGATACAAAAGGGTCAAGGGCACCCCGAAACATGAGGGAAACTAGTAATCGACATTCTATTTTGGTGTTGGTACCTAGATTCGTAAAAGATAAGAAAGTGAAATATCAACTAGGTTGCAGAGTTGTAGACGGCTAGAAAGAAGACAAGAAACAAAATAAAGTGGCCAAATATAGTCATTAATTACTATATTTCTCGCGTAGGAATCATATGAATGCGAGTATGCATTTAGGACCTATAAATGTACCCAAGTGCGTGATTTTTGTCTAAAATAAGGTAGTACATAGTGTGCTAGATGTTCATTAGATCATTTTTTAATCTGAGCTAGTTGTGCATAAGAGATATTAGTGCCAATATTCATTGAAAAAAGGGAAAGAAAAGCATCGGATAAATGTGTGAAATAAATTATCAAATGGATGTGTAGATCATGAAACCAACACATGACGTAATATTGAAGATTTAGAGGAAATAAGTTAGTTAGTATTGTATGATCATCCACATAATCTAGACATGCCACATGAAAATCTCAGAGATTCTCTTGAGGGTCACCATGACCATTGAAAATGGGCAGCTTAGGGGTGACCGAGTTTAAATTGGAAGTGGATAAGGAAAAATGGTGGGTGTAAAAGGAGTTTGAAGAAGTAAAGAGAAATCGAGATATGGAGAGAAGCGTGAAGTAGCATGTTGAAGTTGACATATTTAAACTTGTAGATATTGATACGAAAAAGTTATGTCTTTTGCACTGGAGAGGAATAGGGTTGGGTATAAGAAGAATTGGGACGGTGTAGGGAGCGTTAGAAATAGGAATGGAAGTGGGAATATTAAGAGGTTAGGTGGAGGCCATGACAACCTACGAAGAACTTAGAAGAGGTACATAAGGAGCATCTTGAGAGTGTTTAGTAGCAGTAAAAGAATTGAGAATATGTTGAATACACGTAGGGTTGGCACATAAATCTTACAAATAAATTAGTTACCTTATCTAATTCATCTTGATCAACATTAGTGTCCTCATCTTATTATTGTTCACTATTATAGGTTTCAATGTTTTCTAGACAAACATTATATGAGTAAGCAAAGGCATTATCATATTCAACCATTGATTTAGAGGATTTACAAATAGATGGAGGAAGCTCAATGTACTCAAAGGAACCAAAACGACCACTACGGGTGATGGGCATAAAAATAAAACCCTATAAGGAAGGTTGGATTCGAGAAATGGGTTCACCAAATGATTTAATTTAATTTAAATTAAATCTAAATATTGTGCAATACTACTAAACCAAATTATGTATAAATGTAGAAACAAAAAAATTACACAAGCAATCTAAGATGTAATATTTGAAACATTAAGAAACTAAGAAGGATAGAGGACTTAGTATATTTAGTCATAACACGGAGATCATTTAAGCAAAGTGAAGAGTGATGAACATACTTGGTAGAGTGTCGTTAACACTCACAATAAAATTTATAACTCATGAATAGCACTGCATATGGGTGCACATGATTGGACAGGCAACCGATGACTGGAATTTAGAGCTCATGACTATGTAGAAGATTTGACTTTGATCTTTGATGTGTGAAAAAGGTGTTGTAATTAATATTTTTGATAGCCTGGTAGTCGCACAATGAATGCCGAAGGTACAAGTAACTTGCAAAATAGAAGTTCACGTGAACAAGCCCACAAGCTGCATCAAACCTAAAAATAAAGATGCATACAAGAAAGAAAATAAAGCGGCGAAATATAGTTGTAAATTCTTATATTTCTCGCGTAGGAATCATATGAATGCGACAAGGAGTCAAATTGATCCCAGTGGTCACCTCGAGAGTGAACTTATGACCGAGCACTACACTACATTTGAGACTCCATGTACTTCTTGTGAGTGTGTGTATAGAATGTGCCCTAGGATGCCCTTGTGCAAGAGCACTTCATAGCGGGTTATAGCTAAATGTAGCAATGTAGTAGTATGTGTTGATGGAATAATAAACTTCCCCTTCATATGTTGTGTATGTAGAATTTTTGCAACCCTTGTCCCTTGAAAAAAATTAGATGGATGCTTTAGAGTGTTTTAGGTGCCTTTTGGATGCAAGCTTAGGTGATGGTCATAATGCTTAGTGCTTGGTCCTTTGTTTTGAACACATAACTATGTGTTTATATGATTCCCTTGTTTTAATTCCATAATTGACAACTTGAATGTTGACCCCTAAGTGAAAAATATGCCAAAAGATAAAAGAGACCCAAAAGGAGTGAGTAAGGTAAGAAAGGGTCGAGGGTGCCCGGGCACCCTGTTCATGTACTTCTTGTGAGTGTGTGTATAAAATGTGCTAAGGATGCCCTTGTGCAAGTGCACTTCATAGCGGGTTATAGCTAAATGTAGGAATGTAGTAGTATGTGTTGATGGAATATAACTTCCCCTTCATATGCTGGATGGTAGTTTCTAAAGCCATAAAATATAAATAGGTAAACTATCGATTGGGTTGTAGGGTGTGCAAGACCAAATATAACTCTAGAAACACATAAAAGAGGCCAAAGACCGTCATTAAGTGGTATTTTTCTTGCTTAGAAATCATTTAAATGCTAGTATGTGTTTAGGACCTAGAAATGTACACAAGTATGTGATTTCATGTGTACAATACATACATACATACATACATACATACATACATACATATGTGTGTGTGTGTGTGAGAGAGAGAGAGAGAGAGAGGAATATATTGGAATTATGAGTAAAAATATTGAAAACACCAGAAAAATGTCAAATCTCACGCTTGTTTGGGATTTCCTAAGTTGGAAAGTTTTGTTTTCCCCAATTATTAGCGTATTTATTGACGATATGGGTTGTTAACCATATTCGGGTCAACATCTATATGCTAAAATAGGTCAATTACCATATTTCTAAAAGATTGAATTTATTTTTGAAGGTTTGAGAAATATTGGCTGAGTAATAAGATATAGATGAACCTTAACAAATTATACCATTTCATAAACATAGTTTACAATTGTATGACTAGATTATTCAATGAAACCCACCTTAACCACCCCGCCCACCCAACCAATGTTGAATTATAAAAGGAATTTACAAGTTTTAAGTCATTTTAGATGTCAAAATACATCCACTTTGAAAATATGACCATCATGTGTGTGTGTGTGTGCGCGTGCGCGCACAAGTGTGCAAAAGTGTGTGTGTGTGTGCGTGTGTGCAAGAGTTAATAAATTAAATATTAAATAAACACTATACATTATAAATTTGTGAAATTCAGTGACAAATATAACATAAATGAAAATGGAAACTTTGGAATGTAAATAAAATAATAATAATAGAATTATCTTAATATCTTATTAATGAAATATAAATATATGCATATCTCATTGATAAAATAGAAACATTCATTAATTTTGATTTTTAATTAAATTTTTTTATTTCTTTTTTAGTTGTATTTTATTGATTTTGATTTGTAATTGATTTTTTTTTATTTCTTACAAATAAAGATTGGATAATATATTAGATGTATTGGATTTGGGATTTTTTAAGAAAGATGAAATTAAAAGATTGGCCTTACAAGCCTAGAAGTTGGAAGTTGGAAAGGGAACTCATTTTCTATAGAATTGGAAGTTTAAACTGCGTGAGTCATTTCTATCATTTTCTTCAAATTTAATTTTATTTGTAATTTAAAATTATGTTTTAATATTCTCATAAACTTTAATGATGTTTATGGATCTTCAAATTGATTAGTGCAACATTAATTTTTTTGGGGAAAAAATGAATATGTGAAAAATTATGAAATTGATTAGTCCAATCTATTATCCATAATTAAATAAAAGTCACATAACTATGAGAGAATATTACAAAGAACACCAACATCCATATAAAATTTAATTCAATTTATGTATTTTGTAATAGTTATTATAAAAACAAATTTGACGTGCATATTAAATTTTAAACGTCAAATGACATCCATATAATTTTCTAGACCGCCAAACAATTTTACTGTGACATGTAACATTGAACGTCAAAATCCGGCATCAAAAAATGATCCCAAAGCCCACACCAAAAGTTATTTGGACCTTCATTATTTTAAAGAAACTATGAGTTTATTGTAGCATTTTGTCTTCTTTGTAGGCTCCGGGCGTTTTTGTTGCTTTTTGACACATTCATTTTCTTTACTCATTTTAATTTTAATATATTTTCTTCGTGTTTGTGGGACCACAGAAGAACACGTTACCTACCGGGGCTTGAGATTACATTATTTACATCACACAATTGAAGGACAAATAATTTGTTTTTTTATCATGTATCACGTCTCTTGTGCACCAATGTCACATTCAGTAATATTTTATGATAATAACTTATTGTAGGTGGCCTTTGTATGCTTGTCAATACCATCTCTATTAGTTATCCTGATCAACATGTGGTGGTAGCTTTATTATTTTATATATGCCTTTTTGGTGTTCTTTGTTATGTAGTGTATAACTACATGGCGGGACACATCAGGTTAGTAGTCAACATTGGCTCACCATATTATTATCATGTCACAGTTGTGTATATTGTCTCGTGTGTGATTATGTGCAATGGTGTATGTTATTTACGTATTTTGTTTATGGTCAAAGTTGAGTTCTCCTGCAATGGCCACGGGGCTTTATATTTGAATTGAAGAGTGACATCCTTCCCTCGTAAGTAGGTCGCTCAACTATAGTTCATGTGTCATTACACACGATTTAGTAGGTATTCATAATCAGTATGGGTCTAACAAGCATGGGTCATCTAGTAAGATGCGAGGAAGCCTACGATTTACATGTTCAGGGACCATTGGATACATGTTGCTATTGTTTGATTAAAGAAAGACTTTTTTCGTCTAGTTGAGGGGGTCATCACAGTTTAGTAAATCCATGTTTAGTGCAGTTGGAAACCAAATAAAGCCATGGATATGAGTCAAACTTCCATGTTTCCATTTTTGCTTGTGATGTGGATGATGAAAATGTTTTGTTTAAAAAGGAAGTGTTGCAAAAGTAATTAATGGTATGTGGAAATGACCTCAATTATACACGTAGTTAGTGCATTCAATTTTTTAGTTAGTGCATTCAATTTTTTAAGCACCTTCTCATAGAAAATTTTGTATCTCTTTTCCATGTAAGTGCATATAATATTGGGGTGTGTGAGAGTTTTTATAGGAGGTTTCTTATTTTATAGGAACATCCTTTGTATGTATTTTTAACTTATGATTGTGAAATATCCCTTTTTCGATTTATTTTATATTCAAGATTTTAACCAAATTTACACAAATAACAATATAATTTTTCTAACATCGGTATATAGAAAAATATGACAACAAATGCGCTTATGTCAGCAAGGTAAAAAATTAGAAAATAACCAATATCTTCACTTTTATTGCAATTAAACTAACATGCAACAACATGCAAGTAACATGCATCAACATGCAATGACATGTAAGTAACATGCATGAACATGCAATGACATGCAATAACAAGAAAATTCCACTAATAAAATAGATGATCTCTCTTACTAAATATAGCTTTCTTCTCTTTCTGGACTTGAAATTGGATCAGAAAGCCTCTGAAACTCTTAATCTGACTATCCGATCTGAATAAACTCCATAATATCAAACGAGGGTTGGATCTTTCACCACCGAAAGGTGCTCTACTAGACAGGAGTAGATATTTCACTACTGAAGCTAGGGTTCCTACATAATTTCATCTCCACAAGCAAGGAAAGCAAGCTGAAAGCTCCAACATAAGATGGAAAAATGATCCCAAATCCATTTTCCTCCCCAAACACAACCTTTTATAACTTTTTTCATCATAAAAGTTCCCATAAAACCCTAATTCTACCCACTTAGAGATATGTCATGTTTTAATCGTCACTTAAAGTGACTTTATTTTCCTAGGCTAAAAAAGGTCCACTTAAGTGACCCAATGAAGAAATAGAACATTACCCCACCTTTTTCACTTAAGTCATCATAAAATACATGCATAACACCAAAACATAACATATAAGTGAAATGTATGTGAAAACCATACCCAAAAATCATCTACACTGCTAGCCCCTTGGGTATGACAAAGGCTAAGATGGAAAACCAATCGCTAGACCATGGAGGTAGGAATGGGGACATTATGGTCCGCCCTTCCTGAAATTTTCTTGTCCTCAAGAGAACGTAAACTAGGGTGTTTGTAAAATTGCTCTCCCTTCCAAGTGGCATCCTCTACTGGTAAAGCTTTTCATTGCACTAGATATGTTGTGAATGCCCTGTTCTAAAGCTTCTTTTTCTTACCTCGAAATAGATTTTGGTTCTAAGACCAACTTCCCCTCATCATCCAATGGTGGTAAATATATGGAAGGCGTAATTTGTTGTCCAAGTGCCCTTTTGAGGCACAAACATGGAAGACATTATGAATATTACTATGCTCTGGAAGCTCCAACTCATATGTTACTACCCCAACTCTACGCACTATCCTATATGGCCCATAGAATCGTAGTTTTAGCTTCTCTGCACCGCTCTTCTTGAGTGAGGATTTTCTATATGGTTGTAATCATAAGAAGAAAATCTCCAAGCTCGAATGATCTCTCAAATTTACGCATGTCTGCGCATATATCTTCTTTCGATTCTACACTTTTTGTATGTTCTCCTTGAGAGCCTTTAGAATGTCCCGGTTCTCCTGTACCCAATCATGAGCTTTGGGAGCTCAGCTATCTGATAATACTAGCTCTACAAATGAGGACGCCTCATAACCATATAATGCTCGAAAATGAGTCATACCAATATTCATCCAGGTAGGTGGTATTGTAACAATATTAACCCATTTGTAGACATTTTACCCATTCATGTTGATGTCCTGCAACATAGCTACATAAGTAGTCCTCTATCCACTTGTTCATTATCTCAGTCTGCCCATCAGTTTGTGGATGATAGATGATACTAGGTGTCAACTCCGTACCTACTATCCTAAAGATCTCCTGCCTGAATGTACTCATGAAAATATTATCCCTATCACTGAAATACTCTTAGGTAACCCATGATGCCTAAAAATACTTGTGAAGAAATTATGAGCCACATGTGTTACCTTATGCTCTTAAGGCATAGAAAGGAAATGAGCATTTTTAGTCAACCAATTAACCACCACATATATGCAATCGTGCCCATACACTGAGGGAAGACCTATGATAAAATCCATGGATATACTCTCCCACTTCTATTCCAGAATAGGTAGAGGTTGTAGAAGTCCTGCTAGGAAAGAGTGCTCTGCCTTGGTTTTCTGACAAACCAAACACTCCCTGACATGGTTAAGGACATCATCCTTTAACCCCTTCCATGTGAATCTCTCTTTGATGTACCTGTATGTCTTAAAATATCCTAGATGTCCAACCAAGGGTGTATCATGCACTGCTCGAAGGATCTTCTCCTTCATTTTGGACTCTGGTACAAGGAAAATTCTATCCTTGTAGTAGATGAGGTCATCCACAACTCTGTATTGATCATCTTGAATAATGCCATCCATAATCTCACATGCAAACTGATTTTTGGAGTATTCAACAAGTATATGAGCCTTCCAATCAGCTGAAATATCTGACATAAAGCAAATCATAGAATCAAAGCAAGGTCTCCTAGATAGTGCATCAACCACCACATTATTCTTACCTTTCTTATATTCTATGTTGAAATAGAAATCCCATATCTTATTTACCCATCTCTACTGGTGATCATTGAGATCCTTTTGCTCCAAAAAGAACCTCAAACTATTGTGATACATATGAACCACAAAGTTTCGCCCACTAAATATTGTCTAAATATGACCAATGCATGCATAATGGCCAACATCTCCTTGTCGTAAATTGAGAATCCTCTCTCTCTCGTACTCAATTTTTGACTCTCATAGGAAATGGAGTGCCTATCCTGATGCATCGCACTTGAGCATAAATGACCAAGTGAAATCTGGAAATGTAAGAACTCGAGAAGATATCATCACCCCCTTAAGGTGATCAAAAACATGTTGTGCTGAATTTTACCAAGCAAAAGCCCCCTTATTGGTCAAGTATGTCAAGGGTGCAATCAAGTGAGATAAGTTCTTCACAAACCTCCTATAATATGTGCATAGTCCCAAGAATCCTCTCAAGTGTGTCAAAGTCCTAGGTGGTGGTCAATCCAAAATCACCTAAATCTTCTCCCTATCCACCTTGATTCCACCTCTTCTAATCACATAGCCCAAACATAGAAGCTCTCTCATACCAAACTCATACTTAGAAGATTTCGTATAAAGCGAATTAGCTTCCAAAATTCCCAACACCTCATCAAGATGTTGAATGTGATCCTCCCACATCCTACTGTAAACCAAAATGTCATCAAAGAAGACCAATACAAAATTATGCAAATGGAGGTTAAACACATAGTTCATGTAGGATAGAAATGTGGCCGTGCATTAGACAACCCAATGGCATCACCAAAAACGTGAAGTGGCCATAATGGCACTGAAAGTTGTCTAATGCACATCGTCCTTCTCTCGACCTTGATTTGGTGATATCCAAATCGCAAGTCTATTTTTGAAAAATAGACTGCTCCATGTACCTCATCTAGTAGTTCTTCAATGCATGGCACATGATGCTTATTTTTTATTGACTTCTTATTCACTGCACGGTAATCTATGCACATTTACATGGTTCCATACTTCTTCTTCACCAACACCACTAAAGAAGCAAAAGGACTTGAAATAGGTATAATATACCCCATGTCCATAAGCTCATGTATATTCCTCTCAATCTCATCCTTAAACCATTTGGGGTGATGGTAAGGAGTAGTAACCACTAGCTTGTTGTCCCCAAGCTCATTCATGTGCTTAAACCCCTGTCTAGTGTTATGCCTGGAGGTATGTCCTAAAACCTACATTGTGCTTGTCCAATAGGCATTGGACATCCACATGATACTCTGGAAGGTCACTCCATGTGTTCTTGGTTGAAACAAGCAATGAAAGGCCCAATCCACCTCATCGTGTCAAAATATCCTCTCCATCCTCTTAGTTGTGACTACGTTGGGTGCTCTTGTAGATAGACCCCTCAAGGTAACATTCCTGCCCTCAGACTTGAATTTCAGCTCCATCGTCTGAAATTTAGTACAAAATTCTCCAAGGAGTGAAGCCACTTAACTTTAAACACTACATTGGTCTCTCTAATGATGACAAAATATAGAAGTCATTAGTAGCGGTGTAGTTCCCCATGGTGATGCTCAATCGTGGACCTTTATGGGTTCATCTCATAGAATCACCATTGGCTACAACAATGTTGAAGCCCTCAAATTCCTCTGTTTGTAGGCCGTGTCTCTCAACCAAGGATGCATTAAAAAAGTTGTGGTAGCCCCGCTATCAATAAGTACCAAAACATACCGCCTCTGCATAACTACCCCAACTTTGAATGCCTTGTACCTCGGGGTACTAGATACAGTGGCTATAGTCTCCTTAGGGAAAATATCCTCCTCCTACTCATCAGTACCATCAAAAGAATCATCATCTCGGTCATCCATCTCATGGGTCTCTAGTTGCTCATCTCCATCACTTTCTCTCTCTCTCTCTCTCTCTCTCTCTCTCTCTCTCTCTCTCTCTCTCTCTCTCTCTCTCTCTCTCTCTCTCTCTCTCTCAAAAGACCTCAATGAATTGGGCCTTGCCCTTTCCTATGTAATCATGTCCCGGGGCCCATGGTGAATGGAAATCAAAATAAAGTTTCTTTCACCTCACCTCATCCCTAAGATCTCGTGAAATAAATTAATTTCTAGCCATCTCTTGTCTTTGTGCTAGCCCCTTTGACTAAAAACCATCAGGTCTAGATGTGGGTCCTCTCTACTGAACTTGAGGTGGAAACCTCGGATTCGGAGTGGCTAACTCCAAATATTGGTCTCTCTTGATGGCATCATGTAGTGAAGAAGGCTTGAATGCCTTCATAAACCCCGCTAGTGAATCACACCATGCTATAAAAAGTGAAGTCAACCTCACCTCAGAAACATCAGTAATCATCACTGATAACCAACTAAAATTTGTAATTTACCCATACAAGGATCATATCTGTCTCAAATGAGTCAACTCTCGAAGAATCTCGTTGGGATCCTTCTCACAAACTTTCCAATTAATCTCTTTGTAAAATCCACATAAGTGGTAATATGTGTGTGTCCTTTGTGACAAGGCCATGATGCCACCAATCATGTGCATCTCCCTCAAGATGTAGGATTGCAAATTTTATTGCATTTTGTTCTTGCATGGGATTCAAGTCAAAGTAAGTTTTTAACTTCTGAATCCATGATTGCACGCTACACTTCTTGGATCTGTCAAAGTGTGGAACTGAAATCTCCCGAATTGCCTCTATAGCTCGGGAACATGAGGGTTATGGTCCCACTTGGGCACTAGCTTACCGATATTCATCCTACAATACTCTAGGAAAGGCATATTAGAATTGAACCCTTCACTCAAAGATTCATATTTATCCCAACACGTTCATCCTTATCATCAACAATAACAACAATATCCCTTGTTTCCCTACCAAGGTGTAACTTCCGGATCTTTCAAGAAAACTAGTTCATGCATGCTCGACCGTATGTTTTGGGATAAAGGAGTGTGCTTCCCTGATTTGTTGTTTTCATCTTTGTGAGTCCATAGCCCAGAATTATTGTTTTCCTCTTTCCATATGGTTCCCAAGCCCACCTTGTGATACCATCTCTCGTCCTAGCTTTTTAGCTCAAGTAGAGGTTTGTAGTCTCTTGTTGTTTCACCATATTTATAAACATTTTCTTCATAAACTCCTCATTTAGTTGTTCCTCGTATTTTCCATCTTTATATCTACACATGCCATGTTTGACCTTCTTTCTTTGGTGTATTCCTCCTAGAATAAACCTTCATACACTACCCACCCGATAAGCTGCGTAAAAGGATGCTCGATACCACCAAGTATCCTTTTTCCGATTTATTTTATATTCAATATTTCCAACAAATTTTTCACAAATAATAATATGATTTTTATGACACCAAAGATATAGAAAAATATGGTAGTAAAAAGTACGCTATGGAAACAAGGTATAAAATCAAAAAGTAACCAATATCTTCACTTTTATTGAAATTATACTAACATGAAACAACATGAAAGTAACATGCATCAACATGAAATGACATGCAAGTAACATTCATAACCATGCAATGATATACATAAACATGCAATGACATGCAATAAAAAAGAAGTTTCCACCGATAAAATAGATGATCTCTCTTCTCGAATATGGTTGTCTTCTTTTCTCGACATGAAATTGGATCAACAAGCCTCTAAAACTCTAAATCTGATAACCCGATCTAAATAAACTCCACAATAGCAAACTAGGACTGGATCTTTCACCACCGAAGAGTGCTCTACTAGCTAGGGGTAGATCTTTCACTACCAAAGCTAGGGTTACTCCCAAATTTCACCTCCACAAGCAAGGAAACCAAGTTGAAAGCTCCAACATAAGATGGAAAAATGATCCCAGATCCTCTTTCCCCCCCAAACACCACCTTTTATAACTTTTCTCATCATAAAAGTTCCAATAAAACCCTAATTTTAGGTGATATATGTCATGTTTTAATCGTCACTTAAAGTGACTTTATTTCTTCTAGGCAAAAAAAAAGGTCCACTTAAGTGACCCCTACAAAGAAATTGTACGTTACACCACCTTTTTCACTTAAGTCATCATAAAGTACATGTATAATGCAAAAACATAACATATAAGTGAAATGTAGGTGAAAACAATACCCAAAACCATCTACGCCGCTATCCCCTTGGGTATGACCAAGGCTAAGATGGAAAACTAGTCACTAGACCATTGAGGTAGGAATGGGGACATTACAGATTGTGAATGTAATAGAGAAGAAATTAATAATTTTATGTCTAAATATGTTGTTGCAACTTCATTTGGTAGCAAAACATGATAAATCTGAAAATGAGATTCTATTGAATAAATCAAACTCATTTGCATTTTTAGAAAAGTTTTAGAATTGTTTTGAAGTAATAAGGAAAATTTAGATCATCTTTTCTATGGCCATAGTTTTACTCGAAATGTGAGGACAAACGAAAATCAATCCATTATGCATGAGGGTATGGTAAAAGTTATATTGTATCTTTTTTTATATTCTACATATCGATAGACACTAGGAATTGAATTACAGTTGTATACTTTATGGATAGAGCGCATACACATGCACATGACATTTCTATTCCTACCACCTATTATTTTACATACTTGTCAATAGGGTTCTTAACATAGAAAATCCATGCCTTGAACATCAACACACTGATATTTTAAAAACATTTCATGACTCTGATGAGTTTACATCCATGTGCAATCCACTATGTCACCATCGACGTTGTCATTTCCTCATCCATGTGATCATTATTGATAGATATGAGTACTCGAGTTGGAGTTAATGATTTCTCTTGGAAAGCTATTTTAAGACAACTTTTGTATTCTACATTCTACTTGCAATTCACCTATAACTCTACTCAAATTTGATCTCTCCTCATTGTAGACTTAACTTAGACCTGAGTTCCTCTAAATAGGCTTGACGTCTCATGTGGATTATGGATTGTCGCATAAACTTTCTACATCAACATATCTTCCTCTTCGAGCACAAATGCACTACCGTATGAGTCAAATTCAATTTTCAATAATATTTTAGGGAAGGTTAGAAGATTGTTATTTTCTAGATAAGTTGCATTGGTATTAGTTTAGAAAGAGTATTTCTTTATTGTTGGTTTAACTTTTTTAAAGTTTATATTGTCTCCACATTAACAATTAGTCATTTGCATAATTTTCAATTAGATTGTGCCATGTGTATTTAAATGGGATTAAGCTAAAGTTTCATGATTTAATTCTATCAAGCCCCCATTTGCGCGACAAAGAAAGATCTAGCCTCTCAAGATGCAGGTACAAATCCATTTATTTAGATTGTGCCATGTGTATTTAAATGAGATTAAGCTAAAGTTTTATGATTTAATTCTTTTATTTTTACAACATTTTATTGATGAACCCCTTTATTTGTCATTGTTGAGGGGAAAAGCGGATGTTCTATGCATTTAATGAATTTAGTGTATATGATGCAATGTTTATCACTCTTGTGTGGCTCGATGCCGGGTCTGTTTATTCGTTTGAGAATGTGAAATTTCCAATGCCATTTTCATCGACTTGGAGGGAAATAAACCTGTCTCAAGATCAGCAGGTACAAATCGCTGGCCATAACTTCTTCACAAAAAATTGTCTGCAACATTTTTTTAAACCAAACATCTGTTTACTGTCATTCAATCATTTGTAATGGATTTTGCTTATTTTTACTAATTCCTCAACCTCTGCCAACATACTCTGAGGCTTTAGGGAATTACTAAGAAACCTTTGGAGTACACAATTAATTTTTTTAAAATGTTGTATCCCATATCTATTTTTTAAAAGATATATCTTGTAGCCTGTATCAATCAATTGAAAGGAAAAAATAAAAATTATCTATTTTCAAATCTAGTTACAAATCGATGGAGCTGGAGTTGGAGCTGATGGAGTTGGATCTGCGCATAGGCAAGGAGCCAGGCATAGACAATGGCGAGAAGGAAACAGATGGAAACTAGAAAGTGAGGCAAAGAGAAAACACAAGGAACTCATGGGCTTCAAAATTATAAAAACTTAACCAAAGGAGGTTTTGCAAAAGTTTGACCGTGAGTGGATACAAGAGACTACCTGGTTGAAATTACTAGATTCCGTGATTCAAAGAGCTCACGGAAGATTCAGATTCACATTGATGGGACATTTTGTTGGAATACAATTGAATATAGATCAAGTCAGGAGCTTGACGAGGCAGAAGTGGAACATCTTAGGGTAGGTCAATATCTTTGCATTATCTGAAAAAAGCCTTCTGATTGTTTTTTCTCTTGAAGAGGATGTTATTTAGGTCATACAGGGAGGGACTTAGCTATTTAGGAGAACCACACTTTCCATAGCTAGATGGACACCCAGTTCAGAAACACACATTCCTAATGCATTATTTGTTTAGACAAGGCTACCAAGATTGCCTCTTGAGTTCTGGGAGGTTGATGTATTGGCGGGAATGGCTAAAGCTATGGGAGAACCGATTGCTCAGGACCCAACCACATTTGCAAAGACTAGATTCATTGCAGAAAGAATGTGCATCACCATCACCTCTAGGTCTTACCCTCTAGAGGCTATTAATTTGGAAACCAGGGACAAGATTTGGAAACAAAAAAAAAAATACAAAGATTCTCCAGTCTAATGCAGCAGATTGAATAAAGTGGGTCACAGAGGCAACAACTGCAATGGTAAAAATGATGCATATTTGAAAAATGCTCAATATGGGAGAGTGCCACAATCCCTTCGAATCGATCTGGTGGTTGAATTAAACCATGATTTAGATACGGCTTCACATGATAGTGGGTGAAGGAGCTTTCTGCATAGCCCATCAGCAGGGTGTTTGGAGGTTCGAACCTCACCAACATAGGAATGTCCAACATGGGATCCATGGTGGACACGCAGAACATGAAAGAAATGTCTAATTTATTCAAAAGTGGTGGCGTGGCTACAGGGCAGGTAAGGTCAAAGGTTGGAGTCATTAATGCTAGGGGAAGCCTGCCCAATTTAAATTTGAGCGAGGCATTAAATGCGGACAATATAAATATGCCTTTGAATAATGGATGGTTGGTGGAAAAGACCAAATCTCCCGCTGGTACAGAATTATCCCTTCGTGACTCATCAAAACAAAAAGTTGTGGGCCCTCCTATTCTCATGGGGAAGGGTGTTTCAAATGAGAAAGTTTCCGTAAACTTTGAGAATCAAATGGTGGAGTCCCTGCTTAATGACATTGAGTGGAAACATAAAGAAATGCATGAAGCTGTGGTTCAAGTGGGATCCACTGTTAATTTAACTAGTGCTACCAAGGAAGCAAGTCCGCCCAAGAAGAATGACAAAGCAATCTCGGTTTTCACCGAGTCTCTAGGTAAGGTGGACATTTTTGCTTCATATGCGGATGATGATGGATGGACAAAGATTAAAAAAAATGCCACACACTCTCCATCTTTTCATGACTTAGGGTCGTGGTAAGAAATTCTAGTTATTTCTTGTTGACCTGGTTTAGTTGTTAAGCGGTTGCGGTCTTGTTTTTGGGATTCTTATCGACAATTTTCCACCGCCTTTGTGCTTCTTTGTTCATTCCGACTCCTAGGCCTTTTTATAATCTGGTCTTCATATAAATATTGGTTGTTGAACCTTTCGATTGTCTCTCGGGGTAAGGTCGCTTCAAACCGTTTACTTTTAATTAAAAACCTAGTTACAAGCCAAAATTCTTGTCTATTTCACTTTTGAAATATGAGATTACGAGATAGCAAAATCCAATCTTGTGAAACAAGTTTTAATACCATTTGATTTTTTGTCCGAACATGGAACATCCGCCCAAGAGACAAAGGGTATTTCCATATGGGGATAAAATATAATATTGTAGACACAAAATCTCGCACTTAGGTACATTTTTAAGTCATAATCACATACCACTACTTATGTGATTCCTAAGCAAGAAAACTAGTAATTGACATCTCTCTTTGGCCTCTTTTCTATGTTTCTTGTTTTCTCTTTGGTTTTACACACCCCACACCCAATCTGATATTCATTTCTTTATCTTTCCTTACTTTGGACACCAATAATTAGGCGCCGTTGTCCCCTCTGCGTGCCCTCGACCTTTTTGTATCTTACTCGCATCTTTTAGGCCTCTTTTATCTTTTGGACATCTTGTTTTATTATGGACTAGACTTTTATTTGTCAATTATGAAATTCAATCAAGACTTTTTTATCTTTTTGACATCTTGTTTTATTATGGACCAGACTTTTAGTTGTCAATTACAAAATTCAATCAAGAGAATTATATAAATATAAAGCTGAAAAATTCCCACTTTATTGATGCTTAAATTATTTTATCCCTAATATGTAAAACAAGCGAAGGGAGGATACCATGACACAAAGGACAATGAACAAATATCAAAAAGAAAACGTTTTCTCCATGTGCACAATTTATGTTGCAAGGTTTGTGTTCAAGTTCATGTTCAACAAGGAAAATGTTTGGTTCAAGTTTACCATTGGATAAAATTAAAAAATCATGTTTAAGTTTGAACAAAAAGTTTCATTTTTACCAATTTTATTTTCTAAAAAAAAAATGGATCAATATGTAAGTGGGAAGAGTGGAGAGACTTCTCTCTCCTCTGCTTCTATTTTGTATATTGTATATGTATATCTGCACACAGATTTATAGAATATTACGATTGCATATGAAAAGATTTCCATGTAAAAATAATGGATAAAGTTTGAACTCATGTTTGACAAGTACAAAGTTCGGTAAATTTCAATTTTTTTAATAAAATTTAGTGTTCCTTGTGGCGTAGAATGCAATATGTTAAAAGGAACATAAATATTCTGAAGTAAAATCCAAAAATAGAAAGAACACTACCATGTAGAAAATAAAATATGGAAACAAGAAGCTAAATTTTCAAACTCGGTCCTGCGTATTCTAGAAACATAGTTTGCCAAAAAAATCTGTAAAACTATTTTCCTTATACAAACAATACAGTGGAATAATTTCTAGTATGACCAATACATAGAACGGCCAACTCTGTAAGATGAGCAACTCTCGATTCTAAAAACAATCCGTGCTTTTGGTATATTAAATGTTTGAGCAGCTAATTCACAATTTGTAAAACACAAAAAAATCATGATAAGAATTGAGTATGTACATACTTATTCACCAAGAAGCTATCTCCTATATTTGAAAACATTCCTAAAGCTGGAATTCGTCTAAGATCAAATCGCTATCATAGCCTTTGAATGCCTTTATATGTTACGTTCTGCTAAACTGGTCTTCAGCCTTTGAACGAATTTATTTTCTTTATTCTTCTAAAACTTTCTTAAACACTTGCATTTCTTTGGGAGAATTTTTTTCTATTTTCCTGGAAAATTTTATGTTTGATTATATTCATACTTTCCTAGAATAAACCTATGCTTTATTCTCATTCTATCTTCCTAGAATATACTCATTCTTTGATAATAATATCTTATATTGTCACAATTGCAACCCGCATTAGATTCCTGTCACATAACATTCAAATTCCAGGAGGGATTTAAGGGGGCTAACTAGATGTGTTTATAATAAACAAAACGAATTGACATAACCATAAACAATAAGAAGTTCATTGAGCAATGTCAGGAGATTACGACTGGTTCACAGAGTTGCATACAAGTGGATTGCACTGAGGTTTTTACAAAAGTATTTTATTGTACATTTGACAGTCCTGCTAATATGTAGTTATCATTCACATAATCAGATGGTAAATTGATAGTGAGCGGAATATTGTGAAGGAAAGTCCAAGAATAGACTTCATAGTATACAATTTTTCATAAAGTATCACAGACTTTCGCATGGATAACCAGAGCTTTCAGAAGACTTGTCCTTGCTGTCATAGAGCTGAATCCCTGCCTAGGCTTACTGTGCCAACACCTTTTCTAGGGATAAAGTTGCAACAATAATGAGCAACAACCTTCCTACACTACTTTCCATGCTCAATTGTAATGTTCATAGGTGGTGATATATCATTCGGTTCTTACTTTTGCAACTATAGACATGCATACTATTTTGCTTCTTTCAATGGGTTGAAAGAGAAGCTAGAAAAATATTCAACATCTACGACAATAGCAATAGAAAAAACAATAATGTTAGGAATATATTTTTAAACTTCCTCAAGAAGAACATTTACAGTTCCACTCAATCTAAGGAATAGAAAACTCAGGGGGCGCAAATTACTTTCCAATACAATAGTCAAGGCTAGTACACAAACTTAGAAAAAGGAATCTTGCAATTTAGAATATGTTCGCAAAAAAAATTGAACTCAAGCTTCTTAACTTAACACATGATTCTATAGAAAACCTCCAACTACAATAAGCAAACCAAAACCTAATTACAATGATAATCATCTGAAAACACATACTTTGTGAAGATGTAAATCTCCTTAAATAGTTTGTGAGATAGAGTGGGTTTTTATTAATTTGTGCTCTAGTAATTGAAATTTCCTTGCATTATCTATTTAATGATATTAAACAACTTCTTTTTGTAACATATTCTCGTTACAAAATATGCTGAATGTATACTTGATTTGTTTTTATTGCATGGGCGTCTGAAAAAAAGGAGAGAGCAAAAGGGGATTTCACTACTTGTTTCTTAGATTGTTTTTGTTCCTATAAACAAGGTATATAATTTTGCCTTCTCTTTTGTGTTGTGTTCACTTGGCTATTTTTTGTACATGAAAAAAACAAATGCGAATGTCAAAAATATTTCATGTTAACCACACCCATAAATCTAAAACAATATAAGGTATTCAAAGCATTTTGTTAAATGCATTGAGAATGTTTTGGATCTATTCAACATTTTCCAAGACAATACTTTGAAATACATTATAGGTGATTGTTTTTCGATTCTTTTGTTGTTCTAATGCATTTTTTATACACTTCTATTGAACTGAGAGTCGGTATCATTGGCAACTTTGAAAATTTGTTGTCTCAAACATACGTTGATGCATTGACATCTTTTCAATTAGAATTAGACCTTGGAAATCTCTATGTTTTGCACATTGTCCATAACTCTTGGAAATCGAATGAAATAACCAACAATCTACAGACACATAGAAAATGAACAAGGCCTATGGGGGCCAATTTTTTTGGATAAAATGGCTTAACATATCAATAAGGGTTTGGTCCGCAACTAGCTAGGCAATAATTATCTTCGTTTCAATGAAAATACTCATAATCTCCCATATTGTATTCTTTTCCATGATTCCAATCCTCTTAGTGGTCATTATGAGCCATTGTTCTAGAAAGAAAAAATGGACTACATTGAGCCCACCAATGATGCTCATATAACATCCCTTCATATTTCAGTTGAGACTTGGTGGGCACTTACTCGCGACCATCTTGAATAGGTTGGCCTTGAGACTACTAAAAAGTGCCACCATTTGGAGTGATAGCATTTACACTTCAATTTTCCAACTTCGTCGCATTGAATTTAACCCTCACTTCATGCATCAGTATGTTGCTCAGTATTTTTATAGTTCATTCTTTGGTGGAGACTATAAACCTTTGGACTTTCCATAGCTTTCTTGTTCAAAAGCCAATATGAAAAATACCTATTATTACAACTTGGTAAGGATTTGTGGTGAACATGGCCATGTTCCATGACCCAAGCATAATAGAGGGAGATGACTTCTGCCTGATGGCTATGCTTTCTTTTCAATATAAAAATCAATTGTGGCATGCAAAACCATTTTTAAGTATTTAAGTTGTATTCCACTCATATACCACACTTATTAGCATGTAATCGTATACATCTCCGGCTTCCCGAAGAATATTTTCATTATGAAATCATGATTGAAAAATCTGATTTGATGTCAGCACCATTTGTTGCACATACATATGGAATGGCTTCCACTCGGTCAATTAGACAACATAATAACATTTATAATCAAATACATCAAGCATCTTACAAAAATTAAAAGAATCGACATCTACATTGCATCTTCGTTCATTAAAAAGGAATATACAAAACATATGCAATGAAAAACAAATTCAGCTCACAATCTTATACCTCTTCGGCTAGCCGAAGGACATTTTCATAATGAACTCTTGACTGAAAAAACTGATTTCATGTCTCCACCATATTTTGTGGATACATATGACATGGCATCCACCCACTCACTTTAAAAACAAGAAAATAAACCTTTACAAACACACACATAAAGCATCATAAATCAATGCAAAACATCAATGTTTAAATTGTTTCTTCAATCATTGAAAAAAGCTATATGAAAGAAGACACAAAAAAACAACCAAATCAACTTGGTGCATAGCTCACTTCCATGTTATGACAAAAGACACTAATTCATACATGCCCAATCAGTAAACAACTCAATTTCAATTTTAATATGAGATGTGTTATTGATGCAATGAAAAAAACATATTTCAAACTAACATCCTATGAACCAATGCCCTAATGTAGGAAAATTTGTCATGCATGCTCAGCAAGCTTGGTAAATAAAAATTTGCACAAATTTTCATGTCCACATCAAATCAAAGTGATTCTAATGCTCCTACATATTGTAACACTCCCGTATATTGAAGAAAGACTAGTATCTCTTCACTTTGTATTTTCTCAAATTAGGAATCGTAGTCACACATGACCTCAATTCACCTTAATGCGAGAAACTATAAATGTTTTGAAAATTATTGATATAACCCAACAAGTATTTCCAAGATATCCAAAAGACATAAAAATAATTTCCATTGTACTTAAATGTCATATTGAATATAAAAAACCATACCATTTATGGAATGTTTGTTGAACGATCACTATGGAATCTCTCAAACAATTATGCACAATAATATTATATCACATGCACGAAATAAAACATAATCACGATTGGGATCAAACACTTTGTGTGCGGGAAAATGTTGAAGAAAGAAACCATGAAGTACATGAACAAAGCCCTTTCAAAAATAGTTGTTCTGATGATGACATTGATGATGTAGATGAATGTGACACACTAATTCACATGATTTATAGACCCCTCAAGTATTCATGTCTTTCAAGATAAGGTGATACAAATTGTTCTTTAAAAGAGTTTTACACCACTTAGTATTGTTTAAGACACATTTTTTAGGAGATGAATTTTCCAATGCTATTTCGTGATCAACCCAGTGATGAAACTAACACAAAAACAATATCATTCTAGTAAATAGTGCAATGGGAGTTGCTACATTCGAGATCACAAATTTTCTTATCATATAACCAATATTTTATTCAAGGCAATAAAAATACTTATAGAGCAAGTTGGTCATTGTATTTGGGTCAGGATCGAAAGGGACAACTAAAAGGACAAACACTAACTGCAAAAGATGTCAAATGCAAACCAAATCTTGAAAAAATCCTTAAGTTTGATATCAAGTACATCGATTTCAAAATAATCACATTTTCCCAAATAAAAAAATTATTTTCCATGATTCATCAACTAGGTCCACCAACATTTTTGCCACATTCTCAAGTGTTGAACATTGTTGGTTGCTTCTAACCACAAAACTAACAAATTTATACACTCGCTATCACCATACACTTCCTTCAAACAAGCCGACACTGTTGATTTCTATGCCACTAACTTCTACGTGAAAAATGATCTAGTCACTTGAACTCATTATTATAAACATAGAATGAATGCATTAAAGAAATTTCTTTGCCAAGACAACTCTTTCTGAGAAATACATGATTACTTTTGGATCACATAATTTCAAGACAAAGGAAATTCTCATAGCCTTTGGATGATATTGATGAAAAATGTAACCATGTTTGGAGATAAAGAAAATGAAATTATTGACTCCTTCGTTGACAAGAACATAACATGTAACATTGATTTATTCCCTTTGGATATAAAAACTTATGTTTCACTACCACACACAAAGTTGTTAAAAATCATTGAAAGTGTAGATACAATTTCCTTGACCCACCAATGAAGTACAAAAAAATAATTTAACCATGAGAAGGATCAATAGAGTCTACAATTTCATATGCACATTCTATTTTTTCTTTTCTTGAAAGCACATGTTATGAAAAATGGGCTACATATGATATGTTACTTCAAGAACTAGACTTAGATGAAATCAGCTACATAGAAGCAATACAATCGACACTTAAACAACCAACCTTGTTCTTGAAAGTAAAACCAACACATTCATGGAATAAAATATTTTCCAAAATATACCTTTGTTGTGGCTAACAAATATCGATTCTCAATATGAGCTTGATTCATATTTGGTAGTGAATTATTGTTTCTCATACATGAAAAAAATTGACCATATAATAACAAAAACAGTTACTAGAATTCGCTTTGAACATCAAACAATGCATGTCATTTTCCTTCAAATGATCCTGGGCCTTAATAACGCAATGTTGAGTAAACATAAAATGTCTGCACAAAAGACATCCCATATATTTCTTTCCATTCCTCTAAACAATACCTCACAAAAATGTGTTTTCATAAACACTTCCAACCCCGAAGATCATATATTAATTCTAAAACCTTTAAATTTACTACACAAAGATCCCAATAACATTAAAAATATCATGTGTCGATCTATCATAAATCACTACATAACACACCCTCTTTCACTATATTCCTTTTTCTTGGATGATTTTTCCCTGTAGAATAACAAATAAAAAAATACGGCCTTGAAATAAGCCAAGGATCGTGGGGTTTTTCAATTATTATAAACATTTTGACATTGACAACTATTTATGTGAAAGAATTTTCTTTACTTTCCATTTACGAATAATGAACAAACACTCAAAACCGGTTTCATAACTTAGAATGATGGATATATATTTCACCAAAATATCATACGTACCAAGTAATCCATATTTTGTTATGTTATTAATACAAAATGGGGATACATGGAAAAATAGTTCAAGATTTGCAATTTGTTATACAAAGCTTTAACAAATTGACATCGTTGAATAAACAAGAACTATGCCCTTTTTAAAACTATGAGATATAACATGATTTTCCTTTCCAAAATCCTCAACAACATTTTTCCTCTACAAAAAAAAGTGAAATTGGAAAATGCTCATGCATTGAAGGTGATAAAATGTATTAAAAAACATGCAACTTCTCAAAGAAAATAAATTAGTCATTTCGATAGACATCTCTTTTAAGAAAAATAAAGATATTTAAACCCCAGTTTACCCTTTTCTAACCACATGTGCTAGAATAGGAAAAAAATTCATTGTAAATTTTATATTTGAAATGTTGTCCGTATTTATAACACTTTCATTAAAAGCGACCCATTTAAAATTAAAGGATTGATCTTGTCGTTCACGGAAAAGTTGTTTACAATCTTTGGTGGGAGAAAAGTTTGTATTCCATCAAGATTGAATGTTTGTATTCCTTGGCAAAATATTATGAGAAATTGTAGCTTTCTCGATAAACGAGATTTCCTTGGTTGAAGGTCAACTTTTATACTTTACTGAGATAAGCAATTTCTTCAAATAAAACACATGCCCACAACTTGATTTAATGACATTAACATGATCTATTATGGTGATTATTACTAAACACAACTTGTGAATGATTACATTTTGTATTTGAAATCCCCCCAAAAATAATGAGAGAGATAATTGGATATGATTTTTCGAACAAAAAACAACAAGATTTTTGAGTTATCTCAAATCGTGTGTCAAAAATATCCTCTATTTGGCTCTGTGCTCAACAAAATTCACATTGGAACACATTTCATATCTGATCTTTAAATCCTCAATGACTTGTGTATTAGACCAGTGCCATTTGACCCAACATTTCCATTACTATTGAACAAAAATTGGATGTTTTCATACACAATAATGTGATGCTTTCTCTTGCTCCAAGTGAAAAAAATTGTTATCTACTGTATTGACCACCAAGAAAATTAGTGGAAAAGGAAAAATCCTACTCAAAAACTATAGAATTACCAAACAAAATAGAGCTCAAACAAAAACTTCTTATCGAACTCTTTGTTGGGAATTATGACATTCAAGACAAACTAGTTAGTGGCTTAGACGAAGTATTCAAAGCATACACAACAACACTTGACCTTGATTTCATATGGAAAAAATTAAATAATCCATGCATAGGTAAATGACAGAGATCTAAATACCCACACATGTCTATACCTGAAATAGAACTTGATTACGTCCCAATTTTTTTTTGCTAGAACCTTTCTTAAAACATCATACAAGAGACCAAGAATAATACGAAAACAATTTCTCGTGCATATTTTTAGAACCCATAATACACAGAGCCTAGGAATTAACCTTGACATACTTGCATTTAGTCCTCTTAGAGTGTGTACACATGGTTTGGCATATATAACTATATAACACATCAAAATCATTACCAATCTATACTTTTTCTCCCCACTCACAAAAACAATTAAACATTAAAAAAAAAAAATTTTTACTACATAAATGGCTTGAGTTTAAAGTGAAGAAAAATGGGATGTTCATCATGACTTGTCCTCTATTGTTTTGTCTTCCTTTATTCTAATTTCATCACTAAATACCCAAAACCTCCATGCTCATAGAGAAGACATCCTCCATTACCATTATTGAATGCGATCTCAAATGTAGGGTTGACAAGAAACTCATATAACTTTTCCAATTCTAACTCACTTTCTTAGATGATACCAATGTTTTTCTACACACCATGTATATGGCCTCATAATGTGTGTTACAAACAATATATCTAGAACAAATGTAGATTTTCTTGTCAAAAACATATTGTTGCATCTCCAAAGCATAATAATTATAAATGTCTATGCCACACCTAACTAAAATGTTGAAAACATTTTCATGGTTTTGGAAAACATCTTCCATTATGTTGATGCAAATATCACAAGTTAGATTTTTAGATATTTTAACATCGATACACATAAACAAATAAAAAAAAAATCTTGTTTCACTATTTACGCAAAAATAAAGTTTTAGCTTCTACATTCAATACCCAAGTGTATTTACAAAAACACCATCGACCATATATGGTCAAAGAAAAAAACATCACACTTGACAAACACATGAAAATTGTACATATTCGAGCGATCACCCGATAATTTTTTCCCTCCTAAAAAATAACAAACACAACAATGTGAAGTAATAAATGACCGTAACTCCTTTCATTTATTACACATACGAAACAACTACTTTTTTTTTTCATTTTTTCAATTTACATCCTCTAATTATCAAACATGCACTTTAAATATTTTTCATTTTTTTCTCAACCACAAAAAGGAACAATCAACTAAGAACAAGTAGCTTTCTAGTAGCTATCTTTTGAATCAGTCTCTAAATGGTATTATTTTTCTTCAACTTCCTTAATATGGTATCTCAATGCATTTTTTCTCACTACTTATTTGAAATTCAAGATTCTTAATAGTCATAAAATTTTAGGACCAAAGAAGGATCAAATGAACCATGAACAATAGTTGACATTTGTGTGCAAAAATATACTACTATATATGAAGGTGACATTTTAGTTTTCTATGGACCTACACATGCAAACAACATTTCCCCTTAAAAATTGAAATCTTGCATGCCGATATGGTTGGAAAAAGATACTAATGACTATTAATTTGAACATGAGAAACAAATTTGTTCATAAATTTACAACAAAATGGATTGTAGGATGTGTATTGCATATTTTAGGTTTTTTCATCACAAAAAAATCCAAGAATGAAAGAGATAATGCAAGCTGCTCCATATCTATAATTATAACCACCAAAATGCATAACATTCCTATTGTTTTTGAAAGTCACAAATTTACAACCGACATGACAATACAAGATCGTGTGGATGCACCTGCTACATTCTCCATTGGATCCTTTGTTACAATTGTGATATGAATCCATCACACCAATGACCAGTTTAGCCTCTATGTCAATAGTAAAACCATTTTCCCTAGTATCTTTAACATATATTGCCTCATGTATTATCTCCTACAATTACATTCAAACATGCTTCTTTTTTGTATCAGGGGTAATTGGGAAATTTTCATCTTCCTCTATGTCATACATTAAAAGACACTATCAGAAGCTGGAACCATGCCACTTATTCTTTTTTAAAAACTTCTTTAGACAAGGAACAAAGGGTTTTCGTGCTATACATGGAGGGCTTTCATCCTTCATCAACCCTTTAAATGATGAACCTACTAAAACATATTTACAATCTCTCATAAATACAAACATAGATGCGTGTACTTATAAATTTCATGTTCTTTAACTCCATAACTTCAACATTTTTGGCTTCAACTATTTCTCTTATCATTATATCTCTCTAACAATCTCTTCTCTCATATTAATATCGATTGAATCCTTTTTCCAAAGAACATATATCTTGCTCCTTTCCAAGACTTTTTTGTAGAATGCGAACATCTCACTGAACCATATCTTATTCAAAAAAAAATGTTTCTCTTTGTTCAAAATGCAATTCAATGAAACCATATTAGTATAAACAAATTTTCCTATGCATTCTCGAAAAGAAAAGAAGGCTCCTTTCACTATAATCTACATTATCCACTACTAGGAATAGTCTTTCCTCACTTATGTTAGATATTATATGAATAATGTCAAAATTACATATCAAATAATGTATTTGTTCTCTGTCAACTCCAAATCAAAGGTACATTTACTTTGACGATTTAAAACACCATTACCACAATCAAACACACCTAGTTATATTCCTTTTTTGTTGAGCAATTCCACTCCAATTATTTTATTTTATAAAATGTACTTTGTATCTCGAATTATTGTTTAACGTTCCAAACTTCTTGTTTCAAGTTCCTCACTCAATTTTTCATGCCATCCATCAAAATCCTAGGACTTCAAAATCTAGCTTCCCATAAGAGTAACTACATTTCTATTATCTACTACTTGTTTTTGGAAAAAAAAATTTTCTTCTTTCTTGGTTGTCTACAACAAAAATGTTTGACTCAACTCGCACCATTTACAACACTTTCAATGATTACTCTTGACAAATATGTTATTTGTTATAGATATTTTTCCTAACTTTCATAACGAAATTTTGTATTTTTATTTCTTTTAGAGTACTTCTCTTTTATAGAATTTATAAGCCTTATAAAACTAGAGTGATTACATATCTCTAAATTTAATGACATTTTATGTTTCTTTGTTTTTGTATTTTGGTTCAAAGGTAATAGTGTTGGAGTGTAAACTACTATTTTTTTTAAGAAGTTTTGGGATAGGTAGTGTCTTGTTATGGATGTTTAGTCACTATTGATTTTCATACTAGTGATACTTAGAAAGCTTACGTAGACATGTGTAATTTTATTTAAGCTTCACATTATTCAAAAAAATCACATGTTATTTGCAAAAACTAGTCAAATGCATAATGCACATATTCATAATTGCAATGTATAAGAGGAGGAGATTTAGACCTCTTGGTTTTTAATTTTCAGCTATCAATATCTGCAGTTAGATGTTGATTTATTTTGATTGCAGTGGAAACACTACAGAACATAATGACCATGACGTATTCTTGGTCTCATCACCTCAAATTAGTTCTCTTTCGAGCCATATGAAATTCAACACCAACAATAGTGTGTTAGAATATATTGATGTCAAGCGATATAGGGGCGTTTCAATATCTACATTGGAAGAGAGTAGTTTCAAGGATTGAAAGTAATGTTGTCAAAACATTTATGTTATAGACTCACAAAGATGGTGGTATTAAGCCCAATAATAAAAATATTTGTGCAGGTTTACGCAAACATACTTAGGATCATCCACAGTAAATTACTTGGTTGAAAAATCCCCTTCAAGTAAAAGACAAGGTGGTCTCCTCTGAAGAAGAGATAGTTATAACCCAATTATGATTGAGCTACTAGAGCTAATTCCAAACCTACAAAAGGGAAAGAAATTAATAGAGATGGAAATTATATTTCTCTACTCATTTTTGTAAGAACTTAGGTAAAATAAACATGATTCAAGTGAAAGCTTTTCATATGATTCTTACCCTAGTTGTAAGGATAGGAGGAGTTTGATTATTGAAGGAGGTGGAATGATTAGAATAAACATGATTAGGAAATGATATAGTCCCAATTGAAATATAAACATAGTTATTCAAGATAGTAGATCCCTTATATTGAATTATACTTTGGCGTAAAAGAATGTCCATAATACCACTCAAAAATGCTCTCCATCACTAAAATATTCATAGAGATGTAACTCCTATTGTAAGAACATTCTCATAATACGAAATTTCATAAAGTTGATCCAAAATATCAAATGTTATTAATGTTTGGAAAAGGAGTTGTTATTTTAAGGAATTCAATAGTTAATGTGAAAATGGATCCAGAGTTACATCCTCTATTGCCCCTCCATTCTCCAACACAACCCGGACATACCTATCTCTTATCTATGTTGTTGTTTCCTTGTTTTTGTTCCTCTAAGATGACTGACAAAGGGGCCAATATAAATAAGGAAATCTATTTATATTGTTTCTCACTCATAACATCATATGTGTTTTGTATGCTTCCACATGTTACTTTTAAATGTTCCCCTATGCTATCAGTGATAAAAAAATATGCTCCCGCTTTAGTAAATTTATTATACTATAAGGTTAATCAAATTCATTAATACACACCAAAAAGAAATCATGATCACTAAAAATGTCTTTGGATGGCTAGAAAAAAATCAAACAAAAACATAAGCTTACATGGTATGGGTCATTCCATGACACCATATTTCTTTCACTCATTTTTCCAAACAGCTTGTATTCCTCTTCTAACATCCTGGAATGACAGGGAAGATTGGAAATTGGCCCAAACTATGCTCAAGAACATTCATGAAGCATCAACATAGAAAAATAGAACACAATAATGGATCCCAAAAATAGATGGTTTCCAGATGCATGATAATGTGTGGCACATGTATTCTTACACACCCGACACTTTCCATTGTATATCACCCCGGCTATGCACATGTTAAGTAGAAAAAAATGATTGGTTTTTATCTCCTCTTTGGAGAATTAATTTCTTTAAGTAGTTTTTCAATTTAATATCTAGTTTCCTTGAAAAAATACATGCTTCTAAATAATCCTACCATTATATCCACATTATGCTTTGAACTCCACAATAATCTACAAAAATAATAATGTGCAATTTTAAATATTTCTATACACAACCCAAGAACTATAGAAACAAGAAATGTTTTCTTACTAGCATTTTTTTCCCGATGATTTTTTTTTCAAACTCACAATGATAAAATATAAAATAAATTACAATGACTCCAAATCCTACAAAAGATGAGTTAACTTCTTCGACAAAATTCAAATAATATTTTTCCATAGATGCATAGTTTAAAATAGGTAATGGACTTATACACCATTTCTTTAATTGATTACAAAATGGTGCCCTTAATTCCCTCCACTCATGCAAATTAGAATTGCATGTTTAAAAGATATTTGAATAATTGCTTCAACAAGACAATGACATTTGGAACGTAAAATCCCATACATAAAATATACAAAGAAAGTAACTTATTATATTTGCATGTCCCTTTGTACCTTCATAATAAATTCCTCCTCCACACTAATAAAGTTCATCTTCATAAGATTTACAATATCATTGCCATGTTAAATATACTTATCATTTAGTATATTTGTTTTTCTTACTTTATCGTGTCCAAATAGTATTGGCATGGTGTCCTAGTAGGTGTTGTCGTTGATGAAAAAGTGAATGTTGTAGGATGATTTCATGATGATTTATGAGGTGCTAATAGTCTGGTTCATATGTGTTTGAGCTACTACATTGGGATTCAGTGATGCATGCTTGCTCTTGTAAGCCTATACAGGTGCCTAGAAGGTGTTTCTTGGAAATGTAAGATTCTTGGTTTCTTGAGAAGAATGTTTATATGGTTTATAACAGTTTTTAGGGTGATTTAGCACTCACAACAGTGACATAGTGTAGGTATAGGTGATTCTCCATGTTAGAGGTGTTCATTGGGAGCATGTATGGTTGTTTGAGGTGTAAAAGAGTGTATTGAAGCCATTTGAGATCATGGATGCATGATATTAGGTATATAATTTCACATAAGGTATGTTTGGGCCATTTTAAGAAGTTTATTGTTCAGTTCTTGCATTGTTTCAATTGGTCCTAGTTGCTATTATGAGAATCTAACATGCAAACATAGGTAAGCCTTAGTGAGTGGAGAGATTAAGATATGGAATTGAAATTATGATAATGATATATGTTAGAGGGATTATTGATGATTATATTTGAAAAAATCCAGGTTCCCATGATGTGAATTTTGCAAGATTTCACCGCTTTGATGAGACAAGGTGAAAAATAATGCAAAATCCAAACAAAAGTGCAACTTCAGATGCTCGTTGTGAATCATGTGATTTGCACGGGCTTGTGTATTTTATGGTTGATCATAAGGTGAGTTTAAAAGGTTTCAAAAAATAATAAGGTCATTTTATTGTCATATTTTTATGAACGAATGTTAAGAAGGTAAAGAGGTCAAAAACCCTAGTTAAACTCTAACCAGAGTAGTTTGCATAATATGAAGTATACTTGACCCACTTTTGATTACAAGTGAAAAATTATGATTGGTATTTGTAGAGGAATCCTCAATATTTATATTAAGGTATGTTCAAGCATGTGACCATAAATGGGCCCTACCTAAAATGCCAGTTTATGAAGAGTTTCAGTTTGAGGAGAAAGTTGCCAAATGATGTATAGAATAAAATGCCATTGTGGAATCCATGTGAGTTGTTATTAATTTCCATGGAATTTTCAGGACATGTTCACACAGGTTCATGAGGTTTTGAGGTCCAAATATGTTGACTAGTCAAAGGGTAGTCATGGGATCTCAAATACCGTGGTCCAACGTTTTGGCCGTAACTTGAGATGCAATTGGAGTTTTGAGATGGTTAAAGTTTTTTGGAAGGTATATTTTACTATATTTATAGTGATATATGTATTTCACCATGATGAGGTGATTTGATAGGATTTCTAGGGCATTCTTTTATCAAGAAAGTTTTTGGCTATTTAAGAAAGCATCTAATTTTATGGAAGTTTGATGTGTTTTAAAGCATGAAATGGATTGAGTGATGATTCTGATCACCTGAAGAGTTAAGAGGGATTACGTTTTCATCAAATGAATTTATTTTGAGGTATTTAATGTTTTTATAATCTATTTTATGAGCTAACCTTTGGAAAAAGGTTTTTTTGCCAGATCATTTGGTGAAGGAAAATGTTGTTGTGGTTTGAAGTAAAAGATGTTTAATGACTTATAACATGCTTAGAAGTGTTTTAAAGGTTACTAAATTTATATTGAGTGGTCACATGGCATGATTTGATTAAATATAATTCATTTGGTGGCATTATGACTTTTCCAGGTCTTTGAAGGGTTAAGGAAACAATTGTTTTGAAGATTGTAAAGGAAACTAGGCCCAGTAAATGAAATAATTTTATTTTTTGATATTAATTCCAACCATGTATGAATTATTTATGATATTTTAATAATGTATAAGGGTTCATAGTTCATTAAAAATTATGGTACTCATGTTTGGGAAATTTTTAAGATTATGTCCATGGGGTTCGTGAGCAATTGTTTACACATGAAATGAGGTTTTTGGCTAGGAAGACCTATATGGGTAACTTGAAGCAGTTATATTTCACATTTAATATGTTTCCTTGATGTATTGGTTGAACCAAATGGAAGGAAAATTTTGGGCCTAATTTTGAAAGATGAAAAGTGTATAAAAAACATGTTTGAGGTGCTTTTATGAATTAGTGGAGTGTGTGCAAGGTGGAGTGACCTAGATGGGTGTTTTTGCAGGTATTGAGAATGAATTGAGGCTTATTAAATTGTATTGAAGAATGATAAAAATCATATAACATTAGATAAAGTGTTTGATGAATTTTAGAGTGATTGAAGTGTTTGTTTTCATAATGATCGATTACGGTTTGAGTGAAGAAGTGTGAGATAAATATTGGATCTCCATCAATTATGAAAGAATGTTTTTATATATGAACATAATAAGGTGGTTGAGTGGGTGGTTGATCATCCTAGGGGGTTGTAGCCTTCTCTTGGATTTGGTGCTTCACAAAATTAGGGGTTGTTGCTCCTTGTAGGGTTGGAACTCTACTAAACTAGGGATTGGTGATCCTTGTGGAATTGGTGGCTTACTAAATTTTGAAAAAATCAATATAAGATTTTTTTCAGTGGGTTTTTTTCCCTTGAGGATTTCCCACTTACATCTTGTGTTCTCATAGTGTTCTTGTGTTTTCATAGTTTCATGCATTGTTGATGGTTTATGGTATGCACACATTAAAAGTTGAATAAGTGGTTATTGTAGTTGTTTAAATATTATAATTTGAGTTTCATATCTAAAGTTTAATTTTAAATTGGTATAAGGACTTATTCACCCCCTCTCATTCAATTGTGCTTCTAACAAATAGTGTATTTTAGTTTAAGTAAATTTAAGTATAAATAATAAAAATCATTATTTTAAAGATATTGGCTATTACGAAATAATAGTGTTCTCTAAATTTTCATTAGTTTGTCAAGTTTTATTAGGTCATTATTTATAATCAAATAATTTTTCATCGTTTACTTTCTTAAGGTTGTCCCGTGTCATATAGTTTTTTTAAGTCAAAATAGTCTAAAATAAATAAAAATTGCCTCACTTTTAGATGAATACATTATTGGTGGAATATGACATTTGAGTCAAAATTGAGGGGGTGCATTTGAATTTGAACGTCATGATTACATTTCAGTACGTTAACAAAATGATAATGGAGGATAGAGGCACATGAGGATTGAGGATAATCAATTCCCTCTCATAAGTCACAAACGACAGGGCCGCATTCATCATTAGTCAGTGTGTTTCTTAGTTTGTTTTTCCTTTATTTATGCTATGGTGTGCTTATCTTTTAGAGTACCTATATTTTTTCATATTTATTTTGTAGTATGCGCCTATGTTCATCTTGAGAAGAGATCCTATATTCTTCCCTAATGTAATAACATAGTGAAGAACATAAAGCACAATGAAATGTAGCATCATGATACTTTAAGAGGTTGAAAAGTCCTATGTGTTCCTATTCATATCTAGGTTTTTGGTAAACCTTTATAAAAGCATTAAACGCTTTTGCATATGTTCCTTACTTGAGTTCCAAAATTAAGTAGGTTAGATATGTTCCCTATAATGATTGGTTTATAAGCGAGATGGTTCTTAACTACGTTCCCACATTAGTTCAAGAAATGTTATCCTAACATTTTTGGTTGATAAGAAGTTGATGTGTTCCTCGTTTTACCTTCAATTCAAGTGTGTGTGAAGATCATGGGTGAGAAGATGTTACAAGCTACAAAATAAGTGTTAATGTTTTTTCGCCATGTAAAAACTAAGGGTGAATGTCGGAAATTTAGTATTTACATTGTTTGATATTTACTTGTATGGTAAAATAACTTGTATTATGATCATATTTTGTTACTCTTTATATTGTTTTGTTACAATAATATAACAAATAAGGTTATTGTTATATATGTGATTGAATAGTGGTTAAAACCTTTGACGTATTTAGGAGAGAGTTGTTATAGGTAGTTTCCTATTTTATAAGAAATATCCTCCATATATATATTTGCAACATATAATTCGAATGTAATAGAGAAAAATTAATAATTTCTTGTGTAAATCTAATGTTGCACTTTCATGTAAGTCTACTCGTTTTGTGATTATTAATCTCAAAGTGTGGAAAATCATATGAACTCCTAGTTGCATTATCATATTTGTGAGCTCATGTCTCTGCTTACACCAAAATGGTATTGTACCTCGCAAACTAGATCTGAACCTCATTAGTTA